>JAACJT020000066.1:150726-204279 GCA_009936485.2 Gymnarchus niloticus | reverse complement strand
GGGGTGTGGGGTGGGGAGGGGGGGGGGGGCGTGGGGGGGGTGGGGGGGGGGCCCTGTGGGACAGGCACAATTTTTTGGGCCGGAGGGGGGGGGGGGGGGGGGGGGGCTTCTTTTTTCTTCCACAGAAAAAATGATGATTTTGTCTGACACTCTGGGTAAGTGCAGGGCTGTTTTTAACATTTTATGTTTTCCACCTCTTCATCAGCTATAGGGAAAAAAATTAATCCTCATCCCCAGTGGTGATATCTGTTTTAAGCAACACCCCCCCCCCCCCCCCCCCCCCCCCCCCCCCCCCCCAAGCCCCAAACAAAACCGACAAAGTTAAAACGGGGGGGGGGGGGGGGGGGGAGGGGGGGGGGGGGGGGGTAGGGGAGGGTTGTTTTTTCATTTTTTTTTTTTCCCCCCCTTTCCCCACAATAAGGAAAAAAAAAAAACCCCACCCCCCCGGGTTTATATTTTTTTTAACCACCCCCCCCCCCCCCCCCCCCGTCCCATTCCAAAGCCAAATGGAGATAATCAGGCTGAAATTTTGAATGGGGGTGCGAGAGAGAGAGAGGGAGGGAGGGAGAAAGAGAGTGAGAGACAGAGAGAGAGAGAGAACTGGCAGATTAAAAACAAAAAAAAAAACAGTTAAATTCGACGGTGATGCATACGTACAAATTATGATTCTTCCAGGTAGTAAGAAAAAAAGAGAGGAAATACAGAAAGTACAGGAAATGTTGCCATGAAAACAACCCTTGGCAGCTCGTGGTCCATGACACTGGCTGGGGGGGTTGGTGTTGCTGCGTGCGGGTGGTGTTTGGGGGGGGGGGTGGAGGCAAGAGTTGCGGTTCCACCTTAAGAAGGGCACCTTAAAAGATTATCTCAGTTATTTCACTGCTACTGAGGCGGCACTAATAGTCCGAGGCAGATATTGAAGAGCAGAGCGGGGCAGTGGGGATCTATTAGAAATTCCCATCTACGCTCCTCATACATATTGATTTCTGACACCAAGCAGCAGCGACGGCCCCGCGGGAATAATATATTTAGCAGGGTTTGCAGCGGGCAGGTCAGGGGGAGCATGGAGATTAGCCGCACAGGACCGTGACGGGGGGGGGATGCATTTCCCCACACGCACAGACCTATCGTTTTGTTTGTTTATTTTATGATATTTATATATTTATTTGCATTTACTGGACGCGCCAGTGTCCCTGGGTGATGTCCCGAGGTGGGGCAGGTCGCGGCGACGGGCGAACGCTTTCCGTGGTGAAGACGTGGCATTTGTCGGGGGGGGGGGGTTGCAATATGGCTATGCTGTCGCCATCTTCGTCCGACTGCACGTTAAAAAAATCGCCCTGCCTTTAATGTCACTTTTTTTTTTTTCTAATTACCCACAAGCACCTGTTTCCGAAGGCGTCACGCGTCATCTTTGACAGCAGTAATTAATATAATAGTGAGTAGGGGGATCAGCGCCAGTAGGGGGCGCTGCGTGTGACGTGTAGGCGTGCGTGTGGGACATACGTGGTGACAGCCCCCCCCCTCCCCATCTGGCCTATGTCTTTCTGTCTGCCTGCTTCAGCACGTGGTGACCCCCTGCAGACTCCTCTCCCGCCTGGGCCTCTGATGAGCTTGTCCAGGTCGAAGGCTAATTGCTTCAAAGGGAACCTGACCGCCTCGGGCCAACTGGAAGGGTGGCAGCAGGAATCGGGAGGGGTGGGGTCGGCTCGACTCCTTGCTGAGAGCACTTAACACCACCCCCCCACCTCCCTCAGATCGCCGGCGTGCCCAATGACATCGCCGACCTGCCTGCCTGCTTTTTTTTTCCCTAACTGTACTTCAAAGCTGCACTCAGTCGCCTCTCCAGAAATTACAGCTGCTCCGGGTTTAGGCAATTTGACCGAACGCAGCCTCGATGTGAGGCGGTGGAGGAGTGCTGGGGGGGTTGAGAAAGGGGATGGAATAAAATCAGTCACGCGCTTGCCGTTGCAGCAGCATCGTTAAATCAGACCCCGAGAAAGCATCCGGGCCATGATTGGCCACAGGCATCCATTAAAAGGAGTCGCAGAGCTTCTCTGTGTGTTTTGGAAAATAATCTCGCTTGGTATGAGCTTTCGCCACGCGGCGTTACAATTAAAGCTCTTCTGACATCATCGCAGGGGAGAAGGGCAATCTGGTGCGGATTTCGAGTGGAAGAAGTGAAGGGCAAGCATCAAGACATTTACCTGCGGCTCAGAGCCATGTCACGACGAGGACGCAGCAGGATAGCAAAAATTCTGACTTCCTTCGGAAGAAACACGGCATCTCAAAGCCGCACAGACACATGAACATGGAAGCAGCTCCCAAAACCACAAAGACACTGATTTCACTTCTAGAACTCAACACAGAAATAAGGCGTTTGACTATACAATGTATCAGTCCACTGGAGGACCATAATTCCATATGGACACATTAGTCATAATTAATAGTGCATTGGTAGACAAGCAAACAGGAATGATTTTTGTGGCTCCCTTCTGATTTCCGTGACCCGTTGACCTGGGCCATCCGTCCACAGACTGTGATGTCACTGTGTCATGTGACATGTTCTTTTTTTCCTGGCATCCAGATAGGAAGTGAATGACAGTGATGTGTGAGAAGACCTTTCCTGTGTGCAACATCAACCACCGGCAGCACTGCTGATTACAGTGATTCAGGGCTTTTCTGGGATGTGGTGATCATATGATCTTAATATTTGTTAAGAATCCTGCATACTCACACCAGCAGTCTGAAGCCTCTATTGTTCCCCAATTAAACCTAATTTGTCCTTTTTCATGAAATAATAAAATGTGGCGGGTTTGAAGTAATGCAAGTTGAAACCTCAGCCAGATCTTCCACCCCAGCATGCAGTGAGAAGCACCTCTTCCCAGCATGCACCAGGGCTCACAGAGTACAGTACATTAGCATGCGGAGCGCGGCGTACGTATTTAGCACTCCTCAATTGAGTTCACCGGGGGCCTCGCCTGGTTCATCCCTGAGGAATTAGCGCAGATCCGTGTGGCTGTTGAGGGGCGGAGCCGTCTGTCAGAATTAGATAATAAAGTCTGTGCGTGTGAAGGGGGGGAGAGGCACATATGAGGGCGTCCATCCTGAGAAAATGGCGGCAGACATGTGCTGACCTGCAGGAGCCTCACACCGACACCCCCCAGCAGGGTCACGCTCAGTGACACGCCCGGCCCTGTCACCTCCACGCCAGCTGCTGCTAATCACGTTTGGCCGCGCCAAGCAGCACTTACAGCAACAGGTTTGCGGGGACAGAAGCACGCGGGGAGTCCTGATTCGCAGCTGTCTGATTCATGACTTTTTCCCAGGCATTCCTAATGGTCCTGTAATTGTCTTCTCTTCCGTCTCCGATAAGAGAATGGGGCTCTTTCAATCAGGCAAGAGGCAGCTACCAAAGATAAATTCTAAACGCAAGGCTTTTTTTTTTCTCCTGAATCCCCGTTGATCAGTCTGTGGCAAATATTTTAAACGGCCTACCCACATCGCAGAAACGGGAAAGGCCCTTTATTTTCTCCTCTTGACGATCCTTAAGAAGCGTGCCATCACCTGGCTTTTGGGGGCGCAGCCCAAGGGCTGACGTGGCAGGCCGCCGAGAAATTCGGGTGAGACGGGAGACGGGGCTGTTTGTTTTTCCGGCTCGCTTTATCTTATCGGGAGGCCCATAACTGTCATGGAACCATGTCAGATAGCGAGCGCCACGGCGGCGGGAGGCAACGTATATCGCAGCCGTTTCCTTGCTCTCACGCTGTTCGCTATTTACATACAGAACCCAGAAGGTTCCGGAAGCCGAGGCTGGAGGACACGTGGCTGCCTGTTTCCGCTGGGTCCTCTGAGTTACAGCCTCACGGTAATGTGAAGTGTATGTTTTATAGGGCAAGGAGAGCACCAGGACCATAACAGGGAGGACGGTTCGCTGGCGGTAGCCCGAGGGGTCCATCATGTTCCTTACCCTCAGTCGGGGTCACCACATCCCTGGGAACCTCACCACCTCAGCTGATGATTGACCCACTACGGTGGAACATGTGATCTGTGTTCCACTCCCTTTATGAACCAAACTCCCGCCAGCCTGCTTTAGCTCCCAGTTTGGTATTCTTCTGCTTGCGTTCATTTTCACTTGAGAAATCACCTTAATATTAATCATTAATATTCCTACTATATCAAATTGTCTGCAGAGGATCGTGTCAGCCTAAAACCTCCGAGGGACCATGAAGGAATTAGCGTAGCATGTAGCAGGAGGGAGAATGAGTAGATGTAGGCTACACCCATCCCTCAGATCTCCACCCGTTCCTCAAAAGTCTAATTTCTTCTCAGAGTTCTATCTTTTCCTCAAAGCTACACCCATTCCTCATAGCTTCAAGTTTCCTCCAGAGCGATGCTTTTCCTCACAGCTCCAGCATTTCCCCAGAGTGCTGCATTTTCCTCAGAGCTACACCCAGTCATCAAAGCTCCACCATTTTCTCAGTTCCAGCTTTTCCTCAGAGCTCCACCTTCTTCAGACCTCTGCCCATTCCTCCCAGGTCCACAAACGTAGTTATAATTTACTGTCCACTAAACAAGGACGACTTTCCACTAATCCAGGATGGCTCCTTACACGTCTCTCAGATATTTTATATGTAACTGATGTTTTGAACTCCGTTATGTTCTGCAATGCTTTTCTCTCCAGAAACATTTGAATCTGGGCTAATGTCCAGACTGATATTAAGACTCGTACAAAAGCAGATTGGACCAGACTACAACAAAGTCTTATGAATAAAATTTGAGAATCAAAACAAAGTCAAATTGAGAAGAAATATCAACAACAGTATTTTGAAACACACAACTCAAAAGGCTACGGTTCTGACTGGTGTTTTATGAATTCATTTAAGCCTTACAGGAGAAGGAACACGGAGACATTTCATCAACGGACTGTTCTACACACCATTAGGATGTTCTACAACAACACACACGACTGAAAAATCCAACAGTGTGATGGAAAGTGAGTACCTGCTTATGACCTTCTGCTCGGTACCCTTTTCCTAAAAAGGAGTTGAGATTCTAGGTCTCACGTTAAAGCCGGGATCTGCCCTTACAGTGTGACAGAAGTATGTTCAGCTCGTTGCCTTCAACGGTGAAAGGTCATGGGTTAGAGGTGATCCTGGCCATACCAAGTTATATATTTATGATAAGACTGTCCGCTTATCCGGTACCGGGTTGTGGTGACCCTGGAGTCTATCTCAAGAAGCATGGGGTATGATGCTGGGAACACATTGGCAGTCCATCACAGGGCACACACACAGCATCACCCATTATGGGCAATTCAGACAAGGCTCTTTGCATGATTCCAGTACTTTTGGACTGCAGGAGGAAATGTATACAACGCATGCAAACATGCAAACTTTAAACGCACAGAGTGGGAAAGGGGATTCGAACCCCGACCCTGGAGAGGTGAGTAGACCTCACTACCCACTGAGTTACCATGTTGCTCAAAACATAAAATGTACAGCAAATTTTTTTTTTTCTGAGGTAAATAAGCTGTGAACACTAAATCGCTTTTCTTACAGCAAAATGTCTTCAAATTGTTCACTTGGGCAGTTGTTTGCCAAGAAGACTACGGATTTAGAACTAGGAGGATGAGAACAGCTGGATGGACCTCCATTATCGGGTGGAGGTCTGCCATCCTGGGAGGCCCACGCCATTGGCATGTTAGGAAGAGAATCCTACCCAGCAGGCCTGGCAACAAAGACAGAGAGAGGACAGAGGCACCCCACAGCTCCCAGGAGAGAATGGCCTCATGGGACATCTGAGGGCGAAGTGGAGGGAGCAGGAGGTGTCATCAGATTCACCAGCAAAAACAAGTAAATATAAAAAAAATCTCCGGGTGGAAACTCGGACACGTTCCGGAGGTGAGACGTTAAGAGACGTTAACCACGCCGCGGGGTGTGCCGCGGCAAGCACCCGGGGACGAACGCCATGGGCTTGAACGGTGTAAAACCGCGGCCTGGAGTTCTGACAAGCACGTATTCCGGGCTCTGAGGGCTCAGCCGCTCCTGTCATGAATACCTGATTGGGCTGGGACCCTGAGGAGGTTAAAAAAAAAAACCCTCCCACCAATGCAGCATTTGTGCACGCCACAAATTTGGTCCACCTCAGAGCGAAGTGACACGAACACCACGCCGCGTTAACAACCGAACCTGCCACAGTCTCCCGCCCTGGCGTCACACGTACGTCCCTCTTTGTATGGCAACTTCTGTATTTCCTGCAGCCCCAGTCAGTTCTGCTGGTGAAGTCGCACCGTTTTAATTTCTTATTTCACCTCACCTGAGCAACAGCGTCTTTGTAAATCTTTTTATTTTTTGACAATTTGATGGTCATAACGACTTCAGCAAAGCAGAAAGAATTTTAAGAATCAGCATTACGTCCCATATGAAATTTTTCAGTGAACAATACGGTCTGGAATGATACAACCACATTTCTTTGACCGAAACAACAACGGGTTGGGGGAGGGGGGTTTTGCCATATTTATTTATTTTGTGGGTTTTTTTTTTTTTTTGGTAGGTGGCTATCGCTAATAACGAAAGAGCGATTCATCATTTAATTACGGATTTGACAAATGCAGGCGCCTGTGTCGACTCTGCTGCCCCCCTCCTCTTCAATTCTCCGCTCTGCCAAACTGTCACGCACTCCCCCCCATCCCCCCCCGGGATTAATTCGAGCTGTCTGTCTTTGTGAGGCTGCCGGCGCTCCTGGGGCCGCCGGTGCACGACACTGTCAATGAACAGAGAGCCTGACACTTCCAGGGAGCAGCACGCCTCCCCCACCACTACCAACCCTTGTTATTGTTTCCACGGTAACCCTTTCCTCACCACACCTGCCTGGCCTGTTTGCCTCTCCGCCTTTACAAAGGAGGTCGACGAGACCGAACAGGCGACAGTAAACGACCGCCGTCCCCCAGAAACACTCGGGTAGAAACAAAGGCAGGAGAATCGAAGGACTAATTAACCAGCACCCAAAATAACCAGAACAATATATTATGAATCATTATCTTCATATAAAAGCATAATATATCATTTTTCGGGCATTAAATTCTGTAATTCCATAATGACATCTGATGACAAAGGATCATGAATACAAACACAAGCTGGCCCAGCTTATCTAATCCTCAGTGTCAAAAGCCAAAGCTTCAGTGAAACTCCTACTGCAGTCTGAGAAACCTCACCTTAACTAATACCTGCTGAGGGTCTCGGGGTTCAGGTGGGCTTTAACACCGAGGACGGGACCAGATCGCCACCAGAGACAAAAACAAGGACAAGCTAACAGGAGGTCGGCATTGGCGGCATCCCCACGCCCGGTTGTCGTTGCCATAGAAACCAATCCACGTTCATGTTCGGTCACCTGACTTGGTTTGGGGATGCCGGTGCTGGTAGCTGACTCGTGGGAGTGTTGATGATTATTTGGCTTCTTCCAGCCATTCCGGGGCAGGGACCCATCCATCCTACACCAAGGTCTGGGCCAAAGGCAGAATCTCCACACGGCCTGGGACAGGGACGGTGCCTTCCAGGGCAGGTGTGACACTGGCCAGCCCATTTGTCCCATTTGTCCATCATAACCCAAGCACTTTTCCATCAACGGAAAAGCAGGACAAGCCAAGAGAAACAGTTACACAAGCCCTCTCTTAAAGTGGCAGAAGAAAAGCACTGTACAGGAGCTGTCTGTCATAAAAATAAGGGCAGATTACCTTTAAAAAGCAAGACGACCACCTGGATCATTAACTGTAGAAAAACACACTGATAAGACAGACTGAGCTAAGGTACAAAGCACAGATTTTTAGCTGAAATCATCCAGACTGCAACAAACTAGTACACAATCAGATTTGGAAAACACATTTTATACTAAAATGGGTTCAGTTTTTGAGAACCTCATGACCATAAACCTGAAAGTCAGGTGGTCTCGAGATGGTCTGAATTGAAGAAGTAGAACAAGCTCTGTTGGGGGCGGGGGGCTTTTCAGAGAAGGTCACATGACTGATTTACGGCACAGCTGCGAATTAAAAAGCACGCAGATTCACTCGAGACATAGCAGCCGCATTTCAGAGTGACGGGATCCGACCCGGCCGGTGAGGGAGGGGCCAGGGGTCTTTTATTCACACTGTTTGTTGGTGAGCATCGCTGCCCCCACCCACATCCCAGCATGCCGACCCCCACCTTCATTACCACTCTTCTTTTCCATGACATCAGCCAACTGAATGGGGGGGGGGGGGGGGCAGGGTTACAGTACAATCAGCCCTTTTATTTTTTCCAAGCTCTCACATTAACACAATGCCCTCTCCAGGCCGTGGAGTGTGCAGTGAGGTGAGGGAGGCCGTCTTTTCGGCCGTCTTGTCCTCCAGCGCCGCACTTAACCATGGGAAGAGCTCTCCGAAACCCCCCTACCCACCCTACACCACCCTCCATAATTGGGACCTGAGGGTTTTTAGTCCGGGACTGGGCCCTTCAACTCTCACCAAGAAGTACCACCTCAGAAAGGCACCCGCCAGCAGAACGAGGGTCTCCAGGTTAAGGCAAGCAGGAGGCTCGGGTTCGAGGTGAAGCTGTCTGGGGCGGTGGATATTCAGGGAGCAGTCAGCACCACGCAAGGAGGGAGGGGGGTCGCACAAGGACGAGCGAACACCAACGCGGCCATGAGCGTGTCCGCCGTGCCGTCCCCCGTCGACGAGCACGACACGTATCCTGCCGTGTCGAATGATTCAATTACCCACGCTTGACGATGGGAAAAGAGGAATTTCACGTATGAGGGGTTTCTGGGGGCGGGCTCACGCCTAACGAGGCACCCGGGAAAACAAGCGATACAGACGTTGGGGCGGCATCCTTCACAAGAGCTACGTGCGACGTCCCCCCCTCTAGACGCCACCCCACCCCGACCCCCGACACTGAAATCGTCTCTGGAGGTGCGGAAAAGACACTAAAGCCTCTCTGGTTGCTAACGACAAATGGGTCGTCGAGTGTACCTCGAGCTGTCCGACTGGACGGTTAGCGCGCCCGGCTCACGTGACTCCACGTGCCTTCTACATATTCCATTCTATAGCATTTCAGCATTGATTGTGGCTATTATGTTTGTTTGCGGTTTTTAATTAATACTAACTGTGGTACTGCCTGTTTTGTTTTTATATGCACATTCTCGGCACTCTTTTATTTTCCCGGTACGTCCTCGGCACCCGGCGATAAAAATGAGTGTCTGAAATCACAGAATAGAAATCTTCTGGTCTGCATGTGCCAATGTCATGGGAAAGTCAGTGGATGAATAAATGACTATCGGACACTCAGTGACTGCACAAAGCCCCGTATAACCAAACACCTGCCCGAGAAGAAAAAAATTTAAAAAATGTGTAATATCTGATCATTTGTCCTGTGAAATTTCTGGCGTCTTGAATCTTGTAGTTGAAAATATCAATAAAAATTGTGTTTTTACTGGGTTTACTGGGCATCCCACTGTGGCGAGAGGAAAAAACCGCCTGGGAACATTTATCCTGGGCTGAGCAGGAGATTCGCTGTGGTCTGTTTGCCTTCCTGTGACGGTAATTGAGGGAAGCTGCCTGGAACAGTGTGGAGGGGGGGGGGGCTTTGGAGGGGCTGTGGGATGGAAAGCCATTCATCTAAAATCTATGGTAGTGGAACGGAATATTACGCACTAATGTGTAATTAGACGGTTAGGGGAATAAGGTCAGACTGTATCCCCATTCCTGTCAACAGACTGCCATCTAGTGGCTGATGCACAATGGTGCATTATTTTTTTGCATGCTGACGGACGAATTACGTCTCGTGCAGCGGCGGGCTCGTTATGTTAATAATTTTGGCGACGAGAAATGTTTAAATTCAAATTGCATGCAGGGATCGGGAATCACGCACGTGTGGCATACAGCCGTTAAGGTTGGGGAATCAAGCTCCAGCTGGCTTCTTTAACACTGTCACACATCGAGTTGATCTCAGGGGAGGGGCAGGTGAGTGACAGTTCAGTGCCCCCTCCCATGCCTCGATGGCTAGGTCAGCACCAGGGGGCGCAGAGCCTCTGCCGCAGGGTTCCACGAGTTGGCCAGGGGTAGGGCTGGCACACGCTGGGTCATGGTCCACACACACACAGCGGTTACATTCTGTATCCATAATCTAACCTCAACTGAATCTGCTCAGGAAAAAAACAGCCCCCCATCACTGCCCACACAATCCCAGACCCCGCGGTGGCACGGTGTGACTGTCACATGATGCCCAGGTCACACAGGAGGCATGCGGCCCCTGGCTTGCCTAAGGCCACCCGGAACGAGCTTTGAAAGAAGCCCATGCACCCGAGTCGTCTGAACGCTGCAGTAACGTTCTAATAACGTTGTTACGCCAGGAGCTCAGAGTAGCTGATCTTCCGGAGGTCGTCCTCCACGGCGGCGTGTTAAACAGCTACACCATGCCATACCGCTGGCAGAAGCTAAATTAATGCGGTTACGGAATTAATCAGTCGGCTCGAGCTGTCGCGCGCTCGGCTGGATGCTGCAGCTGGCCTCCATCCCCGCCGGTCTATAACCTGCCCCGATCCCTGCCTCGGTCCCTGCCCCAGGGACAGCTTCAGGAGCAGGGACTGACACCACAGGTCTGACAGGCAGTGCTTAGCGAGTGAGCCTCAGGACTGTGTGCTTCCTCGGGGAGGGGAGGGGGACCAGGGCTGATACAGCCCCTAATTAAGATGCATTTAGATGTTAAAGACTCAGACTCATTAGCGACGTGCTAGAGGTGTTTAATTTCATGGAGACGTCTCCTGCCGTACAAACTCAACTCCTTGCCCTTTTCTCATGATTTCAGACACTCAGCAATTGTCTAATTTGATTGCGAAATTGATTTATTTTGGATAATTTTTCTTCATTGCATTCATTTTATGGTATTTGGCTTATGTAATGCACATCAGGCAAGGCTTGCTTCATGCGGAACTGAAAGCCGAAGATTCACGTGTCGCCGTGAATTCGTAATTAAGTTGCGTATAAAGGCAGCCGTTTTGCTTAAAGCAGCTCACGCATCAAACTGTCAAAATATTTACAATCGCAGTACTGACACACCCACACAGTAACGTCTCATGATTTCATTACATCCAGCAAACACACCTCAGCCATTCCAAGCCTGCAAGCTGAGCCGAGCTGCTTTGCTGGTGTGTTGCTTTTGCCCCCTGGTGGTCATTCGATGTACTTTTCACATCCATCCATTCATCTTCTAACCACACATATCCTGGTCAGGGTTGGCGGAGGGGGTGGAGCAGAGGTAGCAGGGGGCAGAAGACTGGAGTACACCCTAGAAAGATGCATTTTCATTTGTTTATACTGCAATAAATTACAAATCGAAATCCTTGCGCATCCTTGACAGCCATTGCCTAACTATTCCAAAATGTAATGCCATGTTGCTGTATTTTCTCCAAATGTAATTGCACTTATGTTATTGTGTGTAATTTGCAATTGCATTCTGTGGATCTGGAACAGTCTGCAGTTTTTTCCACAGCCGCCCAGGGGTTCTTGGCACGACTCCCAAGATGTGGTTTCGTTGTGACATTTACAAGACCAGGATTATTCTGTACGGCAGTGATTGCTGGTTAATTGGGTCACAGTTACCAGGAACGACATCACAAGGTCACACGGTATGAAACGAAACTGAGAAAAGATATGCAAGGTCTGCTGTGTGATTATCCGTAATCCCCATGACAGTCGGTCTACCGCAATCTGAAAATCCTGCCCCCCGGAACTGTGCTAAACGCCCTTCCCTGCCCATTAGGTCATGAGCGGGGGGTGGAGGAGGCCACACGCCCAACCTCTGGCAGTCACTCAGCAATTTCCAGACGAATTTTGAGCCTGAATAATTCAATGCCTATAAATGTGAAGCTCGCCATGCTACAGCACACCAATAAAGTAGCCATAAACAGTTCAGCTGCATATTTTAGTCAGATTTGCCCCTCATTTCTTTTATATGTCGTTAATCATTTCAGATTTTTACTGCGGCCAACGAGAGCCTGGCGTTATGCTCATACCATAGCATGTGCTCACAGGTACAGTGTGTTTCAGGGTTATCCCGCTTGAATCTGGGTGCCTCTGTGAGAAGGGCCGTGGTCCCTGAGTATGCGTCCAAGTTCAGCTGCGTTTGGAGGCACAGTCCACAGGCAGGCTTTTCAGACCATCATCTCTAAATTTACCACTATGGATGGGTGTATTTCTGGCAAAGGTTCCAGGCTCACCGTATGCCATTAGATAAGCATTTATGTATGAAGTCATTCTTAAAATGACTGTACTTCAGGCCCTGTTAGACTTTATTTATACAGGTGATCATGACTTAGTCAAACACATAATTGTTTAAATTTAACTTTTTAAGTCAAGCCAAAAAAAAGTTCTGAGTCCTGTGTTTACACTGCTCATTAGTTATGTCTGTTTATAATGCAAAAATAAAAAAAATACCACAGAAAAACACGGGCAAAATACAAAATTTAAAATAAATGAAACCGAAAGATTTTTTGCGTAGCCTAATCTTTAATTGAGGAAGCATGAGATGAAACTAAACTAATTAGATGGATTTAAATTAATGAGACACTAAGTATATAACTTAGAACAAGTTACTTACAGGGTGTTTAGTATAATAGTTTAAAATACTTATATTTTGTCATCCAATTCACATCCCATGCATTTGCCCATTAGTGAGATATGGAGTTTGCATCTTTTTAAGTTTTGCACATTTCAAACACGCTATTGACACGCAAACACTTTGAGGAAAATTTACTCATTGGTCGTCGACCTCATTAATTCATCTGCTAGCCAATTTCTCTTCATTTTCCAAATATTTTGCCGAACCACATTCATTTAAACGGTGACCTCTGCCAAGCACGGCTGTCGTAACCGGGTGAAGATAAGATAACCTCGACATGTAGGTCTTTATCTGGGGACGCGAGTGGAGAAACAGCCGTGTTTACCCTTCCAAAGGTCAAGAGGATTAACTGTAAACACCTGGGCCCTCGAGGTCACAGGGAAAGCACAGACATAGATAAGTGTTTAGCGGTTATAAGCGTTAATGAACACTATGACACTTGCCCAGGACCTGAATTACAGCAGACGTCCAGCTGTAATTGGACATTTTTTGAAATACACTTTTTGCATCCTCCCTTCATCTTTCACACATTTGCCGTCAGCCCCCATTTTTGTTTTTCTTGATTTTTGATGTAGAGTTTTAGCTGTGACTCGGGAGATTCCCAGTAAGACCTTCTTTTCCAAAGCATGGGAGAAAATCTTAAAAATACACAAAACAACTTACTCCAAAAATGACAGAACACACTTCCACCCTAGAAACTTAATCACATATTTTGCCCATTACAGCAGATATACATGAAATGTATTTCTATAGAAATTGAAGGTAATTGTACTGTAATTACCAATAAAATAATTATGGACTGTATAAATGTAATTCCTCATCAATTCGTGATCCATCGTTTTTAAGGATTGTTTCTTGCTGCTGTCATTGAATTCCTTCTGCTTCCTGTAACGCATAACAACCCCCCCCCCACACACACACACACACATCACCAAAATGCCAGCGAGTCGATGGAGGAAGGAAGTAGACCACCCACACATGTTACTGGCTGAGAGACAGGGAGACATCTGAGTAAAACGGAATTACTCTGTGCCCACACCTGCCTAAACCTCCCTTCTGTGTTTCTGCAGTTCTTCACAAGACTATAAACTGACTCAAGTTCTACTGTCAAGGCACCGTTTCAAGTCAGATATGAGTAAATCTCGGTTTTAAGGCACGTTATACTGGAGTGAATCTGTGTTAAGCGGTACAATCCACCTCGTTACGTTTGGTTCTGAAAAGTTCAGCAGGGCAGGTTACCGTTGAGTAACTCCAGGCTGTCTTTGGTTACCGTCTACTAACGACAAAGCTACTGAAAAAAGGAGAGGTCGCAGTTCAAGGACAGACAGCTTGGTTTTCTTTTACTGACACCTGCGGTTCAAAACTATGAGCAAACTGATGACTAGAAGACCAATAAGGGAAAAGAAAAAAAAAACGAGAAGAACCTCACACAGGAAGTGTCAAGCAGGCTCAGTATGACTGCAATCTGCAGCTATAAGCAAAAGCAAACATCCAATCAGAGTCCCCTGTGGACACGCAGGGCATCAACGCACACAGACAAAACTGATTATTCATCTGTATCTTGCCGTGATGCATGAGAAGTAAAAATTCAGTCCCTTACCTTTAGCCACAAGCTAATGATGAATATACAAGGTTCTTAAAAACACAATATATTTTGAAAATCTTAAGAGTTTATACCATTAACTCTCTAAATTTGATGACGCCATCATTTCAGGACATGACTGATATATTGATGTCGCAGTGTATTCACTCCGAGTCTCCATCTGGAGAGTTCCATCACGAGAGTGGCTTGTTTTCTTCCTTGAAATAGGATGAACTGAGCTGAATGAAAAGACAACCCCAAAATAAATCTGTCCTCTTCTCTCTCCCTTGGCTTTAGGGTGAAACTGCCAGTGAAGAGGTATTTTTCCCTCTTCCTTGGCATCAAATCGATGCATGTCGCTCACAGTCACTCCTGAGCTGGGGGGGGGGTTCTGTCCATGGTCCTGACGTTGGCTGGCACTGCCAGGAGTGGGCCCACATGCAGGGAACTCTGGGGAAAAAAAACTCAGAAAGAACAGCTTGTAAAACCCCAGCACATATGCAGAAATTTATGACACAACATAGCACTTCACTAGAAATGTATCCTGCACACACACACACACACACACACACACACACACACACACACGCAGCACGGTATTTGAACTGCTGATGTTCTGTGTGTGTGACTACAGAGGACCTTCAGAAGTGGCCGTATGAAGGGAAGTGAGCTTCAGGAGGCCGGCAGCTGTGGCCCCGCCTTGAATCCACTTCAAACGGTCCATTGTGCTCTGTGATGTCACCAGCGCATGATGTAATGGGGCCAAGGCGGCAATGATTCTGCCTTTCCCCAGTAGACCTGAACCGAGGTGTCCGCGTCCGCTAGTCTCTGCCGCCTCCCGACTTTGTGTCCGGCTCGCTGCTGTATTTTTAGCTAATCTTTCTTTTCTGCCTGGAATGTCCCGGATGAGCCAAACATGTTTCTGTTTAAAGCAACTTGGCTTTTAGTCGGAAATAGGAAAACCGGACAAACAGAAGGATATCAAAGCAGTCGTTCATGTGGTTGTGTCTTGGCCATAGAGAAGATGCTTAGGGTGTCCTCCAGTCCAACATGCCAAGTCATCCCTCATCATAGAAATTCCAAGCCCCTGAGAAGGCCTCTGGTCCTTTTTTTAGAGTGTAGACTACCGCCACTCTGAACCGAGCGGCCCAACTCTGTCCAGTGTGGTGTTCTGGTGACATTCTAGCCAGGTAGGTGACTTAGCAGTTCAGTGTCCTTTTAGTGGATGAAGTCAATACAAATCTTCACTTGACAGAAAACTCTTCTTGGAAAAAGTAAGGATTGAATTAATTGGGCCGGATGCTACGTGACCACCTCGTTCACATAAGTGGCAAACAGGTGTGAAATTCTTCCAGATGTTCCTAAAGTTGCAATCACCCATCATGCCAAGGACCCAAACACACCAGGAAGACTGGAACCAGTGAGGCAATCAAACAGGCTCATGTTCGTGAGAGGGGCTTCATTTCATTTCCATTGCTGTTTTTAGGACCTCAGGTATTCAAAACATTCCCTTTACTGATGAACGCAATGCATGCTTTCAACCATTCTACATTTTTGTGGAATAAAGGCAACGGTTCTGTAAAACTGAACCTATATAACATGCAAATTATTAAAAGTGACTGCGAGCGAAGCTTTCGGTAGGTTAACGTGTAAGCTGGATTCGATTTGTGAGGGAACATAAGGGAAAGCCAAGACTGAAGGCTTTAAAAACAATTAAGCGAAGGTCAAAGCTAACGCTTTGGGTTTCCCCATCCCTGTTACGAAGCCTTATTGGTCAGTGAGTGTGTAAAATACGATAATAGACCATTGAGACAGACATGCAGAGAACACCAGAGTGAAAGGAAGGGTGAGCTTTTCACAGGCACCCAGGTTAGAGAGCGAAGAGGAACTCTGTAACACTGAGAAGTGTTTGTGGGCATGGCAGCAAATTATTTCCAAGCGGGAAAACATCACCAGACCTTTGATCTTCCACAGACACCATCATCTATGCTATTTAAATTGGTCGAGTCATCTGTCCTTTCACTCCGAGGTAGGAAAAGGGTGGAGAGGTGCTTAGAATAAGGTCGTTTGATGCCTCCTCTCCCGGCTCATTTGATTGGCTCTGGGGACGCTTGTTTATTTATAACCAAACCAGATGTGATTGGGGTTTGGTTACTTGTAGCCATCTGTGGCTGCCTTTACCAGTCTGGTGATACCTCTTTGCGTGCGGCACGTAACATGCCAGAGGAGGCGAGGATGTTGCGTATTTGACGATATGACTGAAATAACACCTGCCCGAAACGTGGAGAGTTACGAGGCCTTCACTGGCATACTTTTTCAAAGCTTGGTAAATGATACATCTCGCAGGCCTCATGTTATTCATTTCCCAGGATTTTTGTCTGATATACCCAATCCAGGAGCAGAGCCCTTTTGTGAGCTGTTGCATCGCCATCACAGGGGTCCGTGTGCTTTCACGGTTGTGGACTGTTCTGATTACAAAAGACTTCCTGTGCTTTGATTCTGCCAGTCAGCACATGAGAGGACCAGACAAAGCAGTGACAGCTGTAAGTACAGGTTATTTCGAGAGGTCAGATCAACAGCCAGCAAGCTGCCGGTCCAGGGTTTGTTTCGGGGTGGGAACTCGGTTCTCAGCTGAGTGTACCCAGTAAGTTTTCTCAGGCAAAACAGCAAAGCAGGTTAACTCTGTTACTGTGTAAACAGGATGAAAGAGGTGCTTTATTCTCGTACCTGTGCCAGTCAAGGTCAGTTAAATATGCAGTCACATCCTGAGTCTTTCGTGCAGTAAAAATAGCGGAGCCCGGAGATGCAGAGGCCTGTGAGGTTGCATTATGTCGTAGTCACAGCGTAAACCCAGAAGGCCTTGTGACTGACACAGACACACTCGGCTGGATCTGGGCACACCGCTGGATATCAGAGGTCCGAACTGTCCCCGGGCACCAGACAGCGCCACATTCCCAGCGAAGAGTTTGCTCACTTGGAAGGGGAGAAGAATGAAAAAGACAGGCAAGACTTAGACATTTATGGCCTTGGTTTCGAGAGGAAGCGGGAAGTTCGTAAATCTCTTCAGAGTGCATGTGGACAGAATATTTACGTCATGTGTCCCTTTCAACTTTCTCATTCTCACGAGACGTCAGCTGAAAACTCTCATGCACACCCAGGCCGTACTGTCTTGTTCAAGGGTATTCTTGAAAGCACAGTTAAAACAGGACCAATTCCTCAGTCCATTTTTCAAGTGATACCGTGTGTTTAGCCTGTCACAAACTGCATCATAAGGAAAAACAACCTTCACAGGGTACTAAAGACACACAGGGTACTAAATTGAGTGAGGACAAGATTTTTGGAAAAAAAATCAAAGACACCCATGTCCAAATGTAGAAGTCAGTATCTCTCAAAAGACAAACTCCTCATGCAGTCCAATTTTTCTGGGCCTCTCAACGCTCATCCAAGGCTCCCATGTTGGAGTTGTGTGCACAGCCTGGCAATACTGCTGTCAAGTGGTTCATAGCTGAGATGTAGGAACTCTGAACCAGACCAACAAGGGTGTCAGAGAGCAGCAGGCGAAGGGTCCTTAGGGGTGTATTTAGTGGCCAGGACCCCCTACGGTGAGTGGTGGCGTCGGTACGCTCCCATGTTCAGACAGAGCACTGTGGTGATGCCTGTGTTCAAATTCTGTAACGATGAATCGCTAGTTCCTTTTCCAACTCCAAAGGCATGTGGCTTAACTGAACAGCTGTCACTGAATTGCCTATTCTACAGGTACACCATGTCAGACTGGTATCTCGTCCTCGATGTCTCTCACGTTTTGCTTCCTGAGATGGGCTTCAGGTGAACTATGACTATAAGTGGATGGATGGATGGATGGATGGATGGATGGATGGATGGATGGATGGATGGATGGATGGATGGATGGATGGATGGATGATTTGAACTGCAATGTTAAGTCTCTGTCTCTAAGGACTTGGCCATTTCAGAATGAAGAAGCTCAGTGTTCCTGTCTGTGTGTTTAATGGATTTTTCCAGAAGAGATCCAACCACCCTGTGTTCAACTGGACTGATCTTAAGAGTCAAGAATATTTTTTCACTGAACTGACAGTCACAAAAAAAGTACATGATCAAGAAACGTGAAAAAACCTTTGGGATTATTCTGAGATGAAAAACTAAAGAAAGGGTTCAATTTTCATAACGATAAAATTAGAACCTCAGTAATCTAGTACTCTCCCAAAAATTCCCAGAAGTTATTGCATTTGGATTCACCCACAGTTACACCCTCAAAGTCACCATACAAACAATTTTCACAGAAGTTACTTCTGTGTGGTATTTTAATCAGTCTTTGTAAGGGGAGGATTAGATGACTAAGTTACTATCCACCCATTGTCCAACCATTTATCCTGGTCAGAGTTATCGGGAACTTATCCCAGATAACACAATGCCATAGTACGCCCTGGATGGAATACCAGGCCATGACTGGGCATGCACGCACACAGACACACACACTGCAGGCATTAAACCTACACCAACTACATGTCTTTGGGCTGCAGGAGAAAACCAGACTATCTAGATTAAATGCACCCAACCCTGTATATATGAAGCAGCAGGCTATCTGCTGAGCCACCATGCCACCTATGAAGTTATTCTGTACATGCTAATTTTGTTTTAACAACGCTGTATATGTTTAATGGTATTCCGGAACGTAAGTACATTCAAATTAAGTGGCACGGGGTTACACTTCATTTCTAAAATAGAACAATTGAAGGCTTAGTCTTACATTGCGTAAGTGGTGTTTTAAATACAGAAAATTAAAGCATAATTATCTTTTACTGAAAAGAAAAGAACACTTCAATACACCTTGAGTGCAACGCCTACTAACGGAGGTGTTGAAAGAATTCTTGCCTCCCACTCATTCACTCACGAAAGCCTTTTGTTAAGGTGACAGAGACGTGAGATCGGAAGCTGAGAGTCGCAGCGCGTCCGCATGCCCGTCTATCCATCCATCCATCCATCCATCCAGCCCGGCGTGATGCGCACACGGCCAAATGCGCTGACTTTCCTGTTTAACTGGCTGAAAAATTGCAATGACGTTGACTCTGAATTCAGACTTCTGTTCATTCAAACTACATGCAAATCCCATACCTTTTCATTCGCTATCTGCATGCTCTAAATGGAAATCTGCCACAACACGGCAAACCGAATGGGTGTCGGTTGGTGTTCTGTAATACGCGTGAAGAACTGGCCTCTAGTCAGGTAAAATAATTAACTATTGTTAACATTTACTGAGGAAAGTTTTACTGATGGTCTATTACTGCTATTAATGGTTGTTATGTAGGCTATGCATTACTCAGACAAACCGGTTCATATCTGATATGAGATTTTACTAAAATTCAGCTTCTTTTAAAGTGAACGTTTCCAGTCAGTGGGAGTGTCTCTTTGTTTTATTAAGATAAAACTTAACAACATAAAGTCATCTACCTGAAGCATACTGACCCGTCCAAAGACAAACTTGAATTCTCACAGCATATGGCAGCAAGATGGACATTTCTGAGTGAATTTAAGCTAAATTCAGTATGACTGCACAGGAGTCTGATTGAACGTCTCTCTGAAATGCAGACCTTCTCACAGTGCATTTTTAGGCCAGTTTCTTTATTTTTCTTGTCAGACGTGCTGGCAGTGTTTTATCGTCGGTCTTCTCTAACACCTACACTCTTTTCTATTTTTGATCCCCTGCATATGGCTCTTCTATGTGGGGATTTCCACCCAGAGACCCAACACTTTCCACCCACACCCGTTCCATGGCTGTCTGGGTGTAACCCAAGGGATTCTAATACCAAATCACATATTCAGATATAATTCTCGTCTGAGGGCACCGGTTTATAGAGATTGCTGCTTCTGAGGGGATATTTAACTTCTTTACCCCGATGTTCAGGCTACATATTTAAAGCAGGAATGCCGAAGGTTTATGTCAAAGTCCTCACTCTATGCTCTAGGGGGCGCTCTGCTGGAACCTTCTCAGCCACTGAGCAACGGCACTCTCCGAACCTACAGACATATGACTATGTATCTCACATCACGTGTACTCCCCTCTCTAATTCATAATTCATCTGCATTTTTATTTGCCTTGCTTGTCTTGCATTATGTAGTTGTATCTACGCACTTGATGTTTCTTTGCTGCTCTTTGCCACCAAATTACCCCTCGGGATCAATACAATCTGTGTTTTCTTTGATTTGACAAATTAAAAGAAAGCGTGAGTTTTAATGATATATCCCTTGCAATCGGAAATTGGTTGCCAAGATTTCTTTCAATCTGTTAATTCCCTGTAAGTAATTGTGCCAAAATGTCAGCATGTTTATCTGCCAGTAATAGTCTGTGGACTTTGACAAAGCTTAACTCGACTGACTGTGCACATTGAGTAAAAGTGTCAATTTGTACATACATATAAAAAACTGAATGATGAGTCGCGCATTTTTAAGCAGCTGCGAGACGCATCAGATGTTTCCATCCAAATGTTACTTAAAATTATCATGACTTGAATACTTATACAAGGAAATTCCTGCATAATAATAATAATAATAATAATAATAATAATAACAGAAACCAAGCGTCCTCCTTCGAAAATAAAATAAAAGGAGGGGTGACCTCCACGGTGAACACATGAAGAAATAAATACAGTTAGAATAATGTTTATATTTCCACGACCCTCACCGCCGCCGGCTGGGACCAGCAGCCTGCACTACCAGAGCCCGTAGACACACGCTGCCTTGCCAGGTCCAGCCGCAGCGAGCAAAAAGGTACACAGAAGAGGAAGGCAGTTGTCATTGTGCCGGCTGCCTAAAGGCTACCCGTGTGAGCTGAACAATGAACAATGCAACGAGTGCACGCCTGCACGGTAAACAACTTAATGACAGTAACGCCCCCCCCCCCCCAGCTCTTATTTATAGGGGCCGCCGCGCATGCGCAGTGCGCCACAGCCCAAGCCCGAGTGACGTCCAGTTCCACCGAGACGGGCATGTCTCAACAGAACACTGAACTCAAGGAACCGCGATCGGCCGACCGGGCAGCACTCCGGATGAGCGACGGGAGGTGAGCGACGGCACCGGGGTCGTGGACCAGCCCGTGCGGGATTTCTCCAAACCGGGGATGCCCAGGGCGACTCCGACACAGTACCTGTCGGCGAGGTTCTGTCAAGCTGCGCATCTGGACCTGACGTCCCGCTCTCCGAGATGAATGCCGGTGATGAGATCGCATCCGCGGCGGCAAATGGGAACGTAGGGCTGGTGGGACGTTTGATCCAAAATGGAACTGATGTTAACGCTAAGAACAGCTTCGGACGGACGGCTCTGCAGGTTGGTGCACGGAACAGCTGCGGAGAACCCCAGAGAGTCAAATAAGTGATGTCCGATCAGATGTCATGAGAATCACGAGCAGCAGGCAGTAATGCATTATTTATGTTATGGCTTGCTTTCTACTTCAGACTATGAAAGCGTCACCAACACCTGGGGAAATGACACTGGCATTTTTCACACTTCAGGACCAAATCGTACTGTGAGACACTTAGGATAATTTAAGCTTTTTGCTGCGCGCCTTTCTTCCACTTTGCCTTAGATATATCAGAACAGCATTATTTTGCATCACGGTTCATGTCCAGTTATGCGCTCATGTGACGTTTTTGTTAAACGTCATTTCTGACTGCGCTGTTTCTACTACGCGTGTTGCTTATTTATATATATATATATATATATAACATGGTTGTTTCGGAATGCATAAGAAAAATTTCCTTTGCATATACAATATGGATATAATAGACTGTCAAGACATACCCACTTTGAAAACTCCTCTTCATAATACTGACTAAACGTGAGCCTTTCTGAGTGAATAATAATCACATTATCATTTGCACTGTACACAAACAATTTTTTGTGCAAACGCCTGAGGTGAAATACTGCGTTTTATTTTGACTAAAGCCGGCATAATTTGGGGTGATGAAGACAACCGCACAAACCCCCCCCCCCTTCTCATTTTTTACATAGTGATAATTTAACGCTCTCGTTTATTAGGTGAAGGGGGAAATTATGGTCCTATTAATATCCTCAACTTTCTGTTACTGTGTCCGTGGCCAGCGAAGTCCACTCAATTAACGTAAACGTACAATTATTTAAGCAGTGAACTAAGATGAGCTGGGATTAGGTATGAAATGTAATATATTAATTAGGATGGAAATACATTAAATGTGGGATTAGAAGTCGGATTAATCTGACTACTATAAATACTTGACACAGCAGCTTGTAAATTATTGGCTGAATTCTAACTCATTCGTTGAACTGATTTAAGGCAGCGATGATGGGCAGCTCAGCTGTGGTGCGGCTGCTGCTGGAGAACGGAGCGGATCCCAACACGCCGGACAGCAGCGGCACCGCACCCCTGCACGACGCCGCCAGAGGCGGATTCCTGGACACGGTGAAGGTCCTGGTCCAGTTTCACGCCGACGTGAGCCGCACAGACGGATGGCAGCGGCGGCCGATTGATCTCGCCGCAGAAGAAGGACACCGAGATGTGGTGGCTTTTCTGGAATCATTATAGCCCCTAATATAATTTTAAGTTATATCTATTTAAAATCAGTTCTAAACATCGCTCTAAATTAAAGTGGGATTATATTAAAGTCATTGTTAATTTATGTAGGCGTGATCTTAACGCTCTTCTCTTTTTCTTATTTATTCGCGTACTATTGGGATGTTTTTTGAAAAATGGAAGCCGGTTCCTTCATCGAGTGACTCGGCCGCTGTGACGTGTCATATTTAATAAACGTGCCCAGTACTTTGTACTACAATATGGGTAATTATGAGATATACACGACCTGTCAAGGAGGCTCGACACGGCGTGAGAGCTTGAGATGCCACACGTATGAGGGTTTTTATTGCCACGTCTGTATTGCACCTATGAAGTCATAAAGCGGGCAATAAATAGAAGACGATATTGTGATGGGCTTTCGTTTTCGAAATTCTGTTATAAACTGGACGATATTCGTGCGTGTCGCCCCTGTGTCGAAATGCCCCATTTATACGGCGCTCTTGTTGCTGTTAGGGCCACGACTGTTGTCAAAATCCATAAATATACCAAGTATATCTAGAATTTGACAGCACGACGGCCGATAGACTAGATATGTGATCTAAAATATCCCTGATATAAAATGTGAGCATCTTAATTTATAGGGAAATGCGGAGCGAAGGGATGAGTGAATTTTCAGTATTGCGTGCGACTGCCGGGCTCCGGTTAATTTATAATTATGGCAGCTTCTTGACAATCATATCATCGATAATGCATAATCAAAAAAAATAGTTAAACCTAAGAAATGACCGGCAGTTATATATTGTGCAATGTTTTTCCAGCTTTCATGGCAGTTTAAATTTTGAAGTGATGCGTTTTCTTTTCGCGCACTTAAAGTCGCGTCGTTCTTTCGGTCGACTGGCGGATAAGCAAAGGTTTATTTAAAATGTTATATGGATAATACTGTGTATCCTGTTCCAGTGGGCTTACTTGTTTTGGGGAAATCAAAATATTTACGAATCATGTATGAACCACAAAGTTATGTTATTTCCTTGCAAAAGACTTTGCGATCTCCTCATTTTTGGTACGATAATCTCCCGTAATCTGTCTGTGTTGGCAGTTAGACGTGTTTTGTTTTTTTTTTTTTTTGTTGTTTGTTTGTTTTTTTCCCCAAGTATGAATGCCCGTGTTTTAGAATGAAATGAAACTTCAAAAAAAGCGAATCCAGTAAATTTTCATAGTTATAAGAAAATTACAAATATTCCTAATTAAAAGCTGGTTAAAATAATCAAAGTTTTTGATTTGCATCAGTAAGATAATCTCACCAGACCTGCATATAATTGAAACTAAAAGGAACATTTAAGAATCGGGCGATTTAACGTCTGCTAATTCAGACTAGTCGTGTATCCTGATCCCAATGAAAGTGACTGCAAATGTGGCCCAGTCTCGTTTGTAGGTCCGATCTCCCGAATGCCAGCTGCGATCCAAAATGTAGTTTGAAATCATAAATGCTGATTTGACATGATTAACAGCTTAGAGACGCGACATGCCCTCTGTTTTACTGTCACGTCAGGCACGACCCGGCGACGCCCAGTTCGTCTTGTTATGTTCCAGGAACAAAATGCAACACAGGTGCACAGAGAAAAAAAAAAAAAAACAGTGAAAAGTGAAAAGCCACTCAGAGGAAGGAGTTAACCCAACTCCCGAGAAGAGGCTGCTCGGTTCAGGGACAATCCCTAAAGCTTCCCTTTTAAAGTGCCGTTTACAGAAATCCCTCTGCAGTTCTGGCTGCTACTCAGTAAATCCATCAGATTTGCATTAATGTTGTTAACCAGGGCCCCGGACAACGCGACAAGTAATATTTAAATGTATAGAGACACGAAAAACAGTCTGAAACCAAAAGTATAAAGCATTAATTATGCAGGCGAAAGCAGAATAAACATCGCCGTTTGGATAAATATAAAATCACCAAAACATGACCGTCGAGCAGTCATTTCACGAGGAAAAATAAGCACTTAATTTCGATTTACGTTCTAAATGGTAAATTAGAATAGTTTCTCAGTTTCCTTTCAGGTAGAACTAATCTGAATAATGGATGCGGTTTTAAGTATTACAAAAACAAGTCCGGATAAAAGTAACTGCAATTCCACAAAAACGACTACGACCAGCTTTAGGAGTAGTAATGATGTGACATGAGGAATTAGGAAGCGCTGTTTCATTACATACGTGCTTCAGGAGTGTACGTTAGAATATTAACAGAATGCAAGCTTTTATTTCAGTCATGAGGAGACAATTTAATGCCAGAATGTGAGATCCCGGGTACCCAATGACAAATGTGACAAATGTTCTTCCTAGCTGTCTTACATGCAGGTGTGATCCTCTCACATATTCAAATGTCAATCCAGTTCAGCGAGCATGGCTTAAATCTAATGTGAAAACAAAGGCGAATGTCAGTCCCATTAAGTCTCATTGTGAAACGATTTCATTGTTTCAGGTCTTTTTAATAGTTCAGAATATACACTTCATGCATAAAAACAAAAGGGGCCAAAATGACAGATTCAATATTCAAAGCAATACAAAATTATGTAAAGGCATACGGTTTGATAGATACTAAACAGCAGCTGTAAAAAGCGTCGTTCGCTATAAACCACATTAAGAACCGGTCAGACTCACCGACGAAAGGGAGTGGCTCGGAAGTAGCAACGGACAAACTGGAAAGGCCAGCCGTCACTCATAGGGCGGCATAAAGAAATTTAGGCAGCGTTGTTTCTCCAGCACTGTGTGGCTTTCAAGTCAATGACAGGAGGTAAACTGATCATGATGACCATTTCGTTCAAAAACTTCATTCTAAGTTCGTGCCAAAATAACCGTGCAGTTCTTAACATGCAACTGTAAATACGGTACATAACAGATATGTCATCTTACAAAGCATATATTCATAGTTCATGATAAATTCAGAGACCTAGCATCAAGACAGCATTTTTTTTTAACTATATCCGAGAACTACTTTAATCATCCGGAAAGGAAAGTCGGAGAGAGGTGCAGCCAAATGGGTAATCGAGGCAGCAAAGTGATCAGGCACTTCACTTTCTATTGGTCATGCACGACCGCGGTTACGGTCAGTTTCCATCTGGGAATTGGTCCAGCTTCAAGCGAGAGGTCACATGATGGCCCTTTCCTCCTTAGTGCTTGGGAAGCATTATGGATGCTTGTGCTGTAGACTGAAGTAAAAGTGACCGTTATCAAGCAACAGTAACAACAAAAAGTAAAATCGCTAACTGAAACAGACCACGGTCTTCAAAGGTTGAAGGTGTTGATTCTCACTTGATGGCATAGCGTACTGATACTAACTTCTGTGGCTTCTTATCTGTCGCGTGGAAGCAACCATCTATCGCAGGTCATTTCTAGAGTACTCTCGTTCGTGTGGGTAAGGTTTTAACTTGCTATCAACTATTCGTCAACTGCAAGAGGCGTTTTGTGAACGCTTAGTATCACAAAATGCCCGGAACGTGAATCAAAGATATGCTGATCATGTGAATTTCATTTAAAACTGACGCATAATTGCATTTGTGGGGTGAATTAACAGCCAGGGGCCAGTTTAGAAGTCAGGCCACCTGGTTGACGTGCAGAAATATATCCGGATTCCTTAATCTGATAATTATAGAAGCGTGATATCGGACTGCTGCTGATTACGGAATTTTAAACTCAGCTTTTTTTTTTTTTTTAAAAATAAGCACCCTAGCAATTACCCCCCATAAAAATGAACGATGATACTGTAGTAATAACTTATGTTGAAACTGTGGTAAATATAACTGGCTCGTCGTGTTTTGATGACTCATTAAGATCCATCATGAAATAATTAAGCTGCAATGTTCCAGCTCTGTGATCCACCTTGTTTTAATTCCTCCAGTTCAACAAGTTTCTCCACTGAAGACAAGCGGGCGGTCCAGAAAGTGGGATTAACAAATCCTATAGTCAGACTTAATTCTGACTGGAGAAATCCGGGGAGATTCGGGGCTCAACAAATCCTGAAGTTGGGTTTTCAGTTAATTCTCCAGTAAGAATTCTGTTTTGACTATAAGATTTGTTAAACCCACTTTCTACAATGGCCCCAGTAAGACTTGTGTCAAAAATGAACACTGTAAACAAAACTTATTCTGTAAAGCAATTTTGTTTTAGCTCTTCCACAGGAGACCACAGAAACAATAGGTTTTGTTCCACAATTATAAAAGATAGTAGCAGTGAAAATAAAGTTAATTATGGTGCACCCCTCCACAGCAGAACGTGATAGGGCTAAGTGTCAGCACCTGGGCACTTACCCGCTTGCACTTTATAGTCTTAGACCATTCCATCTTACAGATCAGTGGGATGGCAGAGAGCAGAATGCTGCTGGCCTTGTTCGCGTTCTCCTTCATTGTTTTCAGCACGTTGTCCACACAGACCTGTTGCATATTGAGAGGGGGCACATTAGCGTCGCCAAATTTTCAGTAGCAGGAGGTACTACAGGGGGGCCACCAAGTACCAGGTCTGGCATAATTTAGTGGACCCTGAAGCTCTCTGTGTTTGTCTGGGTGGGTCATGAGATGGTAAAGGTTTGGAACCACTGGCCAATAGCATATGGCTGTGTGTGAGAGTGCCAGAACTGGCATCCTATCCAGTGTGTACCCTAGCTTTGGGCCCTGTGATGGACTGGCATCCTATCCAGTGTGTACCCTAGCTTTGGGCCCTGTGATGGACTGGCATCCTATCCAGTGTGTACCCTAGCTTTGGGCCCTGTGATGGACTGGCATCCTATCCATGGTGTACCCCATGTTTACTGGGACAGACTGCAGGGCCCCAGTGACAGGACAAGTTGGATGGATGGAGGATACCACTACATATCTGGGGGGAGGACTTCAACAAGAAATCTTAATGGATACAAACAGTTTAGCTAATTGATATTCTGAAACTTCCCCAATTATTAACATTTCCTGTGTTACCAGCACCTGAAAGTTGAGGTGGGAAAATAGACAAAAACCTCCACCGCATCTCTACGTCATCTCCTATGAAAGGGGCACGGGCAGAAGAGACCATAATGTGTGGGGATTAGAGAGCCAGCCAGCTGGAGGGAGACGGACAAACCCCCAGGACGGCGTGCATCTTTAACGAAACCACGGGGCAAAGTCCAGATCTAGACAGGCCACATACTTTCAGCAATGCACACAGAGTACTGGTTTTTCACACCTCACACTTTCATTTAACTTTCGCTTTCGTTTCACAGAAAGCTCTGCACGTACTGTCCGCTTGCAGAAATCACATTCTCTTTTACTGTTACTGAAGGGTAAGCAGTGACCGATGCAAAAAAAGTACACATCATGCTCTGGAATTAAAAAAATATTGACCAGAAAATAAACACATTCTACGCGAGATGTCCGGCCTCTTACCAAATAGCTGGTTGTTCAAACATGAGCTGTAGTAGAGTATTTTTGAGTGTGATCAACCCCATATGCAGCCAGACACATGTAAAGCACTGGGAAGCGAGGGGGTGTTTTAGTAAAGCACCTTAAAAATCACACCAACCTGGGATTTCCAGATCGGTGCCTAATTGGAGTAGGGGCCCTACCGCCTATTGGGTCATCGAAAGAGCTCCCCCTGCTGGTCACTGGGACTCACGCTGAGAAAAACAGTGCAGCCGGCAGACGAAGGCAAAGATGAACCGACTAGCAGCTGGTGGCTGGTCCTGGAAAGTGACTCAGCCTCCACTGGCAGCCTCTGTTCCGGGCACCACAGGGGCGGAAGGATGTGGGGGGAGGGGGGGTACGCAGTCAGGGTTCAAGTACCGGAATATAAGTAAAGCCAAGTCCTCCCCACCGCTTTTGCATCAGCGATTTGGGAGGGGCGTCGAGGCAAGAAGACTGGGCAACCTCACTGTCCCTAGTTCCGAAATCGACACCAACATGCTCCGAGGTGGCCTTGTGCAACGTTGCTGTTGTGACACACAGCGGCCACATCTGTCATCGTCTCAGTCCGTTCGAAGCGAGGCGAGGGATTAATCATGAGCGTACCCCAGAGGGTGCAGAAGCCAGCTGGGTCCAAATGCCCCCGACCTGCCCCCTTTTGCTGAAGCCCCGCAAGACTGTTCCGTGAGACAAAGGGGTCGAACAATGGCGCAATGCTGCGTGCCTCGAACGTAAACAAAGCAAGCTGGGAACTGGAGAATGTGAAAGTCGCTAACGTCGCCCAGTAGCATTCTCTGGAAAAAGAAAATTGTTCTGAGAACCAATGCAGCACACGTCACAGCATCAACTCGCAAAATCATCGCCGGCACACCTGGAGCAGGACCTACGTTCTCAATTCGGTCAGCTGTGGTGCTTGGCAGGAAAACTCCGCATGCTCATGTTGGAATTCTGGGTATTTTTAATTAATCAAGCCGTGTTCACACTTTACTTGAACACCATGACAGCAGGATCTCCACTTAGCTGGTCAGCCACTACCAGGATAAAGAATCCAAATACCACACACGGTAAACTCCTCCCCCATGGGGCTAATGACACAAAAAGCACCAATTCATCAACTGACACAGAGTATATTCACTGTATGCATGCATACAAGCAAGCGCGGATGGACACACAGGCTGGGTTGAATGGCATCCCGCACAAAGATTCAGGATAAAATATAACCTGCCCCAGGACGTTACCCCGCACTAAGAGCCACTGCAGTGTAACCCAGGTGGAGCAAGACCCTCCCACCCTTGCAGCGTCCCACTCACCGCCTCCTCATGCTCCTTCCAGCAGTCATAGTCCGTTGCCATGGCAATGCTCGCATAGCAAAGGCCAACCTCGTTGGCCAACACCACCTCCGGCACGGTCGTCATGTTAATGACATCGGCGCCCCACTGGCGGAACATCAGGCTCTCCATCCTGGAGGAGAAGCGGGGCCCCTCGACGGTCAGCATGGTGCCGTGGGTGTGGCACTTCACGCCCAGATCCCGCGCCACCGAAAGCAGCACCTGCAGCAGGAAGCCGAGGGCAGGCCCACAGGACAGCTAGCATGAGTCCCTATGAGCATTATCAGGCTTCTGCTGTGGGCAGGTCTATCCTATTAATCACTTTCTTAATTGGCTAAAGCAGTGATTGACATGTAATCATAATCCCACCCACGGTGGCTTCCTGAGCTTCGTCTCAGAGGCTGACCACACCCACACACTACATAAAATGAAACTGGAGGGAAACCACAGGCTTTATTTACACAAACCAGAAAATGTCTTGTACTGCGTGTCACGCAGACCTGATGAATTTAGACAACAGCAGGTCACGGAGGGCGGCCATCGGCACGCCAATGTCCCCAGCTCACCTCCCTGGTTTCGCGGCAGAAGGGATCCGCCATGGGGATGTGACACACCCCAGGGGGTGCCATGGGGCTGCCGTCGTAGAAGGTCTGATGCCTCTTTGTGGTCCTGACAGGCAGACAGAGCGGAGGAGGGGTTAATGACACACAGGAGCAACATTTCCCGGAGCGCGGCTGATCGCCATCTCACCGGCGCCGGGGGCAACGGCATGCTGGCTGTCAAAGGGCGCAATGGAACCTGTCACGCTTCAACAGAGCCCCTCACGCAGGGGACTTAGACAGCTGGAAACAGAGCAACAGTAAATGAAGCAAGTCGCCGTGAAAGCGGATTAAGTATAATTAGAACCCCCCCCCCCCCCAGCGGTAATATGTTGCCAATGAGCAAGCAAGCTCCTCCACCCATTTTTTTTTTTTTTTTACTAGGAACACATCACCAAATTAAATTTACAGGAAATAATAAAAAAAAAAAAAAAAAAACTCTTACTGCCTGACTGGTAGGTATTTTAAGTCCTGTCACACTTGGTGCCTGTCTCAGACATTTTAGCTACATTTTTAGTAATAAATGACTATTGTCTTGACTATTCTAAATATGCTCAGTCAGATCGTCTGGGCGAGGAGAACTGTGAGGGTAGCTGTTGCCATGGCAACAGTTGCCATCCAGTTACTGCTCTACCACCCCCTAAGTGAACACACAGTTGCTGCAGCCCCCCCCCCCCACAACACCCATCTCGAACACTAAGCCACTTTAAAACATAAGCATCAGAGGGTCAGCCCATCGAACTCTATGAAGGAGACGCCGGGTGCCGAGAAGCTGTGGGCCTGCCTTCCGAAATGGGCCATGACACATAATCCTTTGCTGAGAGGTTCACAGCTTGGCGCGATAGGGATCTGTACCCACATCCGCAAAATCGTAGGTTCAAATCCTGTGGTCGTGTTACCGTTCCAACTGTTCCAGGCATGCTGGCTGACTCTGCACTCTGACCCCAGCACTTCCTCCCACCCTCAAACGTGTGTGTATCTCTCATGGAGACCACGACAGGATGAGAGAGAACAACCCAACTTCCCAAAAAGCCATGAAGGAAACACTGCTAACCTGTTCTACATAAGGGATTGATATTCATCGCCTCGACTCCCATCCAGCTGACAGTTTATCACGAGAAGAGCCTGAGGGGAAAGGGCTACTCCTACATACAGCCAGGCCGCTGAAGGAGGGAGGAGTCCACAGCAGGCCCGCTTAAATGCCTCCACTGGGTGTTCCCATGGAGAAGTCACGGGAACGCTGCCCGCAATCAACATAACGTACGGACATTTTTTAATCTCGTATTACCGATCCCTGGGCGATTATAGGGCATGAATGACAAGAGTATCATGGGAATATTATCCTTAGAAGTACAGCTGGTTCGCACCTGTAAATCCTCTCTTTTACACTGGGTTCAGTCTCAGCCAACCTCTTACTTAGATTTAAGATGGAAAAAGCACAGACAGGTTACACTACATATGACAGCCCCCAACCAACCCCACTGAACAGCTGTCCCAAAAATTCCACGGTAGATCAAAACAGCTGATGAACAGACAGGCACAGGTCACCCGTATGCACATCAAAACAGGAGACAGAAGATGTCCGTGGTAAACAGGAATGCGCCAGGATTACAGTAATTTTTGTCAGATGCATTTCACAGATCGAGATGTCTGCAGTCACCGAGGTGCTTTTGCAGCCCAGACAAGAAGGGGTCCTCCTGATATCGTTTTCAAAGGAGGTACAGGGTATTTGAACTTACTCACATACAAAGTGTAATCATACACAAATAAAGAGAAAAGCCACAAATGTGCCAGGCAGAAGGGTTTGGGAGACCGAAGATAGAACTCCTACTGCAAATCAACAGAGATGATTTAGCTTGGCATCATTTTCCAGCAGTGCAGAAGATGATTTGTTCTGTTTATCTATTCCCAGAATGCATCACACCTTCTTTTACGATTGCAAAAAAAATATGTTTCCATCTGGTATGAACGGAAAAGCCACATTTCAGAGTGCATCCATTCTGGGGGAGGCCGAAACGCGAATGGTACACGTCAGGGAGAGGAGGTACGCCAAGAAATGTTTTCATGAAACACTGAATCGTGAAAAGCCTCTGAAGAACTGAAAACCGAAGGGGGACAGGCGGCCTAGGGTCAGACCAGATACTGCCCCCGGTGACAAAAATCACACGTCAATGAGGCAAAACCACAATGTCACAATAACTGCAGAATTACAGAATTGTTTGTTTGTGCAATTCACTTTCTCAGGCCTGAAGCTCTCAACTATATTCTTGCTAGGTGTATCAGAAAACAGGTGAAGAGAGATTATCAATGAATTATACTGCTATAAGTCATACGAGTCTGAATCTGATCATGCCTAACACAGTCCAAAGGGAATCTGGGCAGCGTGGTAAAGGCTTTAAAAAAATAACAGACGAGGCATCGCACTACCGCACTAACCTTGTAGGAACGTTAGTCATACGACTCAGGACAAGTCCAGACAAGCCTGGACATGCGGGTCACTAGCCTGCCCACTCTGAAGTCACCCCCTTCCCGAAACAGACCTGGTCGGCTTCGCTTACCACCATCACCAAAAGCCGTTTTACCAAAACAGAACTTGGGTAAAAGCATTTAAGGAGAGTGTTTCTCTGATTTTACAGAAATGGGAAGAAGAACAGTGAGCGGCCGGCACTGCGGAGAGACCCCACCGTCCTAAGGCGTGACCCTCCACTGGCCATACCGTCACCGCGGTCTGCAAACTCCACACACATACAGCATGGGGACCAGAGACGTAGGCGAGTCTCACGGAAACTTTCACAGAAGCCACCCTACTGGCATCTACACGCCAACGGCTGGCCATTCAGCTGCTCGTGGGGAAGAATAATACAAAAGAGAAGGCTGGCAGTCTCATTTCCTCTTTGCAGCCAGAACGTTTGTAAGAAAAATATAAAGCAAAACAACATATCATCACCGGAACATATAAAGCGGAAGCTGGCATGAAGGGAGAAAACAAACAAAAAACAGGATATCTAATTTAAAAACCAAGCAAAAGTATTTTAATACGGGCCGTTTCCATATCTGGAAAAACAACTGTGGTTAAAGGGGGGGGGGGAAATTAACATCCGAATCTCCCTTGATTCCCAAATGAAAGTTCAGAGGTCAAGGTAGATGTAACCGGGGCTGGTGGAGGAACGGAGAGTGAGAATGGAGAATGTACACTGAGACCACGGGAGATAGGACAGCTTCCTTTAAATGCCGTTTACGCAATACCACTCTGCACACTGGAATCCAGCTTTCCAGAAGACTTGTGGTTAATTCTCAGGCCACCTTCTCCAATGGGGCGGTGACCTTTTACAGTTAAGGTGGATAAGCAGGAAGCAGATACTGCGAGCACATACTTACACCGGACTGGCGGTTAGCAACAGAACAATGTCGTCTGTCAGGCTCCCTTGCCCAGAATCTTCTGTACCGACAAGAATGTTAGTCAACCCATATGTTATAATTTGCCAGCTTATGTTGGGTCACATCGAAATTCAGTTTCCTTATTAATTATAACAAGTCTGACCGGCTCCGTGGCCTTATTTTTAAATTCGAGTTCTGAATTATCCTACAATGGTAACAAAGGTTAAGTGAGAGTAACAAATAGCTCAATTTTTACTAATAAGGGAAGAATTCAAATTGTCAAGAATAAATTTCGCCCTATGTATCAGGCATCAACTGTTACATGGAAAGCTTCTGTAAATAAACTGTAAATGCCACTAAAATTATAACTGGCTGTGAAGATGACAAATTCCAGAAATCACTCCTGACCAAAGGGAATGCTTAAATACTCAGATACCCCTCGTGGAAACGCAGTGATGAGTTCATGGCATGCTACACAGCAAGTGACATGTTAGATTTATGCAATCCGACATTCAGGGCTTGAATTACACCCATGTGAGTAACCATCTTGGTAAAAGTTAGTACACGCTTCATTGACACCATCGACGCAGTTGAAAGACGCCACGATGGACTGGCTTGAGCCTCGTGCTGTCAGTTAAAGTATTAGGAGAACAGTCAGGGAAAAAGATGGGCAGGTGAAGAGGGACGGGGTGGAGATGACGTGTAGGGACTGTCACGACAGCACTCCCTACATACCTGTCGATAAACTGGTCGATCAGGACAATGTCACCAGGCTGGATCTCCTCCCGGAGGGAGCCACAGGCAGTAGTAACCAAAAGGTGGGTACAGCCCTCTTCTTTTAAAGCCCAGATGTTTGCTCGGTAGTTTACGTGAGTCGGCATTATCGTGTGCTGCCTGCCGTGTCTGTCCAAGAGTTGAGGAGGAGAAAAAAAAATTACTGGAACTTACTGGAGGCAGCACATAGAGAATGAAACCACTGACATTGTAAATGAACAAGACAACTACCGTCATGTTTTCATAGTTCTATGCAATGGAGAAGGTTCATATTAGCACCACAAGGGGGCACTGTCATTTAGAAGCGAAAAGCCATTTCAATAACTCTCCTGGGTAAAACGAAGCATAATCGAACACGTATTACCTTGCAAGAAGGATACATTCAACATTCTTAATCCTCCCCGATATGAGCGCATCCGAAGGCTGAGACAACAGAAAAACGTCTATGAGATGTATGCAATAGATTTTCAATTCGTACTGAAACATGGTCACGAGACAGTGGAACAGGGACTAAACAGCAGGATTTTGCTCATTCTTCTTCTCTAATGCTTTCTTCTGCTGATCAACTAGGACTTTACAGTTTGACTGTAAATCCATTTGGCTAGGAATGATGTTGCACGCCTCTTAGTCCAGTGCTAACCTGTGCTTTGTAGCTGGTCCCTCATTTGATTCTCAGCCTAGCTGCACTTCTGCCTTAGGTAGCTCCTTAATTGCTGTCTGGCTGCTAGCGGTAGAAACACTTCCCGCTTCACTCTTGGAGCCATACTAAAGAAACACCGGTTGCACTCTTAAAGGGTGTGGCTTCTCTGCCCCCACCCTCCTCCAGGTAATCATTTGACTCAATGCAGTGGCTAAAGCAGCCTGTAACCCACCCACACAGAATGCATGGCAATCGGACTGGTTCTGCGGGATTCTACATTGACCGTAATGATCATCTGTGCGGTGCATCTCTACACACACTTTTCCCCTCCGCGAGTTCCAACCTTTCCAAAAGGCGTGTCCATATACTTCTCACTCCTTCCTTCTAGGATGTCTGGGTCATCGAGGCCAGATCCTCCAATGATGCCAATCTAGACACAGCAGGAGAAGACCCAGATCAGCACGCATCCCACTCAACACAGAATCTTCCAGCCGAACACACGGCTAAATCTACACTTCCCATACCTTTGCACCGATTTTGAGCTGTACCATGACCGTTAATCTGATGACCGATTAAGAAAATGAACTGAAACCACATGCAAATCAACGGGACTTGAGGCATTTGAACTTTAGCACTTAAGATTTCTCAAAAGGCAAAATAGTTGCCCTAACAGCATGTGTTTATTGATGGCTGAGAAAAGGAGCGCCACGTGGAAGCCAAAACAAATGTGTGTGTGTGTGTGTGGGGGGTAGACTATATTAACATCAATCCAGTCACCGAAGGTTAAAAAATATGGGCCTACCTACTGAGCAGGTATTGCCAGCTTATAACCGTTTCATTTAGTGTTATGGGTGCATGCAAACATGGCGATTCTAACGTTTATTACACTTGTACTTCATAAAACATCTACTTGTTTGTCATAATGTGTCTTTCCATCGATTTTGGACAGACTGGGCATGCCGGGCAAACCTGAGACGGAACAGGAAGAACACCAGAAGGTGGAAATGGTGCCCATTCGTTTTTTTTATGTAAATATGACACAGGGTTGGCTTAAATGTGCACCAGATCAAACACCAGGAGGTGTCTATCATGAGATGATGCCGGGTTCCTCCATGTGCGGCGTGGAGCCTATGCCCACAAGGTGGGGGGGGGGGTGATGATAAAAGCACATGCTGGAGCTGTCAGAGCTGATGCACACGGCAGTGGGCATTAATAATCATAGATCAGTCGTATATTGATCCTCAGCCATCCAGTGTCTGCTGGTGGGCAACACTGGATCACCGTTAGATTCTCACGGTTTGAATACGTGTTGAGAAACGGAACCGAAGAGGGACAAAGATAAGGCTCAGTTTAATAATAATTAAAAAAAAAGAATATTAATGTACTTAATGTAAAATTCCAAATCTACAAGCCTTACGTTACATTTTAAAAATAGCGAACCATCTCCACTAGTTGCCATTGTTAAGCCGTCGGCAGGTTTACATGCTGTTTTAAAAAAAAAAAACAGAAACCCGCCAGAAGTACATTTGAGCCATAGCTTATACCCCTTTGTGGATGGGAGCGAAATAAAACATTTAAAAGCTAGTTTTGGAGCGGTATTTTACCTTAATCTGTACACTAGACGCCATACTCGGGAGACGGAAGTTGCGCCGGAAGTGACTGACGTGAAGAGAAGCCCGCCAAGCGCTCGAGTCACAGCCGGCACCTCGGTGCCCACCAGACCCGGGGACGCAGGTGGGCTAGGCATCATCTGGGGCCCTACTCCCATTTACCTCCATGAGCCACGTCCCAGTTTAAATATAACATTCTATGGTACTAGTTACTGTATATGACTTGGGACCAATGGATGAACACCTTGAATAGCGGTTTCAGGCTGCGGCACGTATGGGGGAAAAATAAATCTTATTGTCAGAAACAGAATTACAAGTTAAAACAAACTCATTTAAGGAGGCCAGACTAATGACAATGAGGCACTGCCAGCCCCCCCTAGGATCTCCCCTCTGCAACACCAACAGGTTTTTGGGTCATGTCCCAGGTTGTATTCCTGTTTAAGCTAAGTGGAATGGACTTATAGTAAGACTTAAGCACTAAAGTATCGTGACAATCTTAAGTGTAACCTAAGTGCAAAAGGAATCAGTTTTATAAACTGACACTATCACATGATGCCAAGAGACTTTGCAAAAATCACAAGTGTACAACATGCCAATCTCTTTGGACCAGCATCTGTTAAGCAACAGAAATAAGATACACACATACCTGCAGGACCCCAAATAAAATGCAAAATCAGTTATCACTTTGAAGTAAGGAATCATTACAGTTTGCTCAGTGATTAGGGAAAAATGACTACCTAGAGCAGGGGTGTCCACAAAGGGCCACTGTGGGTGCAGGTTTTCATTCCAACCAAGCAAGAGCCACACCTGATTCCACCTGTTTAATCAGTTGAGCTTGGCTTTCAATGAACTCAGATGTGGCTTCTGCTTGATTCAAATGAAAACCTGCACCCACATCAGCCCTTTACAGGTAAGATTAGACACCCCTGACATAGAGGAAATCATGTTGCTTGTTGTCTGCAGTACATTACCATCTGGGTCATTCTAATCAAGCCTTCAAATAAACACATTTCACACGATTTTTTTCATTGCAGAAAGTCATTGAAACACTGTCAGGGGATGAACACAGACCCCCAGAGTTGCAGTTGCAACTCCCAAAGGGAGTCACATGTATTGAATATCATACCAGGACGCAGCAGCACCTACAGGGAAGGTTGCCTGGTCCTAGGAGACTGTCATTCCTCAGCAACTCCACTGCTTATCCTGCAATGGGCCCACAAATCCATCCATCCTTCCTTCCTTTCTGTCTCTCTCTCTCTCATTGCCAATGGGTGCCAGCTGTGGCTCCTCCCACATTCCATGCTAGCTGAGGATCGAGTGATCAGGGGGCATGGCAGCCCCAGATCATCACAAAGAGCTAAACACAACTGTTATGTCTTCTATCCCTGGTTCAGCTTAAACAGATGTAAAGAAAAAAGTGATAAAGTATGTCATGATAAAACCGTATTCTGACTATGCAAAGCATGCAAAACAATGTGCTTTTACTTTCTCACACAGGGACTGCAGCATGAGCACTCTGTGGTGGAGCTTCCCAGAAGGACTCCGACTGTGGGTGGTTTAACCACTGCAGCATGTTATAATACACTTTCTGCCTTCCACACAGAAATGAGGCTTGGAATACAATGAAGCAGTCTTGCAAAGCTATACAAAACCCCTGTTCTAATTAGGTACCAGTGGTCACAGGACTTCCTGTAGCGGAGTTAACTTTGAAAAATACAACCGTCTTGGTAAGACAGAAATGTAAACTTATTTACTTTCCTATAATGCTCTAAACACCATTAACTATTTTCACTATTTATCAGGCATAATCTCAACACAGTTCTGACATACTAAGAGGCAGCCCACTGTGACCGTTGGTAGCTCACTCTGGCTTGGAGTTTCCTGGGGAGATTACACTGGGCTGCTCAGAACGCAAAGGAGATGTAGTTAGGAGACAATCAGCACAACACCAAACACATCTGCGGACTTTTGTACCTCTGGAAGAGACCAATGTGTCATTTCAATTTAGTTTATTGATTTTAAATTAACACACTGTAAGAGGTCAGAACACGTCTCTCCAAAATGACTTCATGCCACATTTTAAGAAGGTTGACAAGAATTCTCAGTCCAAAGACAGCTTAGGGTATTAAGGAGGATAGATCATTTTTAATGATAAATATATACATTCATTACAAATACAGGGGAACAGTGACAGGCTGGCTCCTCTCTGTCCATCCGTGTCCTTAATGCTGCTCGTGCCCCTCAGTCTCGGGAAAATCAGGGATCACCTCCCCTGTTTCCAGAACAGTGTCACCCTGGGAATATTCCAGAATCCTCAGTTAGACTTGGCACCGCCCAAGGATTTACCATACACATTTCTACCTGAAACAATGAGCACCTATGAATCACAAACGGAAAAACTAAGTGAGAAGGAAGATACTTACAGGGAACAGCCTGGGCTTCAACTCTACAATACCATAGGGTCTTTTCTGTAACCAAAACAGAAATATTATAAGCTGGGTGTAATGGAACCCATACAGTTAAGGTTTCAGATTAAGGGACTAACCATGCCCTGTTGTAGAAACGTCAAAGACCCACCACCAGGTTATTCGAACATGAATGTAAAAAAAATACACAAAGTACTAATAGTAAGACAGCAGAAGAGGACGACAGGCACGTTGCGCATTACGCAGCGCTGCTCTGCCTCGTCTGACCCCTTTAACTACTGCGTGTAATAAATGCCAGGTGGAAACCTACAGCGACGTGGTACTTGACATAATAATGCACGATCCAAGCCGGAATCAGCAGCCGTGTGAAAGTGAACACCCCAGCACTGTACACTTTGTACGTCTAGAAAGAAAAAGAAAGCGTCAACAACAACAGCAAATGCACTTTATTATTCTCATAATACAACACACACATGAAAACAACTTATACGTCACTTTACAGCCAGCTGCACAGGAATTTGACTCTGTTTCTTGTGTCTACACCTAATGCTCTTTTTTGTTTTTGTGTTTTTTTTTTTCCAACCTTCACACTCCGTTGCTGTATTCTGTCATAATCACATAACTCACGTAGAGCCTCCACAGGCTTTTGGGCTCCAAAAAGCTCGACCAGAACTTGGCCACAGGTCCGAGGGGTTTGGGCTCAATGACGGGCTCACGGGGACTGAGCTCCTGATCTTTCAACCATCGCCTTCTTAGTTTCGTCAGCTGATCCAAGCGAAGCTTTTCGTCCGGCGTGTAACCCGACATGTTTCAAACGTGCAAATTCGCAAAAAAAAAAAAAAAACCCAATAACTTTCACCTTTTAGACAATACAGTTGCAAGGAAGGACAACGATAGCTGAAACCCGTAACCTAACGAGGTCACTGTCATCGATTTACTTCCGGTGTCATATTTTAATGGATTCAGGTTTTCTGAAGCACGCCACCTGATGGATGGGAGGGGAACAACAACCGACGTCTTCGATGTCCTCTTTTCAGGGAGGCCAGAAGGACACCACGAATATGTTGTTTGCGACGTGCTTTTCCAGACATAGCATTAAAACGTGTTTTTTTTTTCTTATATTCCGAAATTAATCGTCATAATTTATTTAAGTAAATCCAAAACAGATCAACGCAAACCAGGGTTTATGAAATGCAAAAGTAAAATGTATATACATATTTTTTAAAAGAACTGTTCAACTTACAAACCTGCAAATAACACTGATAACAGGTATAGAAGTATAAAATGATTATGACCACTATCCCACGCTAAGACTTTTAATGCTATAATCGCTAATTAAAAGTTGATATAAAGCCATTTGTTTGTTTTGTGTTGTGATATGCAGATGTTACACATCTGCATGTGGTTAATACCGTATAGATATCACTAGCTGTTATCGGTTCGATTCTTAATAGAAGTATATATAGTTATTTCAGTCAGCGTAAAGAGAATATCTGCTCCTGTCATTGTCATGAGTTCATAGCAGGTGGGTGAGGCTGGCCAGAATCCCCAAGGTCTCACCAGACAGCAACAATCTTATTTAATCACGTAAACATTGAGAAAGCCAAAATGTTCCCATTTTCAAATTATTGACCTTTTTTTTTTTTTTTTAATTTGTTTTCAACTAGTGAAAACTGACTGGAAAATGCTGTGGGACTTGTGTTAAAAGTCAGGGTTGTTTTCCAGACCTGTAATTGGGGGGTTCAATAGCTTTACAAGTCTTAATGATACACCGAAGGTCAGACGACAAAAAGAACGCCCTTTCACTTCACATGAAGGCCGACAAATTCTACAAATGCACTGGAAAAGCCCAGCAAAGAAAAACAAAAAGATGGCTACGTCAAGTACTATCATATTTAGAAAAGGTTCTGCCTTTGTGCATATGGAAGCTAAATTAAGTCTGAGGAAGTGTGTACAAACCACGTGACCAAAATCTAAGCATGCCAAAATACTGCAGGATATTTATTGACTAACCATCCCGAGAATCCATGGTAGAGGGATGGTTTAACCAGATGTTTTGTAAGATCAAGAGGGTTACTTTACAAAGGGGCCCCTTCTACCACACTTTAGCTTTCATGGCTGTGTGATTATGTTGTTACAGTATGATCTGCTTCCAGATTTACTGTTGACTTTAACACGAGCTGGATTACTGTTTGACAAGCGACATACACCGTAATAATAAAACCAGCCATCCATCTGCATCTACAGTAGCTGCTTTACTGAGGAGCACAGCAAAGGCACTATGCAAACAATAAGCATTAATTCTGTTTTTTCCTATGGTGCATTTGATAAATTCACATTCAAAATGTTTTTCTGGACATTTTGGACATTTTACTGAAGTTCATCAACTTGCCATTTAATGCTAAAAATAGTAAATTTGTGAATCTATTCTTCTCCTCAGACTACACCTTGCTCTGCCAAACGGTACAGTTGTTTGTTTTGCAGTTACCATGAACATGCAGCTTTTAATGGAAAAGATTATCACAGTGCTATTCTTGGATGATCACTCCATTGTTGCTCAATGATCACACTGCTGTTTCTGAATGATTAATTCAATTCAATTCAATTCAATTCAATTTTATGTAGCATTTTTAAAAAGGAGTATTGTCGTCAATTATAAGGGTGACTGTGGCAAGGAAAAACTCCCTCAGGAGGAAGAAATCCTGGGAGGAACCAGACTGCTGTTCCTGGATAAACACGCTGTTCTTGGTCAATGATTGTGCTGCTGTTCTTGTATGATATATTGTTATTGCTGAATGATCCTGCCCTTAATCCAAGAACATCTCGGTGGTAATGTTGGGGGACAATCATGCCAAAGTAAATCCTGCTTTTCTTTTTCCTTTCTGACACCATCTAAAAACCCTGAAGCCAGAATATGAGCTAAAAATAGAGACTAAAGGTTGAGTTGCTTACAATAATTTGCTTACATGTGTTAAGGCATGCATCAGTCTGAACTAATGGAATGTCCTTCTCAAGTGTCTAATGTTCCTGTACCATTAGTGACTACATATCAGTAACTGGTTTCTATTTAAACCACAGCAGTATATTAAAAAGAATCAGGACCACTCCGTGTTTTGTATCATAAACTATCACTCCACGCTGGGCATGAGGTGTGAATTCCTGTGCGACTCTGACCAAAACAAGTGGGACAAGCCTAACGAGATCATTTTTTTGACATGGCACCTGCAGGAAAAGAGTGATTAAACGTAAACTGAAACATTTATGAAATGCGGTCCTCCTCACTGTCTTCTGGAAATCAGCCAACCGCCTGCAGAAATTGGAAGGAATCATAGGAATGTGTCTCAAAGAAGCTGTGCCAGTCTTGTCTTTGTGGGCACGATGTGGGCACTTTGTGGGCACTGTTGGTTATGAGGTCCCAAACTAATTCAGAACCCGCATCAGTCTCTGCCTTGGTTGAATTATCTGCCATTAGGTTGGTCTCAGGGAACACCCTGTGCCCTGAAACCTGACTCCAGGTCCAGGATTCTGAGCTGAGATTTTTACTGTCTGGGATGCAACCCTATACCGATGAGCCGACGGGACAGGAAATGGGGGTGGCTCTGAAGAAACCGCTAGTAACAGCAGGGTGATAGTGGGAATCAAGCAGTCAGCCTCTACCAAAATAGCCCCTGCCCTGGCTCAGTGGCAGGGCCCATATGGGGTCTCCTGAGCCCCAAAATGCAAGCCTTTGGACCACACATTGCTGCATCAGGGATCACACCTGCAGTCTTCACAGGTTTAGTGTGCCCCAGGATTCAAGCTGCTGGAGCACGGAGTCATCAGGGGTGACGGTGACACCGATGACAAATGCAACACTAGCCGGTGCCAACGCAAACCTCAAACGACAGGCACCGCGTAGAATTTGACAGAGTGTGACTCTTGATGGATTTTAAAAAAAAAAACAGCGGAAGAAAAACTCAAATAAAATCACATGCCGCTATTAATGATGAAAACCAAAGAGAATGACAGAATTAGGAATGAATCAATTGTACTTGAAATATAATCATTTTAAAGCATATTCATAGTCATAAAAACAGCCAGCTTGGACGGTTTACTGCAATCCGCCACAGCAAGATGCTTCTGGGATTCTTGCATTGGTGCGTGTTACATGGGGGGACATGTACAGGTGTACTGCACATCCACACCAACGTGTTACTTTAGCCCACCGATTAGCAGTGTACCGTTACTGCGCACACCCCTGGTCAAGACCTGGCTTGACCTTCTGAGCATCCTTCAGGTGCACAGGCGTTTCAGGAATGACTCGTGTGTCTCATGGGTCAGCCCCGGGTCAGTGTAAAGGACACCTAGGGGGTAGCGACCACCTTTCATCACTAACACAGATGACTTGGTGAGCATAGCCGAGGGCCCTTGTCTTTTTCCTCGATGGCATTCGGGTCCCTCGGTGGGGTTGTGCCGAAGACACCCTCCTGTCTATATTTATCATGGGTTTGGGTTGGGCGAATGGCGTCTGTCGAACAGACTGGGGGACGGAAGTGTTTCGGATGGTAGGCATTCTGGCCACGAAACCCAGTCCAGGAGCTGTTAGGTCAGGGCATTGACTTGACCAAAGCTAAAACTGGAACGAGAGGGGAGGCATGGGTAAAAAACATAAACAAGCTGAGCCAAGGGACAATGAGGCGCTGATCCAGGGGGGATTAGAGATCAATGACAAGCAGGCGGCCGCCATCACTTGCTGTTCTCTGTGACCTTGTTTATTTCATGATGGAACTCTATGGTCGTGAAGCAAGAAAGCCTTGAAATCTGATTGTCTAGTTTAGAACGTTTTTGTTAGGCAAGCCATTTCGAGGGAAGATGAACGGTAAGTCCGCCATCGACAATGTGTTCAGGAGAGCCGAATCTGGCAAGTTACTGGCATGAAACCCTGAGTAATTGGGTGGGGGGGGGGAGGTTAGCTGGACAGAGAAAACTGGGTAGAATGCTGGCAGGCTGCCTGCATGCATCCTATACGGCCTACAAACGGCTCACAGCTGCCTCCCGGCCCATCTCAGGTTTCCAAAAGCTCATTTACGGTGGGATGGCACGGTCACTATAAAAGCGATCTCTTTCACAGTGATCCCTTACCATCCCGTACAGCCTTGAGTCTCAACTCTTACGTTGGCAATGGTGAAACATCCTTTGGAGAAAGGCAAATATTCACGGGACATAAATGTGGAGGGAACGGCACAACTGAGCGGATCTTAAGGATTTTCCCACACTTTTTTCCTTGTATTTACACAAACCGTGCACTTGCACATCCCTTTCAGTGTCGTGGCTCAAATTTGGAAGCCATGACGGCACGGATGGATGAGATCAACCCACGGACTGGGATGGTCATAGCCCTGTGCAGTGTCTTCTTGGTGTTTGGGTTCATGTTCACCATGTCGGGAATCAAGGGCGAGACACTGGGTGACGTTCCGCTCATCGCTATAGGGCCGGCCATCTGTCTGCCAGGTGTGGCCGCAATCTTCATCGCGAGCAGAACCAAGGGCTGCACGGTGTGCCCCTGCCGACATAGGTGGCCATGGAGACGGGGGCGGCTTGGGAGGGGGGATGAGGATCTGGAGGCGCTGGGTGGCCGTGGGAAGGCCCGTTCCGGCGAGGATTCGGTGTCCACCACCACCACGGTGGGTGAGTCCAGCCGGTTGATTCGCAGCGTGGAGCGTGACGAGGTGCTACGCTACCTGCAGGCCTGCTACCCATCCAGCACATTCCTGACAGCTTCAGAGCACTCTGGGTACTGCACCTTGGCCCGTCTGTGCTCCGCCCGGGAGAGCACGCCCTACGAGGCTGTCCGCTACAGCGCCGTGCATGTGCCGTGCGACAGCATCGTGGTTTTCTCCCGTTCACGCCATAACAGCAGCTTCTACAGCTCCTACTGCTGCTACATCAGCCCCCGCGACTTCAATTGGGACAATGAGACTGTGGTGTGATGGAGGTGTGAGAGCAGCTCCCCCAAAACCGGGGATGGGCTTCAGTTGCAGCGGGGGATCACTGAAACTTGGAATCCGCTGCTGCCAGCTCCACAGCTAGAAGAAGGGGCAGGCAAGACAGGTGGCTCCACAGGAGCTGGTCCCTGTTCGGTCCGGCAGCCTGAGAATGGAAGCAGGGAATCCTTGACGTGCACCCTGACGTTCTGCCTTTTCCCCAAAGCTCTCCAAGAGTGCGTTTCCACAAAAAACAAGTGGTTAAACTCTCTTTGAACACAACTAAACTGAGGATGAGTCACAAGGTAAGATGTAAATGAGAGAAAACTCACTTGCGTGAGCAAAACTCTAAGAGCCGTCTGCAGTTATAAGCCACCCAAAAATGTTTATGCTTTTGCAAATCTCAGGGAAACACTGCAGAATCTCACTTTCTGAGGCTGACACAGGCAAATATTTCATTTATTGTTCCATTCGTTTTGAGGGTCACCTGAATGTTTTGCTATTTGTATCTAAAATTTAGAGTAAATTTTGTGTTTATATTCTGGTCTTAAGATAATGGCGAGCATCTCTGTTCTTTGTTAGGACATCTGGTGTGTTGATGTCTTTTAAGGCAGTTGGTTGGAAGCTAAACTGTAACTGAACTTGTTTAAAAAAATTGCTTTCTGACATTTCTATAAAACATGCTGTTCTTAAAATTTGTACTGTAAACCGATAAATCTGAATCTCAAAATGGTTGTACTTATAACTTCCAGACACTGATTTTAATAATTATGACTTCCCAATGAAAAACTGGTTTTTTTATAACTTTTAATATTCTGAACTTTTTATGCTGTTTCCACTGAATTGTGAATGAATTACAAAATTAATTGTTAAACCTAAAGTTACACTCTGAGAAAAACAGACTAAAATAGCACCAAAGGGCGTTTTCAACAGATAGAAAAACGTGAATCCATAAAACATGCTGGACAATAACCAATATAAATAGTGTGCTTCTTTCTGCCGTGAATGTGTCATTTCTGTAATAGGGGCATTATGACATCTGTCACATTTACTCATTTAGAGCAATGTCTGTTTACAAGACAAAAATGCTGTCTCTGAATAAAACTATTAACCACAGCCCTTGCTTCTTCATCATTTAAATGCAGAGGAGCTGAGCCTGGCGTCTGTTTGTAGCCGTACAAAACTGTGGCCTTTAACTTCCCCAAATCCACCATCTGTTTCCGTCTCTTGCCTGTTGTCCTGTCAGTTTCCTTGGCTTGTTCACACACAAAGTCGTTCCCTTTGGGAGGACTTGTAAGTACCGAATTGATCCAGAAAGACCTGTGAAGTGGGGCCAGGACGGACGAGTCAGCAAGCTGACCTCTAGAGGCCCTGGAAAGAGTGCTGAGAAGGCCCACATGTCCACTGGAGGGAAGCAGAGAACTGCAGGGGAGGTTATTATGGGATAATGCAACCATAGTCCATAATTAATGTGAGCAACTGCACCTTAGCATGTTATAAAATGGCTATGAATTCTTACATCAGTCATACATGGGCTGAAATGTGGAAAAAAAAATACTAAACATATTAATGAATTACTCTGAAACCTAAGACTGCATGGATCTGCTGCCTCAAACAGTGACTGACAAGCCTTCCTTCAAAAATTAGGAAGCGATTCGGTTGTACATATGTGTCAACTCCCACTTCCAGGCCAGTTACACCGTTAAGCCTAGGAAACGAGAGACAGCACAGTACTTTGACGCAGAGTTCAAATGGGATTACCACACCTGCTGTGCTGCAGGTTTTGAAGCATTTTAGTGGCTAAGCCCACCAAGGAAACAAAATAAGGTCTAGATGAAACAGGTCAGGCTACACTAGCAGCAAAAAAAAATATGCAAATTCTTTCAATATCAATAAGTTTTTGAAAAAGCCAAGGATGCCCAAATGAATTTTTTGCTCACAACCTGATAATAACGACGATATCATGAACACATGTATATTCTGCGCGCCTGGGTAGATCACTGAGAGGCCACGCAGGCTGGCAGAGGCAGAAGTTCACTGGGAGTTTGCCGTGGCTGGCTGAAGCCCAGTGGGTGCTCAAGCGAAGCCATTTGCAAAGGCATATTCATGACCGCCGCGTGTCACTGACGGGCAGCAGGAAGTGTTTCATCGACAACTAAAAGGCGACGGTAATGCAACGGACGTGGCTGTGCGTCCCTCCCCAGTTATCTTTTCCGCACCGGGTTTCCCCCAGAGCCGCGCCCCTTGCTAAATCGGAAACGCCCCCGTCGAAGCTGATTGGTTAACAGCCAGACGACGCTCCCGACGCGGAAGGCGAAATATGGAGTACGTTAGGTTCGGGTCAAATATTAAAGTGCATTGAAGATAAATATATGACATACAAATAGAAAACACACGGAATCTTTTCTGGGGGAATGCTGGTGCGAGGACACATATACACACCATAACGGATCGCAAAGGATTAGCCAATCACAGTGTAGAAAAGGCCCTCAGGCTCCTGGAATTCAGGCACAATATTGTGTTCCATTGCCCTCATTTCTTTATTCTAGAAACTCAGGTTCCCAACAATGGTCTCCCAGGCTAGGTGGAACCCTACCCATTGAAGCATTTGGGATCCTAAGAGTATGTTGTAACGTTCTCCGTTGTATAAAAGAAAGAAATAAGCAGACGGCCAAAAAGAACTATTTGGCTGTTGTTGGCCACAGGCACGCCATACACAAACAAGAAAAGATTAAAGGGTACTTGCGCGCGCGCGCGCGCACGCACACACACACAACTTCCACGCGCGACCGCGCGCTCTCCTCGCGCCTCGCACGCTCCTCCCACTCCCCTACACACCCGGAAGGGGTGGGCTCTGTGCCCCCACGCATCCAACCAGTGCACCCCAACCTGAAAAAAACCCCAAACGTCAACATTCCCGAACACGCTACAATATATATATTTAATTTAGAGTATTATACCGGTCCATAATGGCGCTCCATAATCATAGGGTTTATAATTGCATCGCATTTTTTATTAGAAGGAATTCAGTGTTATTGAAAAGTGGACTGTGTGTGTTGTGTGTGTACGCACACATGAAGAATACTGTACGTAAAGCTTCTTCTTTAAACCTCGGGGCGCGCCGTAGCATATACATACAACTACATGGCATACATGTTTTTATTAGCCCTTACGCTCATAGGGCTTTCGCAAACAGCTGTTAGCAGCACCGAGCCGCTGTTCATCCTGAGGGGAAACGAGCACTCGGCGTCGGCTTCAGCGTTACGTATCCGCGTTTGTTACGGCGGAGGCGTGCGTCTCTGCCCGTGAGCCAATCAGATTCGACGTGGGCGGTGCGGACTCGGCGGGGGCGTGTCTCCGGCGGAAAGCTGGTGCGAAAATCAGCACGCGCACCGAGGCTAAACTGTAACGTTTCGGTGACTTTGGGGCTACACGTGTGCGGCGTGTGTGGGCTGATCGCCGAGAACGCTTAAGAGCCGGGGGCTGGCTAACGCGGTACGTTCTCTTTCCCGTCGTATAGTGTGCTTTTAACATCCATTCGGTGGTGCAATAGGTCTTATTTTCTTAAAACTACGGTTTAGGCGGCTCGGAGCGGCAGCCTCTCTTTACTTTAATACCTCAAAGGAAGAAGAAAGTTAACTAGGGACGCGTTTGGCTGTGTCACCACACACATGCGCAAATGTGTGCCCGATGCTGGCGAGCGAAGTCGTCGTCGTCGTCGGTCCCCCTGACACCTGTTGGGTTTACCGATTAATGGACCAGAAACGCGGAAATGGGCAGGCTCGTCAAGACGTAGCCGACGACCTGGAGGAGTCCCTGGAGGGGGGATATTGGAACCGGTGACTACCCTGGGGGTTTGTAAGGGGGGTTGGTTAAACCAGTAATCCTGCTCTGCAGATTGGCCCGAGCACACCTTCTGCTGGGGTGAGCCACTGTCACATTGAAACAGGTCAGTATTTGGTACTGCCTTTGAAGCACGGTCGTTTTGGCATTTTAATACGCAAGCGTGACACCACCACACCTGACGGCGAAACCCTCAGTCGGGAGCCGTGACCACGTGTGATGGCTGCGCGTGAAGCGCGGGCCGGAAGTGACGGCTGTGGGGGGAGGGAGCTCAGGGCAGACGCACACGTGCAGACGCACACGTGCCTGAGCTTGACATGTATGCTTATGTCCTGAACTGACAAATGCATGCGTTAGCGAGGTTCGGTCCCACGGTTTGGCAGGTCCACTCGCCTGCAAGCTAATCTTCATCAACCTTAATGTCTTGTGTTGAGGACCTAGTAAAAACATACTCCTCAAATCTATTAATATAGATCTCCCTCTAACTGGTAAGTCATCTGACTTCCTCATATGGGAAGACTGATCTTAATCAGTAGACTTTAATCAACAGGCTCATCTGCTCTGTGTTTTATAAACCCCCTGTCAAGCTGACCGCTGACAGCTAGCCATGGTGAAATACTTCCTCAGCGAGACGGACATCAAGAGCACATGGGACCATGTCGTCTGCGCTTTCTGGCAGCGGTACCCCAATCCGTTCAGGTATGCCACTTCCTTCCCCTGTGCCTGAGTTGGCTTTGAATCCCTGCCCTGTTGATGTACGTGATCTGTACAAGTACGTCTTCGCCGTTTCCCTACCACAGATCTGGGGAATCTCAATTATTGCTTCATGTGTTGTTGTGCAAATTTCTCTAATTGCTTAGTTCTGCGATTATTGGTCTTCTGGAATGGCCGCTGAAAGAAGTTGCGATTAGTACGGCAACTGTGAAGCTTGTCACTGTACCTGACGCATGTCCGTAACAACGTTTTGACTGGCTGTCCACGGAGTGGACATCTGGTTCGACCAAAACAGGGGTGCTTGTTCCTTGGTTTGCTGTGTTTACAGTTTGCTTCTGCTTCCCGTTTTTCGCGTGCACGGTTGACTGCTGCTGCTCATTGGCCAGTGAGAAGGCTGCTTGCAGGACTGTTGAGAGTGCTGAAATAATATGGCGATTGAGACGTTACAAACAGGACGCTGGTGTTGCTTGTTTCCATAAGGAACTTTTTTTACACATTTTGCTTCATCGTAATGCGAGCTGGGAATTTTTTTTCCTCTTCAAGTTGTCTGCAGGCCTATGGGGTTGGGGGAACAACCATGGGCGCGAAAGGGCCTTTCAGGTCTCATTCTCATGGCGCTGAGCTTTATCTGTGGACCTTTGCCCCAGCCAGACTTTGAACTGGCTGCAATTCCCCTTGTTGTCCAGGTTGATCTATTTTAACAGCCGGTGTGTGTAAGCCTGTCCAATAATATTTATATTTTTGTTGCTGGTGATCACTCTTTTCAGAGTGACCCAACCATAGCTGCTCTTAATTACTGAATGGAAGATCATTACTTTCACTGGATCAGTTTGTCTTTGGAAAAGTTAAGGTGGTAAGATAGACTGCGTTGGACTGTTTCCGTGTCAGATGTGACCTTCTTCTGACCCTGTTGCTGGTTCCGCCACTCTGAAACCGTCGTGCTTCAGGTGGTGTATAGATCAGTGAGGTAGTGAACTGTGCCCTGCTATGGAAGGGCATAGGTTCGAATCCTGGGGCTGTCAGAGTAATCATGTCACCGTAGAGCTCTTGAGTAAGGCCCTTACCCTCAACAGCTCCAGGGATGCTGGTTGAACTTGCTCTTGGACCCCAAGCTTTTGTCACTTGTACATTGCTTTAAACAAGAGCATCTGGTAATAAATAACTGTAGTGAAGTCATGTAGGCCCTGTGACCCTGACCAGGATAAGTGGTTAGAAGATGGATGGGTGGATGGATGTAATGTTGTTTGTGGTTTGAGTTAGCCTGGGGTGTTAGGCCTCCCTTCTCAATGGAATCTCCTCCCTAGCGCCCATGTGCTGACGGAGGACGTGGTGTACCGCGAGGTTACGGCCGACCAGCGGCTCCTCACACGCCGCCTCCTGACCAAGACCAACCGGCTGCCGAGGTGGGCAGAGCGCCTCTTCCCCACCCACCTGTCACGCTCCGTCTACATCGTGGAGGACTCCATCATGGACCTAGTCAACAAGAGCCTGACCACGTTCACATGGAACCTCAACCACACCACGCTGATGGTGAGCCTTGTGCCCGTCGGCACCTTGTTCTCGGGTTATCTTCTGCTTTACCCCTGGAGATGCCTGCCCGTTGTCAATACCTGTAAATGTCACGTGACTCTTTGTGGCTGTCCTGTTTACAAACACATCACTGATGTCATTTTAATATATTCTCTTCTCTGTGTATTTATATTGCATTGCTGTGAATTCATTTGTTCTCAACATGCTTTTTCATGTTTTTAAACTGTCCCTTGAATCTTTTTTCCCAATGATGACTAAAATTTCATTATGTCCACACATCCTGACTCTACATCCCGTACCAGTCTGAATCAACATCTGTCCAAAATGTACAGTTTCTCAGCTAACTGGGAAGTGGGAGGGCTCCCTAAATGGAGGATTTTCTTTCATTTCCCACCCAAAAATACTCCGTGGGCTTTTCCTCTGCCCCTCCTGGTCTGTGGCCTGTCTTCTCTACACCCGCTCTGTGCCTATTCAGCATGCTGCTGCCATGGGTGTCGCCCTCCGTCCTCATAATTGCTGCCTCTCTCATTACTTTTCCAAATGACTTCACCGCCAGCGTTTAATGCACTCTGCACTCCCTCCCCTTTCCGGCAGGTGTAGCCACCTTGCCCCCTTTGTTCAGCCCCATCTATTATTCATTGTCCCCTCCTGGCATGGGTGTCACGGTGCCTTCTGCTCCACAGTCATGGGCTTAAATGTCAGGTAAAGATGGCACATGTCAGAAACACCCAACTGAAAATTTCAAAGTAAAATAAAATCCAGCCACTCAGCAATGAACAGCAGATCTCGTGCTGTGCCTGTCTGTCAGACAGGTTAAAAATCCTTGCGTTTCTGTAACCGTAGTTGCTGATTAACAGCAATAAGACACCGAATACGTTAGTCGATGCTGGCTGGCAGGAAGGACTTTAGACATCCAGTCTGTACAGGGAGGTGATGTGAGAGCAAGACATCTGTCACGGCATCAGAGATGGGCTCACTGCTGCTCTGTCTGTCTTTCCTTCTCTGTATCGGCGGGACAGACAGTGGAGGAGCGCTGCGTGTTCCGGGAGAGCCAGGAGCGACCTGCCTGGACCAGTCTCAAGCGTGAGGCCTGGATCTTCTCAGGCGTCTATGGTTTCTCCAGGCCTATACAGGTACAGGGGCAGCGCAGCAGTTAAACACCACGTTGGAGACCTGTGTCCATATCTGGAAGGTTGTGGGTTCGAAACTCAGCCAGCTGTGGGATATTGTGTCATAGTCGAGCTCTTAAACAAGCCCTTTAACCTCAACTGATTCTGGCTGACCCTCTGCTCTGGGCCCTAGCCTTCCTCACCTCTATGTCTCTTTGGACAACAGTGTCTGATAAGTAAATGTAATCAGCCCCTCCCATCTGTTCTCCAAGGAGTTTGGCCTGGCTCGGTTCAGGAGCAACCAGGCGAAGGCTATGAAGGGGCTGGAGCATGCTCTGTCCAACCTGCAAGGTATGTCAGCGCAGGGAGGTGGGGTTTTAATGAGGGGCTTGGGTTGTGGGAGGGGGGTGTGGTGCCGTTCTCTCTCGCAAACCCAACACGAAGTTCATTCCCGGTTCAAGGAACAGAGCCAAGACACGTCTGCGTACTGTTACGTTGCGCTCCGGGCGTAGGAGGTGCTGAGTTGAAAAGGTTTCTCTCTCTCTCTCTCTCTCTCTCTCTCTCCATATTTTTTTTTTTTTTAAATGGCCGCTTTCACTCTGTAGCACAGGAGTCAGCCTTAGACCTTAGAGTGGTAAGTGGAGCCTGGTCAGTGAGGAGACCCTTCCGGAACGTTCTTGGCTGTGTAGGTCGTGTAGTGCCTAGCTGTGTAGCATCTCATCGTCATCATCATCTTCCTTCGGCTGCTCCTGCCAGGGGTCGCCACAGCAGATCAACTGTCTCCATCTCCTCCTGTCCTCTGCATCCCGCTCTCTCACACCAACCACCTGCATATCCTGTCACCACATCCATAAGCTTCCTCTTTGGTCTTCCTCTTTTCCTCTTCCCTGGCAGCTCCATCCTTAGCATCCTTTTCCCAACATATACAGTGTCTCTCCTCTGCACATATCCAAACCAGCCCAGTCTCGCCTCTCTGGCTTTGTCTCCAAACCGTCCAACCTGAGCTGACCCTCTAATATACTCATTCCTAATCCTTTCCATCCTCGTCACACCCAGTGCAAATCTTAACATCTTTAACTCTGCCACTTCCAGCTCTGCCTCCTGTCTTTTCATCAGTGCCACCGTCTCCAGCCCATATAACATAGCTGGTTTCACGACCATCTTGTAGACCTTACCATTCACTCTTAACTGGCACCTGTCCTTCACAAATCACTCCTGACACTCTTCTCCGCCCTGCCTGCACTCACTTCACCTCTTTTCCATACTCCCCGTTACTCTGAACTGTTGACCCCAAGTATTTAAACTCATCCACCTTCACCAACTCTACTTCCTGCACCCTCACCATTCCGCTGTCCTCCCTCTCATTCACACACGTATTCTGTCTTAGTCCTACCGACCTTCATTCCTCTCCTTTCTAGAGCATACCTCCACCTTTCCAG
>JAACJT020000066.1:71599-127785 GCA_009936485.2 Gymnarchus niloticus | reverse complement strand
AATAAAAAAACGGGGGTTTTTTGGTTCCCCTTCGACAACAGGCGATTTTTACCCAAGTGAAATTACCCACCAGGTAGAAGGACAGGAAGCCCCCCCCCCCCCCCCCACTTAATTATTCTATTTATATTGTAATCATTGGTATAGCTTGATGAAACACTGTAGCTTCCTCACTCTAGACCTGGCAAAGAGCTGGCCTTGTGTTCGACTTCCATTCTTTCTTTCATTTTCGTGGTCACTGTCATGCAGTTTTTCTGTCTGATTTCCTTTTTTCTGTGATTAATGATACAACCGGCTTGCCCCATTCCAATGACATTTGGTAGTGGGGTGGGTCGGATGGGTTAAATGATGTCAACGAGAGGATGCATTACATTGAGGTCACGTTCAGATATTTTAGATACCCCCATCTTTTCCTAAAGTTTACCTCAGGGTGCAGACAGAATTTGGCAAACCGAGGTCTGGAGATAAATGTGATGCTTTCCTGGCAAATTTAATGTCCGTTTTCACTTTGGTTTGGCAATTTGGAGATGCTTTTATGACGTCTCCATGAAAATGAAGCTTGGAGGATGGCTCGGCATAAGAGCAGCAAAGTCTTCATTTTGATTTCAAAATACATTTTGAAAGCGTGGTGATTTAGTGAGTAGCTCTCCAAGGACCTTGCAAGCCTTTCTGCATGCTGCATGTGAGGATTTTGTTTGCTCTCCCGCTATTGTGCAGGCTTCCTGTCGCAATACAGAGATGCATTTAAGGCCTCCCTGCAGCCCAGTTTAGCATAAACGGCTGGAACAGGATAGTCAGTGTTGTTAGAAGCGCCTTAAGCTTCCAGGACTGTGATGCTGTTGCTTCATCAATACACTGCTCCCAAACTCATCACTCGCGTTTAATCTGGAAACGCTTTCAGCTCATGGTGTGAAGATCTTCACCGCTTCTTCTCAGGAAACGTCACCAGTTTCACTATGTTTACGGCTCATTAAACCACGTATTTAACTTTATATTTGTTTAGTCATTGGCCTGCAGTGTCATCAGGGCATCCACATGATCGTTCCTTAAGTTTTACGATTTATTGTAGCAGTTTTACGTTTATCACACCAGCATTACTCACGGCCGAAGGTTACTTTCTTTTTCACAAAGCATAGCGACAGCCTCCCCCCACCCACCCCCACTGGACAGGAAGTCCCATGCTGACTGTGACATCTCCTATCCTATCAGCCATTCACATACCATGCTGAGAGCTCTACAGAGTAATCACTCCAACCACATCTGCAGGACCAGAACATTTCCTACATATAACCAAACACAAAAATTGTACAGAGAGTCGGGCTTGAAAACATAAATCATTTATTGCAGATGTATTCACCCCGTGGCCACCCACTAGCACGTGGATAAATGCATCTACGGTCGCTCCATCCACTCAAGCTAAAGAGAGTTCCCTTGCTATACCATTTGCGTTTTCTTATAATTGGGCCTAGTGCCCTTATCGTGAACCGCTCCAGAACATCTGCAAAGGGATCTGGTAGTCCACAGGCTCATGTTTCACCCTTCCCAGAATGCGGAATAGATGCCACGCTAAAATTCCCCGAATCCCAAACAGCATCTGCCAGAGCTATGCCCACTGTAGAGAGTGAGCGGGCAGCTGCACTCGGAGTGACCCCACCCACCTCCCCACTGTTACGTCCATGTGCAATGTCGCCGCATCTCTGCTGACGGGAAAGCACCTGTCCGGCGTGCCTTCTTGTCAGGCCGATGGCAACCTTGCGTGACGGAGCCTCCCTGACGTGCCTCAGTGCTTGCCAAACTTGCTTCACTGGACAAGTTTCCAACACTCCCTTCTCCGTGACACAATCAACCCCCCGCCCCCCCGTCACCCCATCGTGAGGACAGCCCATTCATCACCATGGAGCTGAAATGACACAGGCCCCAGTGAATGGAAGAGGCCAGATGGGGAAGTCTGACCATGTGATGCCCTTATGCCTACCTGCCATTCCTCATACTCGTCCTATCTTCGTCTGAGCCCTGAAACCTTCCATGCTTTTATCTAACTGCTCAGGCAGCCTCATGTTTGACTACATTTTTACCCATTCATGCAGCTTGATATCTTATAGGACTCATTTAGATTGAGCACTTTGCTCAAGTGAGCCACAAGTTTCTGTCCTAGGACCTGGGGAAAGTCCACATTCTTAAGCACCATGCTTACATAATGGCGGTTCTTGTGAGACATTCAGGAGGTCTGGATGCGTATCTGTGTTTCAGTCTGTGTTTCACACATGAGTTAAACCTGACCACTCAGGGATGAAAATGAAAGTTGAAGATATGGCTTGACTTTGGAATTGGAACCCTGGGCTTGACTTCTGAAGGGAAATCCTTAGGAAGTGGTCCTCTGATCCTGGTTTCAACCTGTGGTCTGCAGTGTAGTCTTGGGTTCCCACGAACATGTAAATAAGTCACGTGGAGGCTGGCCTCTCCACACATTCTCCCACTACCGTGCACGGAGCAATTGGGTCATCTGGATGAGGTTTGGAAAGTTGCAGAAATAACAGCTCCAGGAATCATGTCCACAACCAGGCCTGCAGCACGACCTTTTGGTTATCTTGGGTTCCCCTGTGTGAGATTCCTGGCAACAATAAGCACTTCAGCCTGGCCTAAAAGATACTGTCGCTACCAACAGAACCCACTTATGGTTAGAGTTCTTGAACTTTTCTGATAGATTGTTGATTTCTTTTTGGAACCCCGCATATGGACCTGTGGTATTCTGTGCGGTTATCACTGCAGCGTTAGCAGCCAGCAGGCAAAGCAGCCAGCACTTCCTGTGCCAAGCCCACGCAGCCGGCCACGCCACCTGGTGAGTCATTCCAAGAAACCCACATGGCTCGGCTGTGATGCTGGACGCTCCCACACTCTGATCTCACAGTGCCCGAGTGTCAGGCCCGCATGTCTGGCGACGTGGGAAACCACGATGCCCGCTGTCTGCTTCGGGGGTTGACAGATGGCACGGTGGTAAAGCAAGTGGACATGTGACCAAGCGGCATCGCCCGGGAGACACCCCATGAGTTCTTTACCTAAACAGGAAAGACTGTGTAAGCTTGAGTTACTTAATTGGATCTGTTCTCCCCAAGTCACTTGAATCTGATATCCTGTTCCCCTTGCCAAGCAACATGTGCCATGACACTTTGCACTCTCAAGTCCCAGGAGAGGGTCTGCTGTTATACCCTTATACCCTGTCCTGCTGTTGTACCTTTGAGTGGATACTTATTTGTTTTTCGTGGCAATAAAGAATCTTGAATTGCTATAGTAAAGCGTCAGGCTGTATAGAGCAAAGAATGCAAAGAGCAACCATGTGAAGAATAACCATAGTTTTTTTAAAAATACTTCAGATGGGGTGGCCGAAGCTGACTGACAGGTTGCTGGGTAACTGAAACAGACCTGAGAGCGCTACCTCCTGAATTGGTGCGTCGACAAGGTCGAGGAAGAAACTGAAAGTCAAATGAGAATCAGAGAAGAGCTGCCCCGTACTTTGCGTCTTATACTTCCAGTATTTGGCTCCTGGTGTACGGTAACCCTGTACTGGATAAGCAGTTATAGAACATATAGACAAATACATTATAGTTATCTCACAACAAATAGGTATTTCTCCCTTATTTTTTTAAAACCTGGATCTTCCCAAATTATGGTGAAGGATGAAAGACTCGTTTAGGCATATGGTCCATGTTTAGTGATTGACCGCACCATGACCGTCACCACGGCAATGTTAAACGTCCCTTAGGAACACGGTCAGAATGGCGGGCCAAGGCACCCATGCTTCCCACACGTGTGCCCCAACATCGCAGTCATACATGTACAATGTCCAGAAAAGCAAGCTAAAGTCTTGCGTCATTTTTGGCAGACGTTTTCAGGTGGTGGTACAGCCCACCCCCCGTGCTGAGGATTTGTGGTATGATCCCACCGAGTGTTCCAAAATACTCACTTGCCTGTACAAAGCACGCACACCTCCTCTGCTTTGATTCACGTTTCTCACACAAAGGGACCCAGTGTCTCACCTGGGCCAATGGCACTGGAGTGATCGCTGCGTCAGAGCGGTCTCGGGTTTGCATGGAGAAACGGGCAACGGCTTCTCAGGCCGCGCCTGCCTGGGCAATTCTCAGGCAGTTTGTACACCTGCACTGGCGGCAGGGCATCCAGACTCATGTTTTGGGCTCTGTCTCGTGTTTCTATCCGTCAGGGGGCCCAAATAATCAGTGACTCCACAAAGAACAGGCCAGGACAAGCAGCCCTGTAATTATTAAGGTTTTCTGGGGTAACTGTATGTCTGCAGCTGTGTGTTTGTGGTATGTTTAGTCTTTCAGATGCGTTAGCGTGAGGAAACGTTGGCTTTAACTCTTAACTTTGGTTGGTTTTGTGTGTCACGTTTCAGATGGACGAGGTTGTTTTTAGCGGTTTGTCCTCAGAAGCTCTTCAGCAAGGCACATGCAGCCTGCATCAGACTCCCCTCCTTCTGTGGATGGTCTCCTACCTTCCACTGCTCCCTTGTCTACTGCCGGCCCCAAACGAGCTTCCTAAAGACAGTGTCAACAACGATGAGGCAACAGGCATGCAAAGACGGAGAAGAGGGAATAGTCCCCTTCGTGGGCCCGAGCCTTTGAGCTCCAGCTCCCGCCAATAGATCCGCGGGGGGAATCATGTCAAATCCACGGCCCCTACGTTGTGAAGATGACGATGAAGGTACAGACAGGGTATGAAGGATCAGCCTCAGTGGATTCCTCAAGGTTTTGACAAGCATGACAAGAGGTGGCATGGAATTCTGGCAAAAAAACACTTTCTGGAGTTCAGAGTGGAGTGGTCGGGCACTTTTCGCTGTGCTGAAAAATGGTCACGCTGCTCATCTGACAAAGGAGGAGGACTACACCTGCGCTTTCATTTTGAAATGCCGTGGATAAGAAAGAAGATTGCAGACCTGCGGGAGGCGGGGCATGGTATTTTTAGAAGGAACTGAGACAGGGAAACAGACAGTAAAACAACGCAGCCTGGGGTGGGGGGGGGCAAAAGGGAAAAACACAGAGCCAGTGAACGAGGAACATGTAAACATGATCACGACATACGGCTTGTGTCTCTGTATCCTAATCAAGGCACTGTACTCACTCAATACACACACTGATTAGCAGCTTTCATGAAAAGTTCCCTTACGACTGGGTCGACCATAACTACCCATCCTGAACACCCCCCGATGACAAGCCGGCCCCCACAGCTGTTTCTAATTGGTCACTCGCTGCTGCCTGCTGACCTACATTCAGCTGAATATCTTTGAATTTGGATTGCTGGCAGACTCTGGCCTCAGCGTCAAAGTGGGTGGGGTTGGGGGAAACGGGGGTAGTGATGATGGGCGGTAGGCAGACTTGGTAGCGGGGGGGTGCATGGGGGGGGTTGGGACCACAGTCTCAGCCCTTCAGTTGCGTGCCTGGGAATGTATTTCCATGTCTCGGCGTCACAGCTGCTCATATTCAGACCTGAGGAAAACAGAAAAGAAACAAGAGCTTAGCCTACGCCCCCCCCGAATCCCCCCACCAGATTCCTCCCCGGACTGGGCTCTCAGTCTAAGTTGAAAATGTGACACTGTGCTGACTTCAATCTATGTTCTTTGAAATGGAGCAGACTACGAGCGTGAAGGAGGAGGTAAACGCAGGCAGCTCCAGCACACTTGGTTACGACCTCATTGTGACCCCATCCCCGATGCGCTGTGCTTATTAACTCTCTATTATCCAGATGGATCCACAAAGAGAGGAAGGCGGCAGCCCCTAAAGTCTCCACGTATCAGGCCATGGTCAGGAAGGAACTGAAACATGCTCATGGAGTCCCAGGTCTGAGGTGTGAAAAAAACAAACAGATAAATGGAGAAAAGCAACTCGGGTCAGGTCCATAGGCTACCAGCCAGGAATCCGGCCAGATTTGGCTCCATGTAGCTGAGGGGCCTGCCCGTCGTCAGCTTGTCGTGAGCCCACCTTGAGCCCGGTGATCATGTGCAGTCGATGACATCGCAGCCAGGATCAGTTCCAGGTGTGCACGTGTCACACTGCTGAGTAAACAAGGGTAGAACCCCAGGCCCTCTCCCCTGCTGGCGCAGAAAGGCTATTAATAGCCCTGGATTTATTTTCTTAGCTGCAAGAGTAAGTTGCATGCTTTACAAATAGGCAGCTTTCAGAGCTGAGCTGTTGTGAAACACATTTGGGTCCACCGTATCTCTTTACGATACAGCAGCAATTCCTCCACTAAACCCATCAGGGCCGAAGCAGTCCCTGAAATTTGTCCTCCAGCACACGTGCTCAGTTATTATTGGCTGAATGTCCAAAGAAGATAAAACGTGCACACACACACGCACGTACACACCCTGCTCCCTCAGCGCTGAAACCCTGCAGAACTTCATAAAAGTTGTAGCGTCAGTTTTTAGCAGTGGAGTCGCTCCAGTACTGTTTCACTTCTGCTCTCTTTTTCTGTAGTGTTTGTGTGCATTTGTTTGCGTGTCTGTTGCACATGGGGATGATTCCTGGGGGCAGAGAAGGGTCAGTGTAGGTAAAACCTGGGGGAGAGGTCTTGAGGATAGAGAAATGATTAGACCACATGTTTATGACATTGGGGGACACCAGGCGGAGTCTGACCCCACAGCATATCACACCGAGCAGAGTGTGTGGTAGTGTCAGCAGGTCCTAGTCGCCATCATTAATCTCTTCATGTACTTGGTGTCCCGGTGTGCACGTCTCCGCCATGCTGCTTGTGCAGCACACTGAACACAACCACGTGGTTGTTGGTTCAAATTCTTTCAGGAACTCTACTTCAACAATTAATGCAAAACACAAAACAAATTTTTGCAAAACGTCTCACTAACTGAGTTAATAATGTGCAGAAACCCTGAGTCATCTGCCAATGCAATAACTATCCTATTACAAGCAGGCTGCTGAACAACTTACTCGTGATGACTGCGTGTTTCAGCTGAGTTGCCGGGCGGAAGGCAGATACGAGCGATCAGCTACTGTAGGGCTGCTGGGAATCCCGTTCCCATCACCGAGAGGACATATCTGACTGTGACACGTGGGAGTGGAAATGCTCCATTAAAGTGGTGTAAGGAATATGAGTAAGTTTGGATGTGCGATTTGTTTCTGGAAGAATTTTCTGGAACTTATAAATGATCCATTTGGTGACGTATCTAATGATGTTATTTCAGGTCACCATCTACATTTATGACTTGTGACTTTAAAATTTTTCACCTACGCCAGCACAGCTGTTCGAACATTACGCACATGGGCCGCTACCGTTGTGAAGTAAAACATTACCTTCTTCTCGTTCTCCTATTCTGCAGCGTAAGCCAAGCATGTCTCTCCCGCTTGTCACTCACGTTTCAAAACGTTTTTAGGACTCGTGCCAGCAGAAGCGGAAAACTCTACCGCTGGGCCAGTGGGTGTCCTGCCGATTCCGCGGCAGGGGACCCGTGCTCTTTCAAAAAGGGCCCAGGCTTGAACGCCGGAAGGAACAATGGCTTCATGGCGCTGTACTATAAATGCATGAAGGGGGGTGTGCACCATACTACATCAAGTTCATATGAAGGATAAGGTTCACTCCGTGTCATGACAACACTATCTTGATAAAACACTGCTGAATTTACTGGGGAATGCCAACATTATCATACCGACTTCAGCTTTTTATGACTTTCAGAGCTTTGACTCTATCGTTTCACTTTACACCAGTCTGTTTTTCCCAGATATCTATCATGGAGATTCAGAAGCTCCCTAATACCTTATTTTCGTTGTGACTGGATTTTTTTTTTTTTTTCTTTTTAGATAGACAATCAGCTGTCATTACTGGGCAAAAGGTGGAAATCCCAAATGACTCAATATTGCAGTGGTATTGCTGCAGACCTGCTGTGACAGAAGGTTCTGAGAAAAGCGGAGTGTTGTAAGAGAAGGCTGAATCATGGTGTGGAGAGGGCTCCTGTACGTGTGGCCACATCATGTACATAGGCCTACCTTCCTGGGCCTGGCCCCATCCAACACGTGCGACAGCCGGTCTCCAACACGATTGTTTTCACTCCCACTAAACAGGTTGCTCTGAAAACTGCCCCGATGGCACCTGGGGGTGGCTCAGTTTCACTCTGGCACGCCCTGCACCTTTAATCCCTGTCACATACATGTGTCTTGAGTGCCTTTTAAAAAAATAAAACGCATGACTTTCCAGTCCCCTCCCAAGTGTCATTTGCAGCTACGGTATTGCCATTATTTACTCTGGTTACCTAGCTGACACGTTCATCCAGTGGTATGGACTTACACACCTGACGGTTGTACCGTTATGGCCATTTATATCTTTATAATTAAATATGTGTTGATGCGACAATTAAAATTCCTCCCTGAAAAATGTAAGGGCTCAGCTCTGTATGCCCTGGAGTTTGAAAAGTTTTTTTTTGTTTTGTTTTAATTATTCGAAATAAAAGAAAACAAACACTACATTACACTACCTACCATCCTGAACCTCATTTTTTTTGGCAGCCCCAAATTCACCGTCAGTCAGAGGTGCTGTTTTGTACGATTTATGGATGATTGGAGCCTTTGGAGTAGATAAGGAACACTCGTGAAATTCAGTTTCAGTTCTCAACCCGGTGGTTTGAAAAGTCTGTGTGTGCGTGGGGGGGGTAAGGCACCGAAGGCGCCTACTTTATGCGCATCAAGTGAGGAACATCTTCATGTTTGCAAGCCACACTGAACTCTACCCACAGGCAGGAGTCGTGGATCTTGTTTTTCACCCTAAAGCCCCGCTCCCCCGGTTCTGAAATGACACCTTTCTGTCGCCAACTCAAAATACCGGAATAGTGAATCACTGTGACGGAGTAAGGTACCTCCTAAGGTACACCTGGGAGTGAAAAAAACACCTCTCTAATACCTCTTGTTAAAAAATATATATATATATATATATTACAAAGCGTGAAGTGGTAATACGCCTCACAGCATGCATCTGAATTGCTTTGCTCTTAATGGTTAACTATACAAATTTAATACCTGACATCACTCTTTGTCTTCCATAGGAAACTGTACGACATAGTACAGCGGTGAAACCGTTTCTTTCAACATCGTTTTAGTCATTCATATTTGCTTTTCTCTAGTGAGATGTTATTTTTTTATGCTTTGCTGACATCTTGTGGACATATGAATCATAGCAGCGGATTCCGGCCCTGACAAACACAATACGTGGCGAGTCTTAAAAACCATAAGGATATGTGTAAGAGGAGATTTTGCTAATTATTGATATACTTTGTAATTTGGACGTTGACCTTCTCAAGAATATTAAGTTTAAACTGAATAATGTGTCGTCACATGCTTGTGCATTCGTCAACTCAAATTCTTGAGAAAGTTTTGGGATACAGAGACAGGTTCAAGAAAACAGTATCTAGACTGAACTGAGCACAGCAATGAAACGAAAGATGTTTCCAGTTGTCATCGAAAGGCATTGTGAACTTACATGTCCCGAATTTAATCACATAGTGTTTGCATTTTTATATATAATTTACATTTCGAAACAGCCCATCCATTACTGATAAATGCTTATACAATTAGGACCCTTTTTCCGGGGAGACTCGGGTGTAAAAGACGGTTATTCTCTGGACAACACCCCCATCTCTTTCTGGACACCTATTCACAAATTAACTTTATTCCAGTTGTGGGTGTGCCCGAAAGTAGGAAGAGAAACATGAAACCGAGCCCAAACCCTGGAGTTATATAGAGACAGCTGGTCCTGCAGGCTCACACTGCCTCAAAGCGCGTCGTGATTAAATCTGCATTAATAATGCCTGGAATCACCGATGCCGATATTCAAAACTGCATGTCAGCGTTGCATCTTCAGGAGCTGGTCCACATTCATGACCTCTGCTAGCTGTATGACCTTGAGGGACACATTATGTTATATTATTGACTGAAAACCTCAATATTACTAGGTTTGTGTTTTTTGTGTTTTTTTGTTGTTGTTGTTGTTGTTGTTCTTCGGATTGATAGAGTTACTAACGTTGAGGACACTCAGATAACGGACATACAGTCTAATGCAGCTTTTGAATGAATTCAACGATTTAACTTCAGCACAAAAAAGAAAGAAAAATGCAGCCGGTAATTCTTTTAAGGGAAGGGTGATTAAGGGAGCCCGGCTGGGGCGGTTCATTGCTGCTGTTTCTACGGCTGTTGCTAGGATGCCGCATCCAATCCTAGACGGAGTCTTCATTTCACTTCCAGTTAAGGTTTGGCGGTGGGGGGGCATTGAGTGACATCATTAATGCATCTCCAAAACCCTTGCACAAAAAACCAGGCGACTGTCCGCCTGTGGCTGGCGCTCCGCTGCGCAGCCCCCCGCTGGCATGGTCCGCGTCCCCGTCGGACCGGCCGCGCATCCTCCATCAATCTGGTCTTCTGGGAGGGGCATGGCGGATAGGCTGGACATGCATCTGGACAGATGACATGGGGGGGCTTGGCGGAATGGCACCCAGGAATTTCGTGTTTAATGCCAGCGTACGTGCGCTGCTTCTCGTCATGGATCTGGAGATGTTTACGGTGACCTGCTTTGATTGGTTGGCAGAAGAGGTACGGGTGGTCGTTTGTCTCTGCTCAGATACCCTTCGTACATCCCATATGCGTAAATGTTACTCCGAAATATATATTTGGGCTTTCGTCTACTGTAATTCTATTCATGTCCATTTCGTGTGAAGCGTTGTCCATTCCATGTCTTGTCACCGAAGTGTATCCCATAGACATGCTTGTCATACCCGAATGACACATTGTGTCATTTTACCGGATTCAGTTCCGTTTATGTTGCACGCACATCATGCCGTCCGTCATCCACACGTTTCTCCGGACCTTCCCATGTCTGTCTCTTTCGGGCTTCGAACCAAGTGACGCAGGTGCATCCGTGCGTCGTACCTGCATTGAAGGCAGCCGTACGGTCACTTTTGATGCAACTTTGAGTTTCCCTGTTTGCCGAGATGCTGCGTAAATTGCAAAGTTCCCGGCTCGTTCGCTCAACTCGTTGCAGCGGTGAAATTGCACCAATGCAGCAAATCTGGAGGCGATCAACGACTCGGATGCTGTGCTGCATGTCTGGAGGAGCTCAGGGAAGGATAAAGAGCATTATCCTAGGCTACAGCGCCGTTCTTCTGGAAGCCCCTTCTCCGAGAGGTTTTCCCATTATACAAACATACGTAATTTTAGCTGCAGCTATAATGGAGCGCTCGTTTTGATGAACTCAGCTCAGGCTTGCAACAAATAGCGGGTTTGATATGGATGCATCATAAACACAAAGAAAAATTATTAAACATCTGAAGACATCTAAAGCAGAGCAAAACAAAAGTATATAAATGTATGTTATTAATGCTATTATTTGGCTATGAGAGCGGTAAATTAAACTGACTCGGTGCCAGAAGGTTTATGGTTCGAGTTCCAGTAGAAGTACTGTTTTTCACCTTGGGTAGGATGCTAACTCTGAGTTTCACCAGTAAAGTAGTGTAAATGGCTAAAAATATAACCTGTACTGGTGTCAGATCCAAATCACTGAACAACAGGCTTGCTATTTTGCCTGGGGTTCCACAGCAGGTTGAAGTTTCAACAATATTTGGTGTTTCTAATAAAGAGCACAATGTGTGGGGAATCCTGCTGCATTGCTACGATTTTTGATTTCTTGTTCTGTAAAATCTTGCAGTGAAAAGTACAACATGCTGTAAACATTCAGGAAGCAGTCATTTTGGCCTCAGCTACAGATTTGCAGACCATGAAATCCCGCAACGAGAGGCGACCAGACTAGTGACACAGCTGATGGTATGGTTTCTCCTGAAATCTCCGGTTCCTTGTGAAGGCGCAGTCCCCTCCTTGAGTGTCAGGTTATCGCGTGAACAGGACAGGACGCCTGTAATGCTGTCGTGAGACAGATGTTGAGGCTGGCAGGTGTGGGTGCAGGGCAGCTGTGGGGCCCAAAGTGGGATGTCAGTTTAACGAGGGACGCAGTTCCAACTTCAGACCTTTGTCACTTTTCTTACATGCCAGGAGGCTGGGGGAAACGAGGGTTGCCTTTCATTTGTCTGTCAAATGCAAGACACCATCACCTAGTATTGAAGTGATGTCCTGACTCCCCGGAGCAGCAGGGTCACCCAGTTTCCATGGCACTAGGGCGCAGATACAGGATACACTGTTATAGGGTGGGTGGCAAAGCTCTCCCATGTGGAACCAGGCAGCCACACGCAACTGTGAAATCCAGCGAAAGGGACAGCGAATGTGACTCGACATGACCTACGCAGCCGTCGTGGTGGCCTGAGGACGTGAACAGGTGGCTTTGCAAAGATGATATATCGGCACTCTTTCTTTGATCTGCTCGAAATACCTACCAGTCTGCAGTGGAACATCTCCTTGTCGGCCTCATCGTCCTCATAATCCTTTGTGATTGGTTGCTTTGCTTACCGTTACGGAGGCCACTCAGCTGATTCTCAGCTCCTTAGGGGCAAAGTGGAGGCGTGAAATTTAAGAATAAATGCCCATGAGATTCGAGATCCAGTGGGAGTATCGACCAATACCAAATTCTTGCTTTTCCTCATTAGGAGGTTGTCGCTTGCCTCCCAGAGTCCTCAGCAGTCTGATGGATTTGCAGATTTGCAGATGGGCTCCCAATGACCAGTTCTCCTAAGGATCCGGCCTGAAGATGAACTTTAGCAATGCAGGAGTGTAACTCCTGCAATGCAATCAGATGTCAGGGAGTGGGTGTTGCTGTGGTCACTCCCAGTACGATCCTATCCTGGGCAAATCAGAGAGGAGAACACTGACTCCTAATTTTGTCTTTCCGATCAAGTGACAGTTTGGTCTAACATGCAGGCTCTGTAGAGATTCTTCAGCCAATAGAATCTATACTGTGGATTGTCTGCTTGCTGTACACCTCGAAGACTCATACTTTAGCATTCCGTGAATGCCCTAAACTATTTTGAGTTATCTTAGTATATCGACATTTCTTAGTTTGTACTGACTTAATTACTAAAGATCTCATTCAAGGGTCCAACAGCAGATCCTCCTAGGATCTGGATTGGGTACCTTAGAAGCCGTTGTGCTACCTGCTAGCAAACTATTATAGACTGACTGGGAGCCATGGGTGCATACAGTACGTCTGTAATCGTCTTTTATGGGCTGCCCAGGGCTCTGTTGCTGACAGGTACCCGGATGTCACGTAGTGCCAGTGGAACTCATTTGTATGCCTGAGGCTGTTTTTCATTTTAAAAATGCAAAAAGCCCTCTGGTTCCCTCTGTATATGGCCACTGTTGTCTGTGAGTCAAAGTGTGTTGCATTTTTCGACGGTCTGGATGGTGTCTGTATGTCAGAGGTTAATTAGCCAGCAAAGGCAGTTCCTATAAAAAAAAAAATCTATGAGTTCCCTTCACAGCCTGTATTTTAGTGTTTCAAATCCCAGTGAGGTTACTTAAGGCACAACTTAACCTCTTGGTATTTACAATGTTTTGCAGCCCTCACCGTCTCTTGCTGGTGTGGACTGGTGCAGTGTGGATCGGAGCACAGAGATTTCAAAATTCGAGGAGGGGGTTGCTTTGTGTTTGGTACTGGTGACTGCTGTAAGGCTGTGGGATTTGGGGGGCATGGCCCCTAGGTGTCTGGGCTCTGTCTAGAAATCTCCCTGCTGGTCCCACTCAGGACACACTCCATGGACACTTGGTGTTCTGTGCTGTGTGAAGATAAGGCAGCTCAGATGCCTGTCGGAGGGAAGGCTGTGCGGCCTGTTCTCGGAAAGCCCCTGAATTTTCATGTTTGGGGACCCCGTTGGTGAAATGCAGACAGTGAGTTTTTGTTCACTGCAATGGTTTGTTGTCACTATACACCACCCCACCCCCCTCCACCTTCTCCCCCACCCCTGGCATGATGCCGCTCCTCCTGCCTCAGTAAATGTCAGACGCATTAAAGCTGCTCACTGTGACTCTGTCCAGATGACCAGTTCCCTGCGAGCAGCCGAAGTGACCATGGCTCATGCGTCTCTCCGTCTGTCAGTGTGACCCGCGTAGCCGGCATGTTGCTTCAGAGAACGGCGTGTGGCCAAGGGTCCCTGTACATCGGCCATCCCCTCGGCACATGTTCGCCAACGGGTGTGAAATGCGACAGAATGATTTTTGTCGAAGCGGAGCTTTCGTTAACCTTTCTGCGGTGGATTACATCGGTCCTGCAGATGTGCCACAGGACCGGGCAACTGCCGGGCTCGGGATGCTGGAACGGCTCAGATGGAAAGGCGATTAACAAGAGGTGGCGTGTATGTGAGCTTTCCCGTGGTCATCATGTTATAATCCAAATTGTCCTGTGTGAATTGCAGACAACGGACCCCCCACAAGATCCAGACATGGAGACCATTAGTAAGGTAAAAAAAAATAATTACTTCCTTCTTTGCTGTAGAACACCATAGTGTGAGAATGTTTTGTGGAATTATCCTTGTTGCTGTACTCTTTCTGAATGAGATGAAGTGTAGTGAATTGTGGGTAAGCCAGGTGATTCAGTAGACTGAGAATACACTTTGCATGAAACTGTTCCCCCGCGTAGGGGGTGCAGTATCGGGGAGGCCAACCCGTCATCTCTAGCCCCAGGTACTGCCCTGGGGTCAACAGTCACGGCGGGTACCTCTGTGAGACGGGACACTGCTGCGGGGAGACCGGCTGCTGCACTTACTACTATGAGCTCTGGTGTAAGTACTGCCGCAGTGCCCCCAAGAGGCAGAGAATGTTCCACCCTTAGCCACTGCACCACCTGCAGGACAGGCTTGTAAATACACCTTTCACTAAAGTACTAGTGTCTAGCTGTGTAGACTGGTAAAAGAACACGGGCTCATTGAACCGAAAAAACAACAGTCTGGGTAAGAGGTTTTACTATATTGTATAAGATTAAGCTCCATTTTTAGGAATCGACGTTGTCAAACTTGTCAGCAAACCTTTAATAAAAATGTTACATGTTCGAGTCCCAGGAACATCTGTTGCCACAGTAAATAGCCAGATGTGTTGTTGTAGGAGAGTATTACTCCTCATGGCGGTGGTTTGTGCCATGTACTTGAACCCCATGCCCTGAGCTGCGTGTGCTGGGTCCCGTCACAGGGTTCTGGCTCCTCTGGACCGTCCTCATCCTCTTCAGCTGTTGCTGCGCCTACCGGCACCGGCGGGCCAAGCTGCGGATCCAGCAGCAGCAGAGGCAGAGGGAGATCAACCTGATCGCCTACCACGGCGCCTGCAACTACCCAGCCTCCATGCTGGACCTGAGTAGGTGGAGAACGGAGCGCCTGTGGGTGACCGTGTGTCTCATGGTCTTCATCTTTCACTGATCTGATTCTCCGAACCGGAGCTCCTGTGTGATCCTCTGGAGCTTCCCAGCCAGCCGGGGTCGCTGTCACTTACACCAGGATAACGTCATCCTATTTTGTTGTTTTTTTCTTTAGGCTTCCTGGCCTCCTTCAAGCTCCCGTCCTATGAGGAGGTGGCGGCCCGGCCCGATACCCCTCCCCCACCGTATAACACGGTGTTTGCCCTGCAGGGGGGGGGGCAGTACGCCCACGCAGGGCCCAGTGGCCTGGCGTCTTCCCGCAGCTCCGACAACTACACCAGCTGCTCCTGCGAGTCCTGCTCCGCCTCCTCGCCCTGCAGCACCTCCTTCTCTGTCCAGGTCACCGACGAGACGGACACCAGCAATGCCAGTACGCCCAGCGAGATGGGCGACCCCCGCCCCTGTGCTGCCGAGCGTGGCTCTTCCTCACCCTCTTTGGCTCCGCCCACACTACCTGACCCCCTCGGTGTGTTGGTGGAGGAGGAAGAGGAGGAGGAGGGCCAGGCCCCTGAGGAGGAGGAGCAGCCCACCTCCAGACCAGCCTCGTCCCCAGCCAGACATGCCCTCTTCTCCCCCAACGTAGATTTCTTTGAACCGGACGGCCACACCTCTGAGGTGGAGGAAGAGGAGGCTGAGGAGGCAGACGAGGATCACTTCCGACATCGCCGCCTGACTGGTGACTCGGGAATAGAGGTGTGCCGCTGCCGGGTGGAGAGTGAGAATGAGGAGGTGGAGCAAGGCTGCGAGGCCGGTGGGGGCAAGGAAGTGGGGGAACGGGAGGAGGCAGAGGGCCAGGAGGAGACTGGCTTCCTTCACGACAGCGCTGACTGCTCTGCCTGGGATCTGGCACCGGCACCATCGGCAGATGAGTGTGCTGCTCTCTGTGGCTCCGCCTCCCTCCTCCACAGGGGTGGAGATTCGGTTGTTGCCATGGAGACTGTGTGACGGTGGACCAATGGAGTACCAGCAATAAAACTAGATGGGGGGCTATGAGAATGTGGGAGGCAAGAGAGGGGGTGGAGTTTGGCCCCTAATCCCACCACCGAGGTGGCATTTGAGGGCATCATCGGCTCTGGCTGTGTAATGCTCGAGCCCCTCTGCCACACATACACACACACACACACACAGCAAGAAGCAAATGGACTACAGGAGCACTCTCTGACAGTCTAGAAGTTTCTAGAAGCAAATGCAGGGATCATTCTTGTCGCTCAGTTTCTATTTGTGTCAACACTGCAAAGGTGTTTCCAGGGATGTTGAGGACAAAGAGGGTGTCTCTCCTCCCAGCTGCAACCAGATGCTAACTGGTTGAAGTAACTTGTCAGTATGTTGGACCTGAACTCCTTTCTGGTTCTGAGGACAAGGAAGGAGCCTGTTTGTCCTCTAACTGGACCCGTCCCACTGCCGGACCAAGCACTGTCGCCGTTGACCTTTCATGCTGCTTTCAGACGCAATAATCACACAAACAATGAGGACGGCGTTGAGGACGGTAACGTAACGATGGCAGTGGTAAGCTTGCACACCTGGTTGTTTTCCCTGTGGTGTCAAAGGTCGCGGTCAGTCCATTCAGTACAGAGCCACACCCACATGGATTCTGTCCTCCAGACGAAAAAGCAGACAAGGCACTAGGATTTCCAACAAGCTGTATACAAGACAAATATTTATATATATACACGTATATATATTTGAACTGCTGTGAAGTGTATTATGGCATCTGAGCAATGCCCTCAGCACTAGGTATTATTGTAACCCCCTCCATAGAGGGCGCTGTTCTGCTTGTAAATGCCACAGGAAGCAGTGGCTGTCACTGTAGAGCCTAATGCTAACCCTTACTGCTGATGTTGAATGTAATCTGCCTCCGTTACATCAAACACAGGTGTGCATACTTAGTTGACCCGACCCGGTCCTTCACCACTTTCTAGCCTTAGCAACTCCGGCCATCTCCAAAGCGCACGTTTACTTTTGTCGTTTCGCCTCTCCGATATGGAGCTGATGCCCTCAGCCACCTTGGCGAAGAAGAGTCCGGAAGAAAGCCTCGCTGAGGAGGAATCTAGCTAATGTAGCACCTTGTCAAGTACGCAGTGCGGGACTTTGAAACAGGTAGTGTTGAGGTTAGATCTGATGACATTTCACATTTTGGAATGAGATGGTACATTTTGAAGCGTTCTAATTTCTGTTCATTTTTTGAATAATATTTTTACAATAATACATCTTTATTTGAGGATATAAAGAGCGCTTGTTGATAAATGTTGAACTCAAAGCAGCCTTGAAACCCCCAGACGTTGTTCCTTAGGTGTCTGCGTGTGTGAACCCCTACGTACTTACCATCAGTCCCAAAGCTCTCACGTTATGGACAGCATCTCAGCATCCTCTACTGTGTCACTGGGCTCCTTGGAATATGATTGGCTGGATACTATTCCTCCTGCCCAATGTATGAGCAGAGCCATAGTATGGAGGCGGGGTTCAGCTGGTGCAGGTCTGCCTTTCTCCTGTGGAAGTCCTACATTACCACAGGATAACCCCACTGTAGAACTGGCTCTGTTCACACCAGTTCTTCCAGAGATTTAAGTAGTAACTTAATTACCTGTGACGAACTGTACGTTATCAGCCCTTAACATCTGTTGGCCAGTTAGTAGCAAATAATGTAGGTTTTATTGCCTGAATGTATAAGTTTAAAGACAGACGTAGATCCGCGTGGACCAGATATACACTGACAAATTAATTCAATGACGCCAGGCTTCAGCTATTCCCAAATTTACACTTTATTTGTAGTCCGTAGATGGGCTGACGGATTGACAGGAATTATAATTCGATTATAATACGAATATATTTACGGAACCAGCCTGAGATAAAAAAGCGTCAGATGGTATGGTCAATTGCAACATGCCTCTTATGATAATATGTTTAATAACATGCTGCCTCGCAAGTTCAAACAGATTAACCTGCCTTTTAAAGAAGCTCCGGCTTCATCACTACGCATTGCGTACGAACAATAAAAGCGTAACGAATGCGGACTTGCTACATCACGCCTGTCGAATGCCACCTGTCTGCCAGCTGCCTTATGGTCAAACACCTTGGTGTTAATTGGCATTAATGCGGCATGCCCCGACTTATGTGTCCAGCAAGGCAGGCTGCGATTTGGCCAATGGCGATATTTTCTGACAGGAGGGCATGATGTGTGAAGAGCTGTACGAAGCATTCATTCAGACTCAGCCGGAAATGTCTTTTGTGGAGAGTGTCATTACAGTCACTGTAGAACAGTGTGTACTTGTAAAGGATTCAAAAACACTTGGCAACTTGAAGAGTAAATGTAGACTGTTTGTAGCTATAAGGTAGCTAATTTGTCTTTTTAAAATCGGATTTCAAGGCAAGGGTAACACAAAGTGGGTTTGATGTCTGCTCTTCGTGGAACCCCAACTATGCAGTGTCTCCTGTAGGGTGTTCTGCACAACAAAGGCACTCCTAGGTGTTACCTGGTGACTGTTCTGATCCAACCTTAACGACACGTGCCACAGCCGGACACTTCTCTCATTATTCTGTCTCATCGATGGCATTACAAACCTTGTGCCCCCTTTGTTGAATTTCTTAATGGTGGACACTCCAGTTGAAGGAGTGTTCAGAACAAAGCCCTTGATAGTGTCATGTGAACGGGGGGGTCGACAAATCACAGGCCTACCCACTGTCACTCAGAGAGGCTTGGAGTAGTGAGCTCGAGACACCAAAGCAAACGACATCATACCAACACGTCATTAACCTGCGAACTGTCACTTAAGGAGGAGGGGAAAGAAACAACCAATGGTCTACAGGAATCTGCTAATAGAAATATCAAGTAGACCTTGAGGAAACTACTGAATTAGTCCTGAATTACCCTCCAGCCTTGGGGGTTTTGCCACGATGTTCATTGAAGACACACTGGAAAAGGCAATTCATTCTAGATATTTTAAAGCCAAATCTGTTTGGTGTCGCCACTATTCATTAAACCATCTGTTTCATTGTCGTTTCCTAGATATCACTTCAAGACTCTTGTGCCAGAATATATTATAGAACCACATTTAGGCATAATCTGTACAAAAATATCAGTTACTGGACAAATGAAGTTCTCAGTCACACCTGTGGATGGTTTTCACTTTAAAACAATGCATTTGTATTTTAATAATAACCCTATTACTGTCTAAGGAAAAGCATTGCACCATCTCATCTGTATTATGGATTCTAGTTGATAACACAAGTCTTCATAATGTACAGGACTTAGCAGGGTAATTGGCCAAGTAGGATGTAGCGGAGGTAGACTTTTGTAATATAAAGCTGCATTATAAATTTATGCTGTGAATTTTCACTGTCTACTTACTGTTAAATACCAGCATTCAGCATTTATGCTTGAACTGAAATTCATCAATGCAAAACATTCTTTCGCGAGTGTGTGTCCATTAGCCTAGCGACTTCTGTGGGTCACCTTTGACGAGGTGGTCACACGTAGCGTCTTCGTCCCAGCGCCACGAAGTCAGTAGGGACGCCCAGACCACGTCCTTAGACTGTTATCCCGCCGTGTGTTTGTGCTGTCTGTGTAACCCGTCACGTCTTTCATGGAATATATATATATATATTCTGCATTTTTTGATATTTTGGGTTTTCAGAAGCCAAAAAAAAAAATAAAAAAAAAATAAAAATGAAAGAGCATATGGCATATGTTGAATGTGGTTTTTTGCCATAAACCCACCCATTTTTTTTTTTTGTCTGGACATGTAAGACCACCCGCCCACCCCACCGATGAGGCAGATATCTCAGAATCCCTCTTGATTTCTCCCGACCCTTCCTGATCCAGCGCCAAGCAGAGCTTTCCGATATCACGTACTGAATGATGTTCAGGCAATTCCACGCAGATCCTCCGACGCTGCACTCGTACCTTCCGATGTGTAATGCATGCCCCACCATGACCGTGAGGCGCCTTTGGTTTGTTATTTTCACGTATTGAATCTGAAGTCAGAAAACGGAGATCCTGCATGAATCACAGCAACGAGGTCTGTTCCCGGCAGATCTGATCTAGACTCAGTGACTTAACATGCATGCTGTTGATTAAACGGAGGGACACGGTCTTATTGCTGTTTCATACAATCTTTTGATATTTACTCTACTGTTGAATATGACTGTTTTCCTGTCAATAACCTCGCGCCACAAGGTGTCTCATGGGATTGTTTTGTTATTCCTTTCTGAAGCGTAGCTAATTTTCAGAGGTCTAAACATCAAACATGTTTCTCATTATACAAGGCACTTTTCTGCTTTCTTGGCCTCGACTGTCAATATTGTTCATAAACTGCCTGTAAATTTGTGTGAAAAATAAATGTTACCATTAATGTTCTTGGTCTCCCCTCTGCAAACCACTCACAATCAGGATGAATCTGAGCACTAACTCCACAGCGTACGTGTACACTTATTTCTGGAAACTTCTCTAGTCAGGACTAATGCAGTTATTTTTCTGTGGATCTAAGTTTACAATATATAACATCATAAACCAGGTGCCTGGCATGCAGTACGTATGATGATGTTGGGACACATTGTCCTGCATCTTGCATCTAGGCAAATGTGGTGTGTTACAACGCAACAGAATAGTCACACTCTATTCATCCCCTCAGGGAATCTGGATCATTTTCACATAGCCCATCTCACTCTCCACAGCAGGTTTTGGGGTTAGAGCACAGGGTCATCCAGCATGCCTGGAGCAATTGGCGTTAAGACTCTTTGCTGAATTGTCCTGTGGTAACATGGTCCCTCTATCAGCTGAGAGATTAAACGCAGTATCATACTGTAGACTCCTACACAGACTCCTAACCTGCAGAGCCACACGACTCTAGACGCAATGCAAGGAAGAGCTGAGCTTGCAAAAATCACCTAAGTAACAGCCCCAACGAAGTCTGATGAGACGCAGCATGTATTTGTCAAAACACTTCAAATTTGATAATCGTGGCTAGGTGCAGTATGCAGCTGGGGCAGCCTGAGGGAGGAAATTACAGTCCTGAAGGACTCACACTCTCTGTTGGAAACTCAGGAGAGCGGGGTCATCAAACACCAAATCTGCAGTAAAGCATATGGTTTGGTGCTGGGGCCTCCAAAAATGCTTGTGGTTTAGCTTTGGGGAGGGAATGCACTGAAATGTCAGTAATTTGCCAAGATCCACAGATACTTCCTTTACATCAATACATCTCCTTGTCGTTTCTCCTGTAAAGTCTGTTTGTTGACATTTTGCTTTGCCCTCCACTCCTGTTGAACATCTGTCCAATTTAATTAATCTTTTATAGCACCCTTGTTCTGTTTTTTAGTCTGCATGAATTACTTCAAAGGACACCACCTACAAGAGCTGACTGAAATCTATCCTTTTGCGTCTCACGAACAAAAAATATATGTATTTTTAATGACGGATAATGATTGAATAAACATCAAACACAGTCTGACAGAACTGGTTATGTATGTAATGGTATTAAGTAACGTCAGAAATAACAGCAGCATTGAGCCCGCATTTTATCTGCTTCACATGGGCTTAAGTAGGGCTAATAAACATACGCAAAACTATATTCCACTTTTCATGCGTAAATTTCAAGTCTGGGAATCTACAGAAGGGGATAATATTGCACTAAATCATCCACTTTCATCCATCGTTTTTTAACATCATTGTCTATACGTCTTATATAGCTACGGTAAACATCGTATAATAAGAACTACCTTGTCATTGACTGACCTTGATGCGTCTGCAGTATGCGCTTAGCTGCAGGTCTAGCGTTTTGTCATTTTGGGACTTTTAACGGTCCTTTAGCACCACCGAGCGGTGGAAAGAAACATTGCATGCTGCTCTGGACACCGCTTCATAAATGTAAAGATGCTGCAGTCAGGGTGAGGGGGAAAATGATCTGCTTTCAAAAGGGAATTTTGAAATCAGCCCGAGCTGCAATAAAAGTAAAGCAGATGTGGGAGATGGCGTTTCCATAGCGTTAGCCAAGAGCACAGCCCGCGTTGTTTCACTCCAAAGATGTTTCATTTTACAGAAACTGTGAAATAATACGTAATGTAGGCTACTCCAACCTCCCAGAAGATCCCCAGAATTTCCGGAGCCTTAATTCCCTGGCTTTGCCATGTGAAGAGAAAAACTTGATTTCAGCTCTGGCTGTCGCTGGCAACGCATATAAACTCCGCTTCAAAGTGAAGAGGTTTGTCTCTCATAGAATACGAGAGTATATCATAGACACGTTCATTCTGAATATGAGGTCCCCATTTACAGTGCTTTGGAGGGCAGTTTAAGTCTCCTGGCTCTTGTTGAACGATAGTACCCAATTTTCTGCTTGGCCACCCCCTTCCCCAGTTACGTGCACAATGTTATTGAGAGCTGAAAATGTCAGCCTGGCAGTATTCCTGCCAGTCATGATGATTAGTGCCAATGACCAAGAGACTACTGCAATTTTGGAACCGCATACATAATGCACCATAAAATAAACATATTCCTTGGATCTGTGGTCGAGGTCAAATTTGCAGAAGCGTGTCCAACGAAAAAACGACGGAAACTGACATAAAAAAATCTATGAATATGCATGCAAACTGCATATCGGGGTATTAATCATATACTGCACTGAAAAAATCCATGCTCCGCTAAATGGAGCGCAGAAGAACTAGCCTACTTTTAAACTGTTTGCTACGAAATTACTGCTATTTCAGCGTAGACAGGAACTTTGAAAGATCCGAATCGTGCAAATATGTAAGTGTAGCAGTGCGGGGCAGACTGAGATCTGAATTAACGTTTAAAATAATAACGTCCCATAGGGAAAAGTGGCACAGTCCGTTGAAATATTATTGGTTAGACAGCGTCGGGCCCTGGCTGAACGTTGCATAATCAGCACAGACGTTAACAGGGAAGCACCCACGGTTGTTCTGCTTTGAGTCCACGCTGCTCGGTTATCCGATAGGCTGAAGCTGAAAAAGTTTCCTTCCTCGTCTTCGGCCACTCCTCCTATACGTTTTCTCCATGTGATTCCCCATGCACTCCGAAGTTAAAAACAGACCTTGTTTACACTTCAGACTTTAAAGGCACTGGCCGTATTTTCCTCTGCATGCACATTATTTTTGCTCCTTGCACATTTATTTTTAACTTCTCGACGGTGTCAATCGGCGACTCGTCATTGCGGCCACTTTCTGCCACTTGTGTTGTGTTCTGAGCACGTTGTGTCATCTCTGCGGGCCCGCACCTACGGCACGTTGGGAGGTGAGACGCCTCCCTATAATGTCCTGCATGGCTGTCACAGAGTTAAAGAGCCATTTTGACAGCGGGCGGCTCGCGCTGCTAAAAGTGGGCGCGTCTCGCCGTTTTTGTTTTTCAGCAATTCGCGACCGCTAAGCGGGGCCAGAGGGGGGCAGACATGACGGCCGAGGCGGGATCGCGGTCCGGTGCTCCACGGCCCGACGGTAAGGCGACCTGCTCTGGAAGTTTGGCGTGATCGCACCACGCCGTCGGTGCGGCGGAGGGGCGCGCGCGGTCGGGTGCGGCGCGGCGCGGCGCGGCGCGGCTCGTGCGCCGCCATGTGCTCGGACGGCGCGTCTCGTGCTGATGACTGGATTCGGAGCGCTGCTATTTCCTAGGCAGGAATAACAAATGGACAAATGTGCCTCGATCTGCCTTTTCCTTTATGTTGCCCGGAGGCGGGAGGGCGCACGTCCCGGACGAGCGTGTCTGCATGTCCCCTTTGCCCCAGCACGGCTCTCTTGCTTTTCACATATGACACGCTGGAGGATGTCATGACAGATGGAAACGTTTAATTACGCTCTCCCGAAGTCTGCTTTGCGCAGCGAGCAATTGTATATATCATTTAGAATAGTAATAACAACGATTGCTTTACTGTCCCATCACTTAGGTGGTGTGTTTGCCCACTGATCTCAGCTTGGTAGCGGACCAATGTTATTGTTGACGACGCCCCCCCCCCCCCCAAATAAACAAACAAACAAGCAAACAAATAAATAAATACAATGCAGAAAAACGTTACTTGCGAATTTACAAGGCTCCGTGAAGCTGCATATTTTGAAAAAGCAATAACTCGTATTACTTAATATTAGTTTTCTGAATATCTGTGTTTAATAAAGATGCATTTTATTACACGTAGGCGTTAAAATTTACAACGACACCCTAGATCAATAATGTACTATTTATTTCTTAGGAGGTCGGGACTCGCATACTGTAGTTAAAAATCCAGGGGAGCTGACAACTTGTCTGTAGGTTTACTCAATGCTCATCCCTTACGTCACGGGCTACTTTGTTGCCATGGTGTTATGTAACTGGTGTATGGCGATCTCAGCCCCTGAACATACCGTGTTTTACTGGCAGTTTCCCCCTTTTAAACAGTTGGAATCTGAGGTCAGTCTTAGCATCGGAGGTTGGTGACGAGTAATCCTCCTTTTTCAAATGCATATGGACCCTGCCACAGGTTAGGTGGCATGTAGGGGAGAGATGACGAATTACCAAATCCCTGTTTTGTTTTTTTTTTTTTAAGGCCATTCCCTTGTAAGGTGGGAACGGAGATGGTCACTTGGGGACATCCATTCCTTACATCAGGTACAATTAAAGGGTGTGGATCCGTGCTTTCTGAACTGAGGTCCCATTAGATTACATGTGATCCCCTGCTGTGACGGGAGTGTGCCATGGCAGACTTATCTGTTTGATAAAGACTCATAGGTGTGCATTTAGCTTTGAAAGGCAAGAAGTATAAGGACCTTTTCTGACCACCTTTCAGGGAAGCTGAATACAACCCTGCCAACCTTTAAGCCAGATCTCTAGATGCCCCTGTGCCTACAAATCAAGTCTTTAAGCGTGGATTTGAACAGTGCCAAGATAGTGACTTTAAGTCACCTTAGACGTTTACGTAGCACCAGTTGTTTTACTAAAACGCCCAGAGTAATAAAGTCTAGAGAGACTATTGCCCACATAGGATGCTTTAGTGTGACTGCCTGCTTTTCTAGACTGCTTATACTGCGTGCACACATGCCAATATGTCATTTCTGTTTGTCACTTAATTCAGCCTGACAGCTCAGCATTGGTATTGTGGGTACGACAGCTCCTCTTGTCTCGTTTCCTTTTGAGGTTTGGCTGAGCTCGTCTCCTGATTGAACAGTAGGGATTTCAGTTTTAACACGCTGGATTTAATATATCCTGATGTTAATGAAAAGGCGTTATATAAATAAAATTTATTCATGTTTTTTTTTTTTTTTGCTAAAGGGAAAGTAAGCACTTTCCTTTCACTCTGCCACTCTCTGGACTGGAGTATCAGGGCTTGTTGCCTTTGGTTACATTTTTATCTGAAGCTGTTTGTATAATCTGTTTTTTTCCCCTGAAAGATACTTTTTTAACTCTTGAGCTCTGGTTAAAAAGTGGCTAGCCAAACAAAGCTTGCCCTGGAATTCTCACCTGCATGTTCTCTAATCTAGGAGCAGGTGTTTATCCAGAGTGCGCTGTGTGGCACTTAAAGACTCAAGCCCAAAATGTTCTGCCATATCCACCAGTGTGAACCTCTGGTGGTTGTTGGTTTAGCATTAACAGTCCCGCACATTTACTAGTAGCAGGTGCTCCCGAGGCTCTTCCCTTTTCTAACTGTGGGCTGTGTGTGATGTTTTGTAGGCTGTGCTGTAATTTGCAAGGAAAGCCCTTGGTGGAGAAAGATGCAAAAAAAACGATGGCTTTGAAGCCAACAGTGGGAGGGGTTGCCACATGCTACCCAATCAGAGTGAGGTTCATATAATTTCCCATTGGTTGCTTAATAGGCCCATTAGATTAAAAGAAGTATAGCACACAGTAATGGATTTTCTCTATAAACTTGCCTCGGCTTTCTGTTTGAGTGTTGGTCGGTTAATGGTTAATTTCTCCATTACCTGTAAGGGTACGCCAGCTGTAGAGGGCATGTGTCATCTGCTAAGAAGTGCAAACTTCCTGTCTTTGAAATACTTCTATGGCTGAGGGCAGCCCTTAGTCATAGGACCATCCAGTCCATAAAACAGAGCTGAATCTTCTGTTTTTGCCAGAGAGGAAATGACCACCCCTCCCCCTCACCTCCAAAATAAAAGTCTGAAAACAACCTAGCCAACCATCCTTTTCCTGCTCTTGGTTTTCACACAGAGTGCCGCGACAGGCAGCAACCCACACCAAGCAAGCCGCTGTCAGGGCCACAAGCCTCTGGTGTGGCCAGGCCCTTTCCTTTTATCTCTCTCTATTCCCCTTTTTTCTGCTTTTAGCTCCTGAGGTAATATCCAGGATTGGTAGGTAGTGAGGCAGGTAAGGAAAACCAGAATGAGAGGGTGTCCAAATGTCCAACAGAATAAACGAGGAAATGTCAGATAATGCTACCATTGCCAACGATGTTTTTAGTCATTTTTTTTTTTTTCTGTATTTAGTAGCTTCTCATTAATCTACAAATGATTTTGGGTCAGCCAAAATGACTTCAGCGTGCCACGGCAGAGGACAGTTTCAACGACGGGTTGGGAGGCCAGCACGAGTGCAGCTAAAATTCAGAGAGCAAGACACTTCCTGTGTGCCCACGCTGGCTTTTACACGATTCTACGGAAACCCGGAAACCTCTTACCCGCGAACAGCTGCTGTAATCAGTCTCGCATGATATAACAGTGATCTGAGGTTGAAAGTGCTTCAAACCGTAGACGGATTTACAGAAAGATTCCGTTTTACATTTTGATTTACTTGAGAGTTAGAACATAAGATGGAGTAAAGGTTAACCTATCAAATAATATCTTGGTAACCAGGTATTTCTTGATGGAAATGCCCACGGTGCAGCTGTTAGGGTTTCTTACATCTTGTTGTTTTATTTCTCTCAAGTTTTAAGTTCACGGGTTGGTTGCACACACCCTGCCATTAGCGTTAGTCAGATTGATTTAGCTTGCAAAAGTAAACTACGTCGTACAAGTCGTGTGGCCTGAGCCTGCAGCCTTATTTGTAAATCACTTTAATATATACGTATTTTTTTTTGGTTGGGGGTGGTTGCTGTGCCAGGGTAGAAGCTACGTTCCTCAGGGCCCACGAGCAGAATGCCACATCCGACCTGCCGTGCGGTGCACTGTAACATTTCCTTGACTGGTACCAGAGAGACAATTTCTCCGTGGAGCAAAGCTCAGGCCTCTCCCTCTTGGCCAGAGTCCCGTATCTGCCTTTGAGAGCCTTCTTGGTTTGCTGAGTGACGCTCGGCACACCACCAAACTCTTCCTGATTCGCTGTTCACTTTGGACCTTCGCCGCCGCAAGACGAATGAGGGCCGGCGAGCCTGCGCCCACTCAGATGCAGCTGCGCTGAAGAGGACATTGTCCTGACGGAGCACTCGGGCCCACGTGGAATTTTCTAGAAGGGGTGGGGCCAGGTTGGTTGTTTGCAGGGAGTTTAGGGTGGGGTTGAGGTATTCCTGTTCTCCCGTTTTGTTCACAGTGCCACACGCAATTGCAGTCTAGCACCCGCCGTTCGCTGCTTTTCCTCAGCAGTCACTTAAAAATCTGAAAGTAGTGAAACTCAGCCCTGTTAGGTGGTCTATAAATACTGAGGCTTTTCGCGTCTTGGTTGTTTTCTTCCACTCGTCGTCGTCAGTTTCAGTTGTTTTTCTCAGTTTTCACTTCTGTTAATGTGTTTTTAATGAAGACCAAAAAATTGTAGCCGAGCTTTGAACAAACACGGAAAGTTATTGGTTTTTGTCCCCCGATGGTATCCGTACCATGCTCTTAAACTGTTTTTGTTTGCCTCAGTCTGTTCCTATCAGTTAAACTGAACGTTGTCAGTTTTTGTTTTTCTTTTTTAGATACCCACATCCTGTCTTTTATCTGATTGGTTATCTCGGTGATATCACAAACGACTTAATCTCTGGGACGCTGACTGAAGTAACAACTTCTTAGCTGATATTACTTTCCAGTTTTGGGTGGTGGTGGTGGTTGGGTGGGGGTGGTGAGGATCCATTTCTAAGTCTGAGCTGAGCTGAATATTATAACCGAAATGCACGTGGACCGCGCCACTCTTTACGAGTTCCTGGACTTCAGAGCTCGTGGATGGGGGAGAGATGGACTTCACTGGTCCTGAAGTGTTTTTCTGTCACCGATCGTGTTGACGTACTTCAGTCCGGTGTTGGTTTGTGTCTGCACTTTACCATGACGCTGTTCTGAACGTGAAGGGGGGCAGACAAGATAAGAGGGCAGTAACACGGTGGATCCTCTGTAGCATTCAGGAGACCCTCAGAGCAGCACCTTAAACACTGGTCCATGGTGGGCTTTGTACTGCCTTGGGGGGCTTGAAATCTCCCTCCCGCAGGCCGCTGAAGCACGGTCAACAGGTCTTAGGCCCAGCTGGTAACAGGCGACCCTCTCTACTACTACTAGCCCACAGTGGTGACTCTTTCAGAGCAGCTGGGCTGGTTTCACATTCATTTCTTGTAGAGAACCAGGGTATGGCTCGGCCGTCATTGATAATGCCTGCTTGTCTCATCTGCATTAATGGGGGCTGGGGGACTTGAGTCTGTCTTTAGAGAAGTTGAGGTGGTGAGACAGACTACGTTGGACTGTGGGTCCGTGTCAAATGTGACCTTTTCCTGCTCTCGGACCCGTTTCTCACTTGTGTTCCTCGTGTGCTTTTTTGTTTTTGTCACATGTCTCCATGGAGACTGGTTACTGTACCCCCCCCCTCGGCACCCACCTATGCCGCTTTGATGTGTGTGAAGCAACAATGAAGTTGTTTGTATGTCGTATGTGTAGCATCCGTCTTCATGGTTTCCCCGGGACGTGAACGGAGAACCGAAACCCATCTTTGTTCCTGCATGTTCTGGAAAGTTCTTTATGATTCAGTCATAACATGTTGGCTGGGTGTGTGATACCCCTGCCCGTGTATGACATTGCGATCAGCACCACCGTCGAGGATGCAGGAATATTCTACAAATTTCCCTTCCTTCCCACCAAAGAGAAGTGTGTTGTTGATGCACACAAGCATTCCCAGTGTTCCAGTATTCCCTAAACCTACTAAATCTGTGTCTAACTGAAGCAGAAGGTTCCAGAGAGCCCATGGATGTTTTCTCATGTGGTCACCAAGCGACACTGTCTCCCTGTCTCGCACCCCCACCCGCCGCTCTCCCCCACTTGGGGTGTGTATCTGCAGGTGTCTTTGACGAGCAGGAGGAGGAGGGCAGCTCCTACAGCGAAGAGGAGCTGAGTGACACGGAGGCCAATGGCACATGGACGCCGCAGGAGAAGGCCCTTCACGAGGCACGGCTGAAGGCCAAGGCCAAGCGACGCCTCCGCCGGACCTCGTCCCGTGACTCCGCGCGCGAGTCCGTGTCGGAGGCACCCGGTGAACCTGGGACTGACCCCACCAGTCCTAAGGGCAAGCTGCATACTAACGATCGCAAGTCTAGAATGGGCAAGGGGCGTGGCCTTCCCAAAAAAGGTGGGTAGACACCACTCCCCCAGCCAATCAGATGGGCAAGCCCAGTTATATGGGTGTGGACTAAATCATTGTGTTTAGCTGACTCAGTCAAGCCACAGAATGACAAAATATGCATTGTATTGGTTGAACTTAGTTCCAGTTTGCTAGCCCTGTCTTGCACATTTTCAGCATACCTGTATCTCATTTGAGCAGTTCTATTCAGCTGGGTGGGATACAGGTGTCTGTCACCCCACCAGCGGGTGGTGTAGCAGTTAAGGCACTCAGCCTCTCCATGTTTTTCTTGTAGCATGGGAACTTTGTGACAGAACGTTAAAGCATGTCCTCTTGCATTTCCTTTGACTTCTTACTTCAGGAGAGTCGAACCCATTTCCTAGAAGGTTTCAGCGATAAACAGAGAGGCTGATAAATAGTATTAACCAAAAGAGTGGTTTGGACGTGGAGGTCAAGGTCACTGGTTTCTGTCCTTTACCCACCAGTGTGAAGAGTCCCATTTGAGATCCTGTTTCCACACAGGTGGGGCAGGCGGAAAGGGAGTATGGGGTGCTGCGGGCATGGTTTACGAGATGGAGGAACCAGACGCCAAGGATCCGAACTATGACGAGTCCTCACAGGTGAGAGTAAAGCCCCGGAGGTGCTGGGTGATGGAAATTAAGGAGGAATCCTGGGTCATTTATAAAAACACCAGTTCAGTTTTTACAAAAGGGCTTGTTTAGTTTATCGCTTGTTTTTTTTGTTTTGTTTTGTTTTTTATACTCATTCTTTTTCTAAGTTTGTTTTGGAATGTGGTTGAGACCTTTGGGGGGGTAACTTCAGTCAAATATCGAATCAAAAGGGTCCCGGTTGAGAGGAAATGGCATGTGGTGTCAGTGAAAATCTCATTCATAAAGGATTGACTTGGGATTTGAGTGATTGCTGCCTGAATTAAAATTCTGTCCGCCCCCTTGTGGTGAAATCGGTCAATGCAGGTGGAGAAACAATATGGCGACATTGACAGCTGAATTTCGAAACAAGGCGAATATTTACAAAGCGGCGGTTCATAAACAAACAGAGTGGCTTGGACGTGTACCATAACCACCTTAACCACTTCCTCTTCCTGTTGTACTCTCCAAATGGGGATGATTCTGAGATTTTAGCTTCATTTTTTGATTTTTATACTAAGGAAGAGCTAACGAATTCTTCAAAACAGGGTTTTAAGTGCTATAATTGTTCAAGCAGATCTGAAGAAAATTTTAAAGTTATTTCACCATTAATTGGTGAAACTGGCTAAACAGACAGGGTTTTATGTCTGCAGTGGGCATGGATGATGTGTTCAGAAGTCTGTTGAAGTGTGCTGTGTTACACAAGGCCGAGAGCAGACACCGCAGCCCCACGCCTTCACAGGCTTGTATGCAGATCGGCAACCGGCAGTGGGGGGGGTGGGGTTAGGCACCAGTACGACTTTAGAAAGAGACCTTGGCCAACATCGATGGGCATTTCCAACGGGGGGAGGGTAGGGTTGTGTTCCAAGGCCACGTGCCTTGGCTGTTGTTTTTCTAGATAACGGGAAAATAAAACAGGAAGGTGAAGAAGTGAGTCACTGCTTCAATTTTAATGGTGAAAACACTCCCTTTCTGTGTTGCAATTCATGTGTTTTGAGAGTCTGTTTATTTTAAAGGAGGTGCAAACAATAGAGTTATTAAATTCTCCACCCAGCTCTGCTTCCTCGTGACTTCTTGCATTGATGGCATGCTTGAGTCAGGATCATTCTTTTCACGTCGGTCTAGTTTTACCCGTCCAGCTTCTCAGCTTCCTGCTGTCAGGGCTGTCACCAATCTGGCAACGTAAGGGACTTCCATGCTAAAAGGCTAAATGCTAACTCTAGATGCGCGAAATGTCACCTTTCTGCGGAACTTTCAAAACCAAACATTCTTGCTGGTGGTCAAAGGGTTGTGGTCGCCTGAAATGCAAATCACCCTACGGGGCTACAAGAGGGTTGTAGGTTTTTCTCCATGACAATGCCGACAAGCTGGTGTGTGTTGCCCATTCAAAGGGGGACACGGTCTATGGCACGGTCATGCCGGAGTTAGACGAGCGGGAACTGGAGAAGACCGTCAGCCCCATTGTGCAGGAGTACTTTGAGCATGGGGACACCAAGGAGGTGCAGGTGAGGCCTGGGTCCGAGATGTGAGGTATCACGCCAGCTTGACCTTAATGACATCATTGTGAAGACATCACTCAGAAGTCAGATGGGTGCAGAAAGGGTTAACAGCGAAGCCACCATAGTGAAAGATCCCATGTGTGGAACGTGGCCACTTCCTTCCTAGATGCTGCTGAAGGACCTGAACCTGGGGCCAAACAAGTTCAAGGTGTCCTCACTGGCCGTGTCACTGTCTCTGGAGGGCAAGGCCAGCCACCGCGAGCTGACGTCCAGGCTGCTCTCCGACCTGCTGGGCAAGGGCATGTCAGAGGCCGACATGGCACGGGCCTTTGACAAGGTGCTGAGGGACCTGCCGGACCTCATCCTGGACACGCCAGAGGCCCCGCAGGTAGGGGGCATCATGGAGACAGATGGGCACTGGGATGTGGTGCATTTCCTAGAAACCGGGAAAACATACTTAATTACATCGTGTACAGTAGTTATACACAAGGCTTTAGTAACCAAATCAGGGTGTTACGTTTACACGGTCCAGGATACGAGGGGTGGTTAAACCAGGGAAATGCCCCATGGAGCTTAAAAGGGCGCTCTGTCCACAGATGCTGGGTCAGTTCATCGCCCGGGCTGTCGCCGACCACGCCCTTCCTCTGGACTTCCTGGACAACTACAAGGGCAGGGTGGACTGCGATCATGCCAGGTGGGGGCGACACTGAGACACCGCTAACATCACAGTTTGAACGTTAGAGTGTCTGCTGAAACTCCATTAAATCCCCCCAGCAAAAGCAAGCATGACTGAAAATCGTTCACAGAGGTCAACGGTTTCCCCAAACTTAATCACATCCGTTGCAAGTTTCTGGAACATTTTTCAGTTTTTACATATCCCATCATGCTCTTCATGAGACACACACACACGGGTGAGAAAGAAGATTGGGGTCCGAGTGCAGGGTCAGCCATTTACCTGACACCCTTGGGGCAGTTTTTGGGTTAAAGCGCCTATTAGGGAATTACAGCTATGCGTTAATATTTGAACTCCAGTAACCCCCCCCTCCCTCCGGCTTTATGACCCCTAATGACCCAGGGACACTCCTACTTTCCCTCTCAGGGCAGCACTGGACCGTGCAGCTGTGTTGCTGTCCATGAAGAGGGAGATTGTGCGATTGGACAACGTGTGGGGAGTGGGCGGTGGACAGAGGCCCGTCAAACATCTCATCAAGGAGGTGAGGGTGGGCGGAGCCCAGGTATATGAGTAGGCGGGCCTTCCAACGTGAGGACCTGAATCCTGTTACCTGAGTGGGTGGTGCCAGGATACAAGAATGCGTGGGATTTATGTATACTAATTGTGGGATGGGCTTAATGTGAGCTAGGAAATGGATGAACTGATGTCTGTGTAGTGGTTACATTGGGATTTACTGGGGAAATGAAATTGGAATTTCTGCTACATTACATATTTTTTTTATCCTATGTCTGCCTGCACGTATGTATTTATGTATGTTTATAGATTATGTGCATTCATTAATGAAAGAGAAATGTAGCTTACAGTTTAAACATTTATACGGCTGGGTCTTTGGTAGTAATTCAGATGAAGTATGCTTGTCAAAGGTCTAACAGCAGGTCCATCTGGATGCTGTATCGCCTGCTGTTATGTGTAAACTGCTCTGGGTGTCACTTTGTTTGGATATTTTTGAAAGCCTCACTGATTCTTTGACCTGGTCCTTATTGGGAGGCTTCAGTATTCCTGTGAGGTTTAAGCATCAGCGAGGAATTCTGGGAAACCTGCCATGGTGAGCTTTGAGCCAACTGCTGGTGTCAGCAGAACCTGGTCACTCGCTCTCTCACTCTCTTCAAAGCGGGTGATGAGTGAGACACTGTCCTACAGATATTAGGAGATCTGTTAAAGATCCTGCCTCATGTACTGCATGGGAGAAACATAAGGTAGGCCTGTAAGAGAGGGGGCTGAACCACCAGTTACCTGTCTGGCGTGAGAGAAGGACCCTGCAAAACAGACCATTTGAATTTCCTACCTTCCCAGACCCAGAGCAGAGCCAGCGTCCTGGGTTGATCTGGCATCGATTACATGCCCTGGCCCTAGATAGCTCTGGGTAGACACAGAATAGTTTTACCTTCAGTCGGCTAGTTCTGCCTATGAGCTCTGCTGACATTTTAATAATTTTAAAGGGATTGCTGATTGCGCTGAACTGGCCGAATGTTGTATTCCCTGCTGTTGTTGTTTTCCTCACTCGGCCAGTTCCTCAGAGTGGATGGGAAAAATGGGGCTGCAGAACCCAGTGGGAGGCATTACTGTGCCTGTGAGTCACTGCCTTTTTAAGCCAATGGGAACCAGCGAAGTAACAGCTGAGGATGGTGTAAAACCAGTCAGTGACTGACAGCACACGGAGACCAGTATCTCACACCTTTGCATAGTCAGTGCATCATTAAAGGGAATGTTTTCTGTGTAGTATTGGATGCGTGACCTGGGAGAAATGCACATATTCATACACCATGAAGACGCCTACAGACAAGGGTTAATCACACTCTAGGCTGAGGGATCTTCAGTTTTGGCCCAGTAGAGTTGAACTTGTTCCAAGCTCCTGAATTTCGTGACTTCTCTCAGGAGTTCAGGGTAAGTGCAGCACGTTATGGTGTGCCGGTGGTTGCTGGCAAGGCGGGAAAATTTGAGCCCCACACACTTCAGCCAAAAATGTTTTGTTTAAATTAATATGACTCCTGCAAAAGCCAAGCTTTGATACAGGATTCTCGTACGAAAGAGAGCACAGTAGCGTCGATGCACGTGTGCCTGCTCATTTGCCATTCTGACGCAAGGCCTGCCACATTGCAGATGAACCTGCTGCTGAAGGAATACCTGGTCTCAGGTGAGGTGTCGGAGGCCGAGCACTGCCTGCGAGACCTGGAGGTTCCCCACTTCCACCATGAGCTCGTTTACGAGGTAAGGAGCCTTTCCCAGAAGCCTCTGTGTCAGGCTGCACAGTATGACATCTTTCCTGCTGCATTAAGTGAACCGAATTCCAGTGACCTGCACACTTACGCTGTTAACCAGAAGGGTAATGTGTTTAAAATTTGCAAAATGATTCTCTTCTGACTTAGAGGGTCTTGACCTCTGGTATTATACTTAACAAAGAGCACTGAGAAAGGGGGAGGAGTTTTTGTTGAAATGGCAGAAATCCTAGACAACACTGCCACCTTGTGGTAGGTCAGAACTAAGCCTTGCTTTACTGGTTTTAGCATGCAGGATCGGTCCATATGTTACTGTTGACTGCTCCTCATTGGAGACTGATTGAATCGTTCTGTCCTCTTTTTCACACTAAATTTCAAATGCATATCTTCTCCCATGGCTTAAAGCCTTTAGCAGGATGAAATCTGGCTGCCAGGGATATGTTCATTTGCTTGAGTCATCTAAGTTCTCCTTTCACTGTGATTCCTCACCTGGCCTCCACAGGCTGTGATCATGGTCCTGGAGTCCAAAGGGGAGACAGCCATCCAGATGATGGTGAAGGTCTTGAAGGCCTTCTGGAAGACCGGCCTTATCACGTTGGACCAGATGAACAGGGTCTGTAGGATAGATGCCATGGAAATCGCAGTACTTACATGCTTAGGTTTGAACAGCAGACTTTGGACTACTGTGTACATGCCTCTCTGTGTGTGTGTGTGTGTGTGCATTCACCATGTGAAGTATGTCACATAGCATGAGGACCACCTGACCAGTCTTGGTGGACTACAGGGCTCTGGCCCCTCTGCCACAGCATCTGAATGCTCTATTAAAGTAATTATTTGGGCAGCCACCTTCCCTGCAGTCTCAAGCTCCAATTAAAATGGCCTCTGAGGCTTACAGTTGCTGATCTACAGCTGATGTTTGACTAAGAAAGCCAGGGAAGGCTGTCCCTTGATGGCTCTGTGAGCTCACTGCCCCCTGCTGGTCTTTCGGCATACTGCAGGGCTTCCAGCGTGTCTACAATGAGCTCCCCGAAATTAACCTCGATGTCCCCCATGCACACGCCATACTGGAGAGCTTCGTAGACCTGTGCTATCAGGAATCCGTCATCACTAAGCATCTGAGGGATGCCTGTCCTTCTAGGTGAGGCCCTAGTATCATACATTTATTATACAAAGAAATCCTTAATATATATGAAAGACTGGATAGAAAACCAGTAATTGCAACACTCCTGTCACTGGCAATTTAAATGATCTGGACCAGTTTTTGTTGTAACTGTTAAGTTTCATTTGATGGCCATGTTTTAATTGGACTTGTGGCCTGTTCATCAATCACAATCCTGTCGAGGTCATTCAACAAAGCCATCCCGTTTTGTCCACCAGGGGGCGCAAGCGGTTTGTCAGTGAAGGCGACGGTGGACGGATCAAGAACTAGAGGGCATTGCTGGTGATGACGGTGGGGAGCGGGTGGGTATGTTCTGGTTGTGCCTCAGCCCTCGCTACAGGCCTGAGGCTGGGAAGGCAGGAGGCACTCCCTCCCCCCCCCACTGTGCTCTGGCCGTCCGTCATTACTGCCCACGTGCACACCCACCACCGTGTCATCAGGTGCACAAGGATTGGAACTGGGGGTGGGGTCATCTGCCGTTAATTGTGTTTTTTTTTTTTTTTTTTTTTTCCCTGTAATTTGTTTAAGGGGTTTTTCAAGCTTCCTTCTCGTTAAACTTTTCTCATGAGTTTTCCTCGGGGAACAAATCCGTCGAGGGGGGTGAGGGTGCGTCACGCCTTCCTTTCTGTACCCATGTGCCCATGTGTGTACTTCTGTTCTTACCACTGCATGTAACTTGTTGATAAGGACACCTGCATAAAGAAAATCAGAAGGAAAATGACAAACATGCTGTGTGTGAATATATTTGTGCCCCCATCATGAGGTCACAGGTTAGTGGACTCCTCCTGCCCATTTCCCCGACACACACTGCATTGCAACACAGTCTATTCCTGTCCTGCGATTCACTGTAGTCTGCGAATGACCAAAATCCACTGCTTGGAGAGCACAGTGAGAACAAAATGTCCCCTGTCTCTGTTGGGCTCCCATGTGTTTTTCCCGAGTGCCAGCGTTTAAGCACAGCGATCGCATCAAACCCTCTGTTTTTTGCCGGGCTATCACGATTTATTCCAGACTGAGAAGTTTGGCTGGCACACGCAATTCGTATTACATTACACGAAGTGCATGCGATGAGAAATCTATTCTAAACAAATCTGAATAGTAGCTGTAATGTACATCTCTTACAATGAATGGTAGTTTCAATTTTTATTTGATCCTAGCTGTCAAGCAGTTGAATAACAACGTGTTTCTCAAATGATAAACATATTTACACAAATACCAGTAACTGCGATTCTAGCGCAGATATTCTTCACAAACATTTTTGAAATGAGTTCATGAAAGGTTACTGTAAATGGTCAAACTGCATAATTAATTCAATTAACAGGTAAGTTGACAGTATGTCAAAGCTTGCTTGGAGGCAGGACCAGCCATAGACATACTGGAAAGTCATCAGTTGCGGTTCTTTGGACCGTTTCCTAGTGGGAAGTGCCTACTTTGACTGCGCCTGGCTGTGCTGAATTGTCACCACACAGCCTTGTCAGCAGCACAGCGGTGTATCTCTGTGCTGAGAGACATAGACACCACACTATGCTGCTAGGATGTATTCAGTTCAATTCATTTTGATATCTATAGTGCCTTTAACAAGGAGCACTGTCACAAAGCACTTTTCATAGTCCTGAGTCCAAGGTCCCCAGAGAGTAAGCCAAGGGCGACAGTGGCAAGGAAAAATTCCTCAGGATGAAGAAACCTTGGGAGGAACCAGACTCAAGGGGGAGACCCGTCAACCTCTGGCCGGCACCGGGCAGAACTGGTTCATTAATACGGTATGGTGAACAACAGTGTGGCAGAACAATCAGATGGACGACGGCGCATTGGAGGAGGCGGTCAGGTGATTGAGTTGAAGTGTAGGTTCAGTGACTCAGATAATGGTAAGTCGATCAGGATGAACAAGGAACAGGGAGGGAGGGTGTATGACCAAGTAATGGCTCGCGGAACACCATTGGGAAGACCACAGATTAATCAATGAGGACACTGAGATCTTCATGTAAGCACTTTGAGACACACACAGGTCTTGAGGCTCCCGTTTAATCAAGACCGAGAAAAGCTGCAAGGATTGAGCAGGGCATGATGATGGCAAGCTGGTGTCTGTGACCTGACAGCATCCATGCGGTGTTCTCGTCCTCGGACCCTGCGGTCACCCTCGGACTTTGGCTCGATTGACATGCAGAACAGGCATCAGGATCACGAAGAAAGCCGAGAGGCGCCCAGGTCTACAACTCACCTGTGGTGACGCTGATCTTAACAATGCTGTCAAAAGGCACGACCGCTCACGGTGGGAGAATCGTCTAGGCCTGGCGACAGCTGGGGGGCCACAAACCGCTAGCCAGCTGCATGCTTCTTCTCACTCGTCACACAATGCCAGCCAAGCCAGCCTTAGAAGTCCCTGCTGTAATTAGGACATGCCCCCCCCCTTCAGCAAATGAGAACCGCAAAACAACTAATTGGTTTTGGGGTCATAACTGGATGACTCCACCGTGATTGTATGTTTTGATGCGTCAGCCTTCAACGTCTGTCGATATTGCATGGGGAGCAAAGGGCAAAAATATGATCCAGCTTGTGATTGGTCATTTCCCACAGGAGGCAGAGGAGGCTTAGGTGAGTGACGCCTCCCCCAGAGGCGAGTCAGCAGGAAGGCTGCACTGCTCTGAGCTGGTTTGTTTTTTCTCTGGATCAAACATTCAGTTTTCCTGTTTTTCTTATTTTTCTCAGCCCATTTTCCAGGCCTGCTTCAGCCTTCGGAATCAAAGAGTGTAGTCAGATATCCAGTGAACCACCCCAAATTAGCATTTATACTGGGGAATTTGGGTTATCTACAAAGCAAGTGCTTCCTTGCACGTCACACACCAAACCAGTACAGTGGACTGCATCACATCATTAAAAGATGAAGGGTTAAGATTTCATTCCATTTACAAGGGCAGCACTAGTACTTGAAAAGACACGTGAGGGACTTACTGCATGGATTTGGTGGCTGTGTTAAAATTATTTTTTTGTAAACAGCTGGTCGGTCATCTGTTGTGAAGAATCACAACTTCAAAAAATATTTTGCTTGATGTTTCACATCAGTGTGATCAGGTGCCATCACTAATGGGAACGTTTTTTTTCCCCACAAACGTTGACTACTCAAATTTGCCTAAACATCTGTTACAAATCGCCTTACAGATGTTTGAAATTATTTAAATAAATTCTTATTGCACGTGTAGGATGGTAGTCTCCATTCATTAAAACTATTCAGTATTCCCACGCTGTCCTCCTTTAAGTTTTCACATATTTTGACGGGAAAATTGAATGACTATTCTTTGTACTCCATGTTTTTGTCTAATTTATTTTTCCAAAGACTGTCTGGATAGTTCTGTAATATACTACAGAAATAACGGGGTACAACTGTATTTCAGAACAATGCGAACCAAAGGGCCGTCCTTTTAAACTCTGCCTTTACAACTTGAGTCCAACTTCCAAGTTCAACACTTTCCCCCTTTATGGCTGCACAGGTGACAGCCATGTTATTTGGGCTGATGACTAATTACAGCGCTACTTTGTAAGCATGTTTCCAAATGATTTATTTCCTTGCCACACGCACTTTTCTGGAGCGATGACAAAGTAATTGCAGTCAATCAGATGACAGCCAGTAATTAATTTGGAGAAGCTTGAGATTCCAGCCTTCGTTTTGGGAAGTAGGCAAGCCACTGTAACTCGGGTCTTACCTGGACTATTTCCTGGCTAACAGATTTGGTTACAAGTGTGTACATGTCCAAAGCCACACACCATAAGTGAATTGACCACAGTTACTCGGCTTGCATCAACAGGCAAGTTAATGGTTTCGATAAATTAATACGGCGTAGATGTAAACAACACGGTAGCCGTGCACTTTAATTTTCAGCATTTTTCCGCCCACGGCGCTCCTGACGCAACATTAATTGTTGTAATGTCAGGTCTGATCCCAGTCACACCGCCACGAAATGCCACGTGACGTCATCCACGCGCGACGCGCCGACGCGCAGCATTCGCTGCCGTTCGGTCAGCGGCTTGCCTGTTGTTTCAGTCGAAAAATCACGCCGTGACGGTTGATCTCAATTAAGCCTATGTGTATCTATGTATGGGGGGGGGAGATATAGCAGGAGTACTGTTTCGTAAAAGGTTTCGATGGCATCTGCCTGTAGGGGTTGGCGATGACGTCATCGGCGCGCGCCCGTGACAGGTGGGCTCGCGGCGAACAGGAAGCGGCGTAACCGATAATGAGCGAGCGGAGTCTCACGCGCATTTAAGGTACATTTATCTTCGGGCTAGGCTGAAGACCGTAGGTTCTGGCGCGATTTCTGCTTTGTCGTGTGATCGTATCTCCCCCCCCATACCCCCTTCCATTCGTTTCATTTGAAATATCCGGGGTTATTCGAGCCAAATTAGCTGGCCGTCGGCAGCTTCCTGCGTCGTTGAGGCCGTTATTTGAGGCGCAGAGACGACGACGACGGCTTCGCCTTCGCGTTCGACGACGGTTTCATGAACGTAGGGTCAGTCTCAGCAAACCTGAACCGCAAATGTGGTAGAGCTCCAGGTAGGGACCACCGTCCCTGCTCTGGCTCTGGCTTTCTGGTGGTATATCCTCCATACCACTCCAGGCTGGGCTGAGGTTGACTTTAATGTATACTCTTAGGATCCCATCACCACGGTGGTGGGACTGTTTCGATGGCTAGGGTTATATGCTTCAGAGTAAAGAAATGAGGGCAATGGAACACAATATTGTCCCTGAATTCCAGGAGCCTGAGGGCCTTTTCTACAATGAACAATGTGCTTGCTGGCTTACAAGAGTGGCGTGAGCCCTGCTTAGCATTATGCTAATCAGGATGACCGCTCCATTTTATTATGGCACTTTCGTGGCCTTTCAGTCCATTTCCTATTGCCTATACGGTAACAGTTGTGTGTGAACCTGCTTCACAGTTGAGTGAGTGAATGGCGAGGAATACTTCCACACAAATGTCCCAAAGTTAACGTCAGGTTTACAGAGGGAGGGCTACTGATAATGCATGAGTCACAAAGCAGTGTATGCAAATAAGGCTACCAGAAGCTACTCACGATGTTTAGCTGGGATGCTGCTTATGCCTTTGGGTTGTAAATCAAATAGATCCAAGATACAGCTGAAAAACATTTGTCTGTCAGTCCATGTTCTAAAGTAAGGTTTATGCAGGTGCCTGGTGCCTATCCAAGGCAGCACAAGGCACATGTTGTGTGCGCCTTGAATGGCATTCCAATCCAAAAAATATGTCCCACGTAATTGGGGAAACCTGTATAAACACTCTGTAAGATTTCTATGTATTGCCTTCAATTAAACCCTGTAAAATATGAATTTCATGGTGGCTAGGGGGATGGACATACTGTCAAACCTAGAAATGTACTGGGTTTTGACAGATGAGGGTCTTCAGTTTTTCTCACTTTTGAGTAACATACTTGCGTGGGTCCCACCACCACCAAATCAGGTTGCCATGGGAAGGATGAGCCGGCAGAGGTCGGTGAAACGGGTCCCGCAGAATGATACCGGCGCCCACCGGAAAGAGGAGAAACCCACTGCCCAGCACCGCAAGGATAAGGAGAGGAAGAAGAAGAGGGACATTGGCAAGCTCTTCATCAACATTTCCATTGGCCTCTGCATCTTCAGCCTGACGTGGTTCTTCTACGCCCTCTACATGCGTTCCTCGCTCGCCAGGAGAGTGGCCACTCTGCACCCCTCTCCCCGTATCCTCCATGGCAACAGCACCAGCCCTGCTGTGTCCCCTGAGCGTTTCTGGGGCTCCTACCGGCCCCAGGTCTACTTTGGAATGAAAACTAGGAGCCCCAGGTCCATGGTGACAGGTACTGCACACTGCTCCTTCTCCTGTGTCTTTAAATGTCAAACCTGTGCTGCCTGCTGCTCTGCTGGATCTGCAGGGCCTCCTGTCATGATGAAAACGGGTCTTGTGGTTCGAGGTCCGGACTTCGACAGCTTACATTCAGAAAAGGCAGCTTAAATTTTTACCTTTAACAAAGTCTTTATCCCGTATTTGTGTTTGGGGGGGAATCCCTCCCTATTGATGGTTGAAGAGACAGGATGATATTTTATAAAAATATGAAATGTGGAAATGTCAAAACCATTCATCACCATGGCACCGAGAGGGAACCAGAGGGGGTTAATTAGCATATTAGTTTAATTGACATTGAACACAGATGGGTGACACACACCCAAAAGTCCGTGGCTGGGAATCTCTTTAGCTGATTTGAGGAAACATTTGCTGATAAAGTAAATAATGTGTGCCCCCCCCCCCCAAGGGCTTATGTGGATGCGGCAGTTCTCCGGGACGGACATGAACCTGCGGCACACGTGTGAACAGGCCGATCAGCTTCATGCCTACGGGTGGCTGATGCATGACGGCCTCAGCTTCGGTGTCCAGGAGATCCGGGATGTCGATTTCACCCTCACCACGGAGTTTGTCAAGCGGCCGGGTGGCAATCATGGCGGCGACTGGACCTGGAGGGTCACTGCCAAGCAGCAGGTCAGTCCTCCACCTCTCTTTAGTGCTGTGACATTGCTGTCCCTTATATGCTGTCCGGCAAGTTTCGAATAGGCTACAGGGCAGATAGCTATTTACTCACAGTTGTCATGTGGGACAGAAGAATCGATGTCCTTCTCTGTTCACTGGCTACTTCATGGTCAGGTGATCCTGAGGCATCGTAGCATTGGGCAGGCCCAAGTGGAAGCTGCAGTATGCTTACCTCTCCTGCCCCCCCCCCCCAACCTCAGAGCTTCGTCCCTCAGCCGCCCATCATCTCGCTGATGTTCTACGTGGCAGCGGACACGCAGGGCACCCTGCACACCCATGTGGAGGAACGTGACCGGCTGAGCTCTGTCACCGGCTCCTCCGAGGAGCTGGGCAACTTCAAGGTCACCTTCGGCAAGCCCACCGTGGGGGAGGCTGCCGCTGCCAAGTATTCCAGGTACATAGCTGCCCTGGGGGATGGACTTCAGAGCTTAGCTCTGATTGGAGGGATTTACAGAAAAGTTTAATCATGGCTTCAGGGCAGTCTGATTGGCTGCAGGCTCAGTATGATCCTCGACTGGATGGACAAATGGATGTTAGTTGGCTTATATTTACTGTATGGATTGGTTTCTTCTTTTATTTCTTGTCCTGCAGTTACAATCACCTGAAGACGGTGAGCTCCGGTTTGGAGAAGCTCACTGATATTGTCCGGAACAGCCTGAGCCGTCGCTTTGTCTACAGCCCCCCATCTGGTGAGAGGAGGCCCTACATCGGTGTGGACGCCCGCGAGCTTCCTCCCCTGCAGCAGCCATCGAGGCATGCCGACCCCAGGAAGGAGAGCGACTTTGTGGTGCACCAGGTGACCGTCCAGACCCCCTTCCAGATTGAGGTCCTCTTTGAGTCCGGGAGCTTCCGGGACAGGCCAAACCAGCTTGCAGGCAGGGTCATGACCGAGGAGCTGGAGGAGAGGAAGGTGGCGTTCGACCGCAAGTTCGAGGAGACCTTCGGCCTCCAGGGCAAGGGTTTCGCACCAGGGCAGATCAAGTTTGCCAAGGCTGCCCTCAGCAACATGCTGGGCGGAATGGGTTACTTTCATGGCCAGTCCATCGTGCAGTCAGCCTACAATGAGCACCCCCTGCTGTACCCCGAGGGGACCCTGTTCACTGCCATCCCGTCCCGCTCCTTCTTCCCCAGGGGCTTCCTGTGGGACGAGGGCTTCCACCAGCTGCTGGTGGGCCGCTGGGACCCTCAAGCCACTCGTGAGGCCTTGTCCCACTGGCTGGACCTGATGAATGTGGAAGGTTGGATCCCACGTGAGCAGATCCTGGGTGACGAGGCTCGCAGCAAGGTGCCCGCCGAGTTTGTGGTGCAGTGGAACGAGAATGCCAACCCACCCACGTTATTCCTGAGCCTTCAGGCTCTGCTGGAGGCGGAGCCTCCGGGGAAACTCACCACGGCAACCGAAGACTTCCTGCGGCGGCTGTTCCCACGGCTGCACACCTGGTTCGAATGGTACAACGTTACACAGGCAGGCCCGCTGCCTGGCTCGTATCGCTGGCGGGGGCGGGACAAGGATGTGAACCTCTTCCTTAACCCCAAGACACTGACATCGGGGCTGGACGACTACCCCCGTGCCTCGCACCCATCGCCGGATGAGCGGCACGTAGACTTGCGGTGCTGGATGGCCCTGGCTTCGGGTGTGATGGCACGCGTGGCAAGGCTTCTGGGTGAGCCAAGCACTGGCTACGAGCGCTCCAACCTTGCTCTGAGCGACAATGCCCAGCTGGTCCAACTTCACTGGTCTGACCAGCTGGGTGCTTTCGCCGACTACGGGAACCACACCGCGGCCGTGTCACTGGTGCAGGAGAAGGTCTACGTGCCTCCTGGGCAGCCCAGGCATCACCCCCCGGTGGCCCGCTTGGTACGCTCTGTGCGCCGCGCCCCCAAGCTGCAGTATGTCAACGCTTTGGGTTACGTCAGCCTCTTCCCTTTCCTCCTGCACCTACTTACCCCAGACTCGTCCAAGCTGGAAAACATTCTTCGGGACATGAGGGACCCCGGCAAGCTGTGGACCCCCTACGGCCTACGTTCGCTGTCCAAGGCCGACCCCCTGTACATGAAGCGCAACACCGAGCACGACGCCCCTTACTGGCGAGGGCCCATATGGATCAACATCAACTACCTGGCTGTAAGGGCTTTGCATTACTATGGCAACACTGAGGGGCCATACCAGGAGATGGCCGCCACGCTGTACCGAGAACTCAGGACTAACATAATCAACAATGTGTACAGACAGTATGTTGAAACGGGGTATGTCTGGGAACAGTACAATGACAGCAGTGGGCGGGGCCAGGGCAGTCACCCCTTCACTGGTTGGTCAGCTCTAACCGTGCTGATCATGGCGGAGCAGTACTGACACGGCAAGGCAGTCCTGACGCCGTCGTCACAGGTGCCAAGTAATTTTCTAATTTTTAACTTTGTCTCTGTAGAAGTAACTGTATTAATTTGTTCTAATGACATCAAGGGTGCTCTCATTTCTCGGGGTGGAGGGGGCATGATATATTTATGGGGGGTGGGGGAATTCATGTTGTCTTATTGATGTAAAAAAAGGAATTTATATGAAGTGGTTTAATCCAGCCCACTTAAGTCTTGAGAGAGGTCGTTTTCAGGGGGCAGCTGAGTGAGAACTTGCTTCTTCCCAGAAGCCTCCTACTTTTAGCCGTTGCAAAACCTGAAAAAATATCCCTGATCGTTTTTTAAATGGCAGTAAAATAAACCACTCTCACTCCCTGCCTTCTGTGTGTGGAGTTCCGTTCGGGGTGTCGTTCTCTCTCTCTCTCTCTTCCTCCCAGCAGGCCCTGTCTCAAGCTGTGGACCTGCTTTCTTCATGGGCTTCCCTCTTTCAAAAGGCTCAGCTGTGGCATCGTGGTTTAAATCCATTTACCGTTTTTCGCCGATCGAACCACGGGCAGCCCTAATGTAAGACGGCGGCCACTTTCAGGGCCCGCCGTCTGCTCCATGGGAGGCAGGCGGCAGTGGGGGGGGGACCTGAGAAGCAGCTGTGCAATGTGGTGTTTCGCTGTTCGCTTGGCTGCGAATGACATTAGTCACGGCGCGCCGCTGCGCGTTTTGTTTGCAGGGAACAACAGAAAACAAACATTTATCTTATTTGCTCTCATTTGTTGATGGGGTTTGCATATGTCTGCCTATTAAAAAATGGCTCAGATATTTCCAGTGATGGTGAAATCTGGTAATCCTGCTGTCTGTTCTGCATCTGAAAGGTGAGAGGTCATGCCGTTGAATACTGTGCATGCACCATCCCTAATGGAAATTGATTCCCTTCCTGTCAACAAGGAACATTCATTTCTTATTTTTTGTTTTTAAATAATACGTACGTGTGCTAGTTCACCACAGAAGTAAATTATTGCTTGTTCTTTTTGCCCCGTATAGTATAATTTTCTCCTGTAGGTAGTGTACTGATTAGGGATGCACTCACTGTTTGATTCTGTGACCGGCAACCATTTGTGATGGTCAGGCTAATTATACATTACTTGGACTAATTTAGTCCCCTCTCTCAGAACTCAACCTCAGACAAAGCTGAGTAATGGGCATCCAATGTGGGCTAGTAAAACGATGGTCAGGATCCGGTGGCCTTAACCAAATAAACACATGTAAACAGTATTTCCTGATGATGCCGTTTGAGGTACAGTGGTCCAATGGTGTTGGACACATAGTTCTTTGTGGGTGGGGTGTGATGTGACTCGAGTGACTGGCCACCTTTGCCAGGCCCCTGGTTTTGTCACGCCTCATACACACACAAACACGTGCATGCTGAAAGGATGCCGGTTAACTTCAGTGAAATGCAGGGCATAGATTATGGAGGACCTTGTTGCCATGACGAGGCATCGTTGTGAAGCCCCACTGGTAAATTGGTCAGAGGTCTGAAACCCAGCAGCGTTGCCGCATTCACAGACACGGCTGGGTGTTTTTTTTTTTCATCACTGTTAACATGCGAACGGCCACGTGGAAAAACACGGGTGGTGTAATCCATCGTTGGCCTCCTTGCCACCAGGAGCAGTGGCTTTCTAAAGTATTCTGTTTGAAATCATCAGTGGCTACAAGAGAAGCTTCCACCTGTGAGGTTAAACAGCTAAAAATAGGTGATGTTCAGGAGCGGAGCCTTTGTCCACCAGTCGCTCTCTGTTTGGTCTTCATTTTAGCGTGCGACGTCACCCTTCCCGATCCCATGACTGGACGGCTTGTTTTGAGGCGGTAGTTTGTGGCCGGAAATTAAAGGGATAGACAGGTATGGTGTTAGATGACCTCTCCTCTCTCCCCCCTTTCGGAAGCTGCAGCAACGCAAACTGCCCCAGGATTTATTTTCCAGTGGGCCGAAAGTGTAGCACTGAGAGACTGTACGTGCCCCCCCCACACACACACACACACAGGATGCTATGGGCTCCATGTTCCTTTCAACTGTGTGCTGTCAGAGAGCAGCTCGATCCTTTGAAGCACTCAGCTGATCTTTATGACTAAAGCGATCATTGTGCAATTGGTTCCCCTCAAAGCCCCCCCCCCCCCCATTGGCAAAATGGCACGGTAGCCAAACGGCATTAGTGATTACAGCAAGCGCGTAGAGGATGAGTCAGGATAGAACTGTTTGTGCAGTGATGGAAAGGCCTTGGGTACTTATGAATTTTCTCCGGTCATATGTAGAGGAAGCTGTGTGGACCTCCTTTTGCTGGGGGTTGGAGGGGGGCAGCAAAGGTCACAAATTCACGTCAGAAGTGTGCTAAGTGGCGTCCTTTTGACCCCCGGCTGCCCTACAGCTACACCACCCGAAAGAGTCGTCATCACCAACCATCTGTGTAACAGGTGTACAGTATGATCTGGTCTGTAGGATGTCGGTAATATTTATACTTCTCCAGCAAAATAACATTTTAAAAAGGTTTGCGCTCACATAATTCACATCTTTACCGAAGTGCCAAATTTGAAGATCCAGCTCTGTGCCCTTTTGCCTCTTCCTTTTCACTTTTGCTGAGCACGATTCTCGGCGAGGCTGCAGTCCGTGTCCCAGGGGATGCCGGACATGGCATGTCAGCTCGTCATTCACAGCGTTTTGGTGAAGGCGTTCTGGGGAGGTGGTTTAATGCGGCGGGATCTTCACGACTCATATGGACGTTTAAAAGCACGGTGGCATCCTGAGCTCTCAGACGGTCCGCAGCTCCGTCTGGCTCACCTCTCTGCTCTTTCCATTCAGCGTAGCACTTTGGTCAGCTGACTTAGCTGGTTCGCCCTCTCCCCTGACTGCAGGCCTGTTGGTCTGGACCCACTGCCTTGCATTCCAGCACCCACCTTGCCATGGTCCACCATACCCACTGTGGAAGTTATGTAAGTGTGGCACTATTATTAGGCCTGCTCAAGATCTTTTGTCTTCACCTGCTTGCTTCTATTCTAACAGCTATATTTCTGGAGAGCCGTGCCGGCAGAGTGGTGCAGCCTTCCGTTTCCATAGTTACTTTTGTGAGTAGAATCCACTGAAATTCTAAGTCTGTTTCTTTGGAGGAACTGCATCTCCATCTATAATTTAACATCAAAAGGTGCAATTTTTAAAAAGCCTTTTACAAAACAGGTTGAAAGAATAAATTTGGGGGAAAAAGAAAACATTTAAGGAGGACGAAACCTGCAGGAAACGAAATCCTTTGTGTCTGAGGGTCTGTTCATTGGTCTTTTTCTTGTACACATGAAAACCAGTAAAGGAATTGTTGCCACCTTGTTGCCCTATAGACCGAATAGTGAATGGTTTGGGGGGTAATTAATACAAGGATTGTGTATAGTTTTCTTAGCTGGGTGTTTAACCTGTAAAGGTTGCGATTTTCACCAAGAACTCGTCAGGTAGGACTGAAGTGCAATTCTGAATGGGGGGGGGCAGGACACATTTGGAGTAGAAGGGCAGGCACGGTGACTTCATTTATTGCTTCAGGAAAGGGGCCCATTTCTCTGATGGGCCTGTGACTTTTTCCTCTGGAGAGTCATTTCGAGCTGCTTGGGGACTTCACAGAGTCATCAGACAGGTGCTCCTTTCAAAGTGAGGATGAGTCACTCAGTCTCGCAGGCAGAGTTCGGCCGCACAGTAAAGGTCATCGTCACCGTCATTTTGTTTCGATGACTCGGCTGGATAAATGTTTGTACCCGGCTTAGTGTGACGCCAAATTAAAATACCTGGATGCAACGAAGCTTTGTGAAGTGTGAGGTTTGTGGAGCTTCTGAACGGTTGGGTGTCTCTGGCATGCAACGGTTGTCATTGTGCAACAGTCGTACTGGAATGTGTAACAGGAGGGGAAATGTTGTGGGTCTGTCAGCCGTGTTTAGGCAGCTGACATGATGAAGATGGGGTCATATAAATATCAGATAAATGGCTAACGTTTGAATGCCATTGTTTTCACCTGTGACAATCAATGTTGACAACCAAGGCCCATTCACATTGGCACAACTATGTTTACGTAAAATAAACTATTTGAATTACTTTTTCAATGTTGCTGAATCTTTGGAAGCAGCCCTAATTTTATTTTTACTTTTTTTTGTGTTCTTGCACATCAGTGATTTTGTGAGAAAGCACCGATTTGTGTCCTCTACTTGGGAAAAGTGACACCTCAGGCACCCGGACAACGTCTGGGAGCCATAGTACCAGGGTCGCTGCCGTCGGGCGCTGGGTGGGAGGTCCAGAGAGCTCTGCGGAGAGGGGGAGCCGAAACACCGTGGAACCGCTGGAACCCTCAACAGTCACGATCGTTAACCGCGTTCCTGATAATCCTCTCATCGGAGAGGCAGGGACGGAGAGGCTGTTGATGGCAAGTGGGCGGGCCGCTATTTTTAGAGTGCGAACGAGGGAAGCCTGCCACCGACAGGGGGCTCGGTAGAGAACCGGGGGATCCCTAATTCTCTGCCCGCACCCCAGGTTTTCAAAGGCCCACCGCGCCCCCGCTCTGTCCGCACGGCTTTCAGATGCCGACACATAACCACCGCCGGGGGAGCTTGGCACCAGAGACGTGCGGCTTGTATTTATAGCGAGTCGTGTTTCCGGCTCAGGGTTTCCAACACCTCAATTCTGTGTCTTTTTTTGTTTTTTGTTTTTTTTTCCCCTTTTTTTTGGAAGCCCTGTTGTTTTTCAGTGGAGAAACACAAGTGTGCCGTTATCTGGAGCCTTGGGGAATTATTTATTTTTCTGGAGGCATAAATGTACTTTGGGGGTGTGATTTTTACTCCCCCTCTGCCTCCCTGGTTAGTTGTCATCAGTCCAGACCTGACAGTCTCTTGGCTGTATCAGTGAGGGAAAGCCTCTAATTGGACCAAGGCTGTCCAAACTTTCTGGAAATCTGAACCGAACCATAAGTTTCCAGTGACTGTAGCACTTTGTGGATTTTTTTCCGCCACAGAAAATATGATCGCTGACTTGTTTTCCTTGTTTAAAAACGTGCTTTGTCTTCTTGCCCTGTTTTCCTCCCTAATCACATCGGACTCTTTATAAATTCCCACGGTTTGTTTCACTTGCTCAAATGCAAATCTCCTCGCAGGCTCCGAAGCCGGCGTGATCCTAACGAGCCCGGTGCCCTCGCTGTGGCCACTAATTAATGGCCTTTTCTGCGAGCTGTCTGTTACCTGCATGCTGATACATGCTAAGTCTACCCACCATGTTCTGTGCGCTTCACAGACACGCTCTGAATTGCTGAGGGATGGTCGGCATCATCTGAGTTCGCTTTCCCAAAGAGGAACCAATTAGAAGCTAAAGGGAGATGGGCTGAGATATGGCAATAAGCATAAAGCTCGTTGTCCGATGGTCTGGCAGGAAGGTAATACTGGCATGTGGCAGCCTTCATTTATACTAGACCACCATATAGACTGCATATGGATTTAGTCTAGCGGGGGCTGCAAGGAGGTCTCTAAACTAGCCTGCAGAAAACACTGATGCTATTTTAACTGTAAATGTTAACTTTTTTTTCATATTATTTAGCAGGCACATTTGTGTGGTCGTCCAGTCACACATTTGGGAGTTGTTTGTGTATTATTAACACTAATTGGTAACATAGGGAAGATGTCGTGATCATAAATGACAACAGCACAATTAATTAGCGACCACCAAAAGTGTTAAATGCCTTTGACATTTGCGAACGGAGCACTGACGGCAGACCTGTGGATCTGGAATAACTGTAGTGAAATATGAGCTCAGCATGGAGCCAAGATGCAGACATCGCAGCGATCATATTGTTGTGTTTCTCGACCAGTTGGTGGTGCACGTAAGGTGGCTGTCTATTGGAGATCTGAGTCTCCTCACATGCTGTTGAAACATTTCTCACTTGTTTGGAGGTAAAGCTATATAGAATTCACGTGTAAGGCGGGAGCCTTTTCTCAAGCCTTAACTCTTGGTTCACATTTCGAAATGACAATTTTACCGCCCGAGTGCCAGGTAGATCTCATGATTAAAGCGTCAGAGGCAAGTGTCACTTGTTGAATGGTCAATAATAAAAAAAAAAACAACCCGGTATGATGCGACGCATATGGCTTAAACATTTTTCATTTCATCCTAAATGTAAATTAGGGTTTGAATATTCAAGCCTAGTCTGTAGTAGCTGTCAGGAAAATCCTCCAGCCATTTTGAAATCTAGGTATTTAAATAAAGACGAGAACGCGGGATCTGATCTTGGTAAATAAGCATCTAGCTGGCTATTCTTAGTGATGTCGGAAATCCGAGGCTTCAAGGCACCATGCGGAGCCGAAACACTCCAAGGCAATGGAAGCTCGTACGGTGCTCAGGGTAAACTGTATATTATACTCTTTCTTCAGCAATTAGATGACTGTTATGTCACTAGTGTGGGTTCAGAAATACACGGCTTTAAATATGGGATCCTCCTGAAATGTCGAGTTCATAATGACGATTAAAATACAAATGAACGGCAGAATTTTCACTGGAATTTTAAGTGTCCAGATAATATAAATCGCACGCTGACGGCAGAACGTGGTTCGCATGAGTTTATTGAAAGTTCTCCAGTTCTGTCTACAATCAAATCGGGTGCTAATTGAAAGGCAATTTATGAAGCAAGTAGACGTTGGATCCCAGATGGGTTCCGAATCCATTTACCAATGGCAGTCTTTCCGGATGGATCTGCACACCAGTGTTTAACCTGCGACTTGTGTTGCAATAAAATGTTGAACTTCTGCTGGTGTTTTTCGTGTCAGTAAGGAGCAGCCACTACATGAGGCGTGAATGGATCCCCTTTAAAGTCATGAGTCTTGACTGTTTCTCGACTACACCCGCTATCAAAGGTACAGCCGTGGTGCCAAGTTGGAAAAACGGTGTTTTTCTTCCAGCGTGTATATGCCTTAAAACCTGATTCTCTGGTCATTTACTTCTGAGATACTCTAAAGTTTAACGAAGACTGAAACGCTTCCGCATGCGGATTAAAACGAATGGCATTTTAGAAGAATGAATGCGGGAGCTCGGTGACTCAGTGAATGTGGAGCTGTCCTTGGTGCTGATTAGCCGCTTCAGGCGCCTTCTGCGCTCTGGTATCTCATAGATCGCCTGTATCTGAAGTCTCAGCACTCCATTATGCCAAGCAATGTCAAATGTGAATTCCAAACAGTATCTAAAAACGGAATTACGGCTGCTTTAATGATCATTTAACCCGTTTAGGATTGAGTCATTTTAAAGAAATCCACGTTTTTATTTCTTTGGCAGCTTCTCTTGGAAACATAGGTGAGACTAGGCGGTCGTCGACTGTGCTTTCCCACGGACCCGGTGCTTACCGACATCTAACCCTTAATCAGTTGTCCACGAGTGAGGATACCATGTATGAAAGGGTTAAGACGTGCTTCTCCGTATTTCTGTACCCATTAGACTTGTTGAATAAAAATGACTTCTAAATGACATAGGAAACGTGTCTTGCCACTGAAAGTATTGATGGCCGTGAATGTGTTGGTATAATGAGAACGGTTGTCTTGCTCACAGTCTAATAAAAAGCTTAAATGTGTGCATCTCAACAAGCAGGTTTGTGGGAGTGAAGCATGTGTGTTTGTGGATAGAGACCAGGAGTTTGGCAAACTTATTTGCAGTCGCGTTTATTTGCGTCATCAAGGTCCGAACTTGCATGGGAGAGATGTCACAGTCAGTGCTGTTGGAGACAGATCACTAGTGCAAGTATTCAATAAAGGTTCGACTTTATGAAAAAGTTTTTGTGGGTTGTATATGTCTGTTTGTTTCTTGTTGACAGTGCAAGATTCTCAGTCCAAAGGGGTAAAAAAAAAAAAAAAAATATTCAGAATGCCCCTGAATTAATAGTACAACTTAAAGATACAAATGGAAAAAGTTTTTTTCAACATTAGTCTCGGTGATAGTAATTGTTATGTATTAAAAAACCCCAAAACCTAGCCATTTTTCAGGATTACTTATATTTCACTTGTATATACCTATAGTTTAACTTAAGTTGCGGCCATAATGGATTATTAACAAGTTGTAAGATAAATTGAAGTAGAAATGAACGCTCTAAGGGACGTATGAAAACACAGGAGGGAAAAGGGATGCTCCAAAGTGGGATGAGAGTTGATGATAACATGAGCTCCTTAAACAACCTGACTACCGCTTGGATTTTATCGGTGTTCTTAAGAAGGAATTATTGATACGTCTCATTAAAATTACAACAACCGAATACAATTATCTACCCCCGGTATCGTCATGCTCAAAAATTCAAGTCCAGGCAACTGAACGTCGCCTATAAGCGAAACAATATGCCCGGTAAAAAGAGGGACGCCGCCGAAGTCAAAATCACATTACACGTCACATTCGTACGACTGTACGATTGTTTACGCGAATACGGTTATGAGTTGTTATGTTGTTATTAGACACCTCAGAGATAGCAATGGCAGAGCCTCATTTTCGCACGCAGATCTTCTGGAGAGTTGCTTGCTACGCAGTAAACGCAGGTCGCCTTTTTTGGGGAACCCCGTCACATCCTCTGTCCATTTATGGGCATTGAGGTGACACGCAGCGGGGATTCCTCTCACTGGAGACGATGAATGGGGAGGAGGGACTACCTAGCCGGAGTGTATAAAAGGAGAGGGGAGGTAAGCCGCCAGTGTGAATTCACAGCAACAGATAGCAGACGATCGGCAAACCAAGTCCTGTGGATACAGATCTCACAATTGAGGAATCCGGAATAATTTGCAGACGTTTTTTTTTTCCCACGCCGGACTTGACGGATATTATAAGAAGATATTTATTGTCGGGAAAACAGACATTTTGTCACTTGCTTATTATAATTCTTTTTTTGCTGCCATACCTGGATTGCCACGGCCCACGACTCTGATCCCGGAAACATGCTGAACAACATGGATGTGAACTCCCAAGATTCGTTCTACCCTCAGTTTGACAATTGTGGCAGCTCGTCCCTTGGGATTGACGCCATCCAGGCGAAAGCACATCAGGAAATTCTCGTGGATTCGGGCAGAGATGCACCTGTGCAGTTTAGTCAAGGTGAGCGCTCCCACTTTCTAGCGCAAGATAGCATCATAATATTTGGTTTTAAATTGCAGTTTGAAATTGATTGCATGCACGATCCTGTGTCTGCGCGATAGTTCATTAAAGGGAAGCATGGTTTTAATACTGCATCACAGTGCGCATTGCTTCGCTCTCACGCTTATATAACAATGCATATACAGATTACAGTTTCCGTGTATTGCTTATCACTGTATAAATGGTCACACTTCTCTTTGAATCTTCCGCAGAGGGCGCACCGATCATCCCTAAAACCGAAGCGTCGGATTTCTTCTTCGACCCAGGCGAGGGTTCAAAAAGCAGCGTGCCGTCCTCATTTGCGTACTCTGGCAGTTTCTACGTCGAGACGTCCCAGGGGGCACCATGCAGCACGGAGACTCTGCTCAACATGATCACGGAGATAGTTGGCATCTCCACGCTGCCCATCTCCGAATTTCAGGGGAGTGCACCCGGTCCTTCGAACGAAACCCCCTCTCCGCTGGACAGCAACAGCGGCGGCGGCGGCTTTCCCGTGTCGGCGTTCCCGAGCCAAGCCTCCACACGCACGGTGGTGGGCAGCACGCCTCCGCCGCTGTACCCCCCGGAGCAGGTCCGCCACAGCTATCCCGACCTACAGACAAATCTGCCGGTTCAGGATGCCACTTCTGCCAAAAGTAACTTCTGTTCCCCGGCTCAAGTGCAGAACCAGGCACAACTGGAGTCCCAGTCGGAGTCGACAGTCTTTCCAGTGGTGGTCAAGAACGAGTTCGAAAGCAGCTGCTACGAATGGGACCCCTTCAGCAAACCCGACACGTACATGACTTCAAGTTTCGAAACGGAGAACTTCCCAATGTCGAATGACTGCCCCTCCGGACAGCAGGTGGATGTAAAGGACTTTCTCGACTCGTTCTCTCCTATTTGTCCCGCTTCAGAAATGGAGTGCAAGTTGGAAAGTGCAATTAAGCAAGAGCAATGCTTCATGGACAACTGCGCGCAGAGCTTCAGCGTCCCTGCCTTCAATAATTGCCAATTGCCAGTGATGGACATGCCGAAGCCGGCCGCTTTTCCCGGAATGGCAGCTCAGCCTCTGTCTGGTTCTGCTCAGTGCGACTCGGCGTTTGCGTCTGCGGCTCTGTCCAGCACCATAGACTCGCTCCTTTATTCCACCCTCTTGCCGGACACGTTCTCCAGGAGCTGCACACGCGTGGAGAAGCCGAGCCGAGTCAGGAAGAACCCGTCCGCCTCTAACGGTCCGGCCAAAGAAAAGCCTTTCTCTTGCCCCATGGAGAACTGCGACAGGCGCTTCTCCCGCTCCGACGAGCTGAACCGACACATCCGCATCCACACTGGACACAAGCCCTTCCAGTGCCGCATCTGTTTGCGGAGCTTCAGTCGCAGCGACCACCTGACCACCCACACTAGGACTCATACCGGCGAGAAGCCGTTCTCCTGCGACGTCTGCGGCAAGCGCTTCGCCAGGAGCGACGAGAGGAAGAGGCACGGCCGTGTGCACCTTAAACAGAGGGAGAAGATGGAGCTGAAACCGCAGATCATCAGCACCTGGCCCTTCCCCTTGCCGGAGGGGATCTGAACGTGCGCACTGCGCGCATTTGTGGAGCCTAATTGTGCATGGCATTAAATCTTCCCGTCTTGGGAGATTAAAGCTAGCCTACATTGATGCAGTTGACCACTGATTACAAGTTGACGCATCGCTCCCGTCCGCTTGACAGATCGGCCCTCGGCGCAGCTGTCAACGCCGAGGGAAGCGAGCGAGAGAAATGCCTTTGGACTGTGTGCGAACGGGAGCCCGCCTAAAAAGGGAAACCATCCCTTCTTCGCATCTTGTGTACGTGCTGCTGGGTGTCAAAAAAAAACAAAACAAAACGCGGCGTTCTATGCAACAACGACGGAAATTCCTGATGGAAGTGATGGGAACGCTGTCACGTGACCATTCGGACCAGGGGCGCTCCTTCGCATCAAGCCTCTAGTCGGCTTGTCCAAGCACTGTTTTCACATCAGACTCGCCATTAGCTGTAGACTCATCACGGAAGCAACCTTCAGGACTCCGCTAGGTTTGAAGAAAAAAGATGGGGGGGGGGGGGGGGGGAAAAAAAAAAAAAAAAAAAAAAAGG
>JAACJT020000066.1:57555-71499 GCA_009936485.2 Gymnarchus niloticus | reverse complement strand
AGGAAAGCGTAACCAAGATGGGGGGGGGGGGGTCCATTCCGATGTGCTTTTAACGTTATTTTTTCGAGACGTAACACTGCTGTGTGTCCCACAATGTTTTTCTTAAAACTGCATGTTTAATGTTATTCTGGAGCTGATACCCTGATGCCTCGTCCTGAAGAGGGCGAGGGGGAGAGACGAGCGCATTATAACAAATGTAATATAAGTATTTGCATCGATGAGGCGGCTTATTCGCGAGGTTCCGCGAATTACGTTTTGCTGTCATGCATATGAATCGACCTTGTGTTGTATTTTATTACTTCGATATATAGATGATTTGTGAGACTTATAAAATCCGTGACAAATAAATATATTTGTATAACTGTATTTTAATTTGTATTTTTCTAACTGTGTTTGTACGTTTTCCAAGACGACTGCTTTCCTGGACATTTTTAATATTAAATGATGTGTTTATAAACTTACTCAGCGTCAGACGAGTGCAAGACGAAGGTACACCGAGGCCTTCAGAACAACACGTTGTGTCGCCGCGCTCCTCACGCCACTCAGCCTTCTCAGATGACATCCATGCGACATGTGCCAGTGATTGTGTCGGCTGCTGGCACGTTACCATCACAAGCCGCTGTAATGACATCGCCAGGCTAAACCAATTCGATTGCTCCGGTTCTGCAGTCTGTGACTCTGTCCTGCGGGAGATTAATTGCACAACTTCATACCATTGCAATTGAGTAACCCAGTAGCGCACATTGCAGCATTACCGAGTTCAAGTACGATTTAGCTCGTCAAACCGTCACCACACTGAAAGCAAGGACGGGGCTGAACTGTATATTAAATTAAACTGCGACGGCTGGAGTTTATTTAGGTTGTGTGCAACCTAGGTACTCTACGATGGACTGTAATTGAAATTTGCCTTAAGTTATATTAACTACTGAGATATGGACTGTAAATACATGTATGATTTTTACAAGGAACTTGAATTGAACCTGTTGTTATTTTTCATACAAGTGACACAATAAAACGTTTGAACTCTTGAAATGCCACGCCGATTGTTTTTTTTTGTTGAGATCCTCACTGTCTTCACAGACAAGAGCCGACACACTGACAGACTCCGCTTAAGCAGTCCCCTACCATGCCATGAGCCTGCCAAATTACTGTGGCCCATGTATGTCAAAATCTGTAGCTCCACACATCACTTTAATTTGGCAATGAAAAGGAAGCAGTTCTTGCTGAATCTTAAGCGACATTTAGACCACTTTCACTCCCTTACATAAACATATTTGCTTACATAACTAAATTTGTGAGGCTTCCCCATAACGTTTGTTTTCCCTGGTTTTTTTCGTTTGCCGTATCATGACAAGCTAGGACAGGTAGCTTAAAAGTGCGCGCGCGCACACACACACACACACACACACACACACACACACACACACTTCGGATCGCACAAAACAAAAAATTATTATAGCGTACGATATGATCTGAAGTGGAAATGAGTATTTTATGCTTAAGTCACCAAACTCCATTCCCAATTTGAAACTCCATCCCTCTTATCGTGCCAATATTTTAAATAATATAATTATGAATTATTAAGATAACACGCTCTCTGTATCCCATTGGCTCCGGAGAGTCTTTTCAGAGCGACGCCTCTAGATCGCCATTCATACAGGATAATTTCGGTTTTTTTTCGGTGGACTAGGCTATAATAAATACTTGAAACCTGTATGACACTCCCAGGAACGAAAGCCTTGTGTATTTATGACAGGGAACACAGTAATCACTAAACGGAAGCTTAGGATGCGCCTCAGAGATCATCCCTGTTCCCCAGGATGTTAAGGATGATGTATTGATACGCGCCATTGCTGTGTATGCGTGCTGTATATCAAAGTGTTATCCAAAAGTGAATGACAGAGTTGATCAATATCTTATTCAGTTCCATATCAGCCTCATTCTAGTAGACAATTCCACGTAAAACTAGTTCCCGACTGCCTCATCTAATTAAACGCTCATCGGCTGATGGAAAATGAGGCTAAATGAAGCGGACGAGCTGGGCACATAAATCATATACATTTTTGGGGCTTTACCGTGGAGCAGAAATCCCTTTAACGCTGAAATGAAACCGATTAAAGGATTAGATTTATTTCGAGCTCCGTGTCAGTTCCTGCAGGTACTGCATGTGCCTACAGTTCTGATTAAAACACAAAACGTTGAGCGCTAATCTCGAACCTTATAACGTGTGCTGTTTCAAATCTAAGAGTGTTGTGGCATCGTGTGTTTAAAATCCATCATATTAAATGCTGTCAGACGGCGAAATTGACAGCAACTCGTATAAATACTGTCAGTGTTAAATTGCCACTGTCAGCTCTGCGGTGTACAGTAAACTACACAACTGGATACAGCATAATGGAAACATCTGGCCTCCTCATTACACGTTGCGGCAGAAAGATTTCATCCCTCCGTTTTTCATCTTGATGATGCTTCCTGTCGGCTATACCACCAGTTTTAAAACCGGTTCAGTTGAAGAGAGAAGCCAAGTTAAACGTGTGATGCCCGCGTTCTTGTGACCTGTTGACTGTGACTCGAAGGTTTTTTGCGGATTTCGACAGCAGTAAACTATAGCAGGCCTGTACTATATAGCCTGTCATCTGGAGTGAGGTGTCAGCGTTGCTCGCATTAACTGTACAGAAATGTTTTGTGTCCTTGCAGCCAAAGGTTTGACTGGCATCGGTAGCTGTTGTGGAAACCGAAGACGTTATGAAGTGCTACTGAGTTATTGGTTTCAAGTGCACATTAATCATTGTTACCTTTTCAAAAGGGTCTTTCAATATGCCGTGGCTTTGTGCACATAGACCCGTTGTAATGTAATCATCGAGCAAATGGGCTCCTGTTCGAGAGACGTGCAGGAGGTATAACATACTGACCTCCGGGTGGGCTTCGTAATCAAGGTGCATAATCACATGCCTATAATGGCAATCAGGTCCGGTGGATTAGGCCTTTGAATAACTCCCTGCCGGATGGTCGTGCGTCTGATACTGAAGAAGGGAGTAGGAGGTCTGGAGAATGTAGGTGATTAAATGCAGAGAGAGAGAGAGGCTCGTTATGCATACGCCAAGGCGCCTAATTCTCGCAATTGTTGTAAAGTCAAAGTTCCTGGTTAATACTCCCTGGCAGGCAGACACGCCCCCGGTGGCTTGGAGAGCTTGCCAGGTGGTTTCTGAATTGCGGGTTATACCTGTGCCTCAAGGAACCTTGGAGACTGAGTTTCCTCTTGCCGCATCGCTATGGTAACTTAGTCAAACGGGGTCTGGTGCATCACAGAGGGTAGGAGGGAACGATGTACCCGGGGAGAGGTATGTCTTTGAAGCTATCATAGTGTGCTGCTTACCCCTTCACAGCGATTCCCATTGAACTTGCAAAATACTCAATGTTATCCTAAGCTACTTGGATTGCTTTCAGTTTTACCCATTTTTGCAACACGACATTTGAATTGGAGCGTTTCAGATTGAGTACCTTGCGCAAGGGTACATTAACAGGCCCCTTGTAGGAGCAGTACCAGTATCCACCGCCCGCTGTCCAAATTTTGGCTGATAGCTTTTGTGATTTGCCGGAGAGGTAAGTGTTCGGCCGAGCTGGTAGCGGGGGAGCCGAGAAAGCCATGGTTCACCTATCGTGACCGGCGACACTGACTCAGAGCCTGGCTGCAGAGAGGGATGAGTGTGTCCCATTCACGCACTGAACGCACATACACACCGACCCGTTTGTGCAGCCAGTCACTCCTGTGACCTTGTCGTGCTCCCCTCTGAAAAGCTCCGGCTTCCAAGACCCCCCACAACAGGTTTTAAAATCTCATTCGTCCCATGACTACTGTACGGGGGAGCCCAGCTAACAGGGCGATAGTGTTCCAAGCTGCTGCTTCAGCCAGGGATTGGGAGGCTACTGTTGACGCACTGGTGCCCAGGCTGAGTGACTGGATGCCCCCACGGTGGTTCGACCTTTCCTGACGGCAAAAGAGGCTATGATGTTTGATAACGTTGTATTAAGTAGCACTTCTCATCATCTCAGCTTCAGGAAAGACTGGACCTGAGCCCTCTATTTGACCAAAAGCTCTCTGGGTTTGTCCGTGAACAAGACTGATGGTAGACTCGGCACTAGAGGAGAGACAATATTTTCCCCTTTCTAGCTACTTAAGTAGAGTCTTAAATACATTAGGTAATTACCGCCATTCAGCTAATATATCTAATGCAAAAAAATGTAATTACCTTCTCCTTAATGGTTTTTTTTTTTGCTTTGGATAATTGCCACTATAAGCAAGAAATGAAACAACCAATGAATGTAGAAGAAGCCTCTGGATGCAAAATGTATGTCGCTGGGTATAAGAGAACTGTGGGTGGAGAACCCGTTGTGAGTTTTTGGTTATTACAAAAAGCCACTAGTATGTTGGTCGATTACTGTAGCCCTTCATTAACTTAGCCCTTTTTTTCATACCATAGCAATTCCTTTACTAGCAGCCCAAGTTGATTCCGCTGGGTGAAATTCACGTCATGTCAATCATACCGCCATATGTCCACTTCTCCATTGATTGCCTGTACGTAACATTACTGTACGCTTTACTCCCTCACAAAAGCATTCGTTCGATTCTCTGCAGTTCTCGTAAAAAAACAAACAAAAAAAAACAATCGCGAAAAAACAACAGCTGTGGTTGCTTGCAAAGGCAAGAATATTTCTATATATAGTACCTATATATAGTTTATGAGCGCTTAACACCGCCCATGTTACATAAGATGCACTATATATATTAAACCCCAGGTAGTGGGAAAGCGATTTTAATTCACCTTTATATAGGAGTTAACTCCTGGTGGGAGAAAACATTAATATGTAAATACATGCAACAATTCATCAGCCTGTTGTCATACCTACATTGAACGCTTAAATAAGTTCCACTGAAAAATCACAAGAGCAATTCTTGATACGATATACTGGGTTACTATGGCAACAGCTGTGGCTCAAGCAAAGGATGCATGAGTCCAAGGCGTTATTATTAGAATACAACGCTTTCTGTTACCTGAGGAGTTTGCTCTCAATCAGTGTCTGAATTTAGCTTTGTCACGAGGGACAGAAAAGTTACACGATGAGAATGGCTGCACTTAAAGACATTAAGATGCCTCTCAAATCAGTCCAAAATCAATGCACTATCAAGACTTAAATATATAATCCAAATACATATACAGTATTATATAAATGCACATGAGTATGCCACTGTCAGACACTGGGAAACAGCTGGAATGTTTGGAAGACCGTGTGAGTGGCCCATGCTTAAAACGTTACTCTGGAATGCACATAATTGCCTATGAAAAAATGGCTGGCCGCTGTCCAGCTTGTGCTTTTGTACATTTCAAAGATGATGAGCGTTCTACGAATTCATTTGGCATTGATCCTCTCACATCTAGCTCTGGTTTCATCTAGTTCCTGCTGAAATATGTCTCACAGGAAGCAGATGTTCAAATATGTCTGACAGGACGTTCTAACATTCAGCCAAGATGTTTCTGGCTTTGAAGCAGGCCAGACTCAGAGCATGCTTTCTTGATTCGGCAACTCCATGCATTGCAGCAGTATAACTGTCCTTCAGGAATTGGACAGGCATGTCCTTGCACGTCACAGACTAAATAGAAATGTGCAGATTTGCACCTTCTTGTCTAAATGGTTCAGTTAAACAAGGTGAGTAGAGTGTAAGCAGCATGGTAAACTCCAGAGGACTGGAGCTGTTGAAGTTCTGCATGCCTGGTCATCAAAAAATACCCCAAAACTTGTAAGTTGGTGAGTATCGGACCAAAGCTTGACAGGCAGGATTATGGAAATATTATGCAGTGTGTGTTTGATGCCGTTCTGGAAGTCACAAAGCTCTTGCTACCAGACGGAGGCCATGCCTGCCATTATTTTGACTGAGGCTTGCTGAATGAAGGGGACATAATTGTTAGATTGATTTGCCGCCCTCCTGATGGGGAAGAAAATTATGGGATGCGTATCAACACTTAGGGCAACAGTCTGTTGCCCTAATAAGACTTTGGGTCTACAGAGCGGTTGATATATCTCTATAATTCTTAAGCTAATGTTTCGGCATTGTGTCCTAAAGCATGTGTAGACACATGCGATGCAGATGTTTAGTTATCAATCAGATGGACTTGTATTCATATGTTACTTGAAGGTCCTTACTGTTTCACCCTTGAGTGAGATATTTAAACTGAACTGCTTTAGAAAAAATATTCATCTTTGTAAATACATGAGATTACGAGAGGTGTCAGTTATGAAACTTAAAACAGAATTTATACCATAACAGCGATTTCCCTGACTAACACCTCTCTGTCCTGTAGTGCCATACTACCAACCCCCCAGGTTGATCCATGTAAGCCAGGATTCAGTTCTCTCCTGCTCCATTCCATCCCTCCTGTTTTAGCTAACTGAAATTCACATTTGTGTACTAGCCCATTGTGTAGCACCCCCTCAGTAAAAGCCCACTGTATACCAACCTCCAGTATGCTGGCCCACCATATTCCACCCCTGCTGTGCTGGCCAGCCATATACTATCCCTGAGTTATTCTCCTCCTCTGTAGTTGCCCACAGGGTAGGCCATTTGTCTGCACTAATCTCCTGAATAAAGACCTCTGCTTTAGCACGCCTGCTGTTACAGGACAATACGGCGTTAGCTAACGGAGGGCTGCTTCTCGTCGGCATCAGTAGCTCTAAAGTCTCTGGGAAGGTGCTGACTCACCGCGATCTGGCTTTCCATGTCTGAAGATTGTTTTCGTTGCCATGGTATTGTGCTAGAGAAAGTTGAGTTCTGAAATGATGCTGATATGACCAGGCTAGGGGGTTAATTGCACAGCAGGCTGGTTGGCCAGGATGGTTATAACCACCATGGGTTTCGACCACACAATTGGACTCTCAGGCCTGAGTGTCACTGTAAAAAAGCAGGACGTCACACATTACACGTGTACAAGAACGTTAAGCACCTGCATTTGCGAGAGTTTGGCCTTTGGCCTCTCTCTAAAAAGAACAACACTTGAGTTTCCATATGAGAATAATGATTTATTTGTTCTTATATATCTTGTCATTTTTTCTCCGTTGCTGCCCCCTGTTGGCCTAGTAGACTGTGACATTACTCGGAGGATGGAGAACGGCGGTCTTCATCCTAGTTAACATGTGTTACGTCAGTGTTTACCTCCAGTCCTCCGCATTCAGTCATTTGTTACTGAAGTCTCCAGAGAATATATTTAGAATCTCTCTATCTTTATCTGCCAGTCGTTTCTCTGTGTATATTGCTGAGTACAATGAACGTAAAGGCAAAACTGTTGGGAAAATCGGTCAGTGTCTTTTAAACCGAACCACCAACGAACAAATAAACACGAGATCGACGTCTCCGTGTTCTCCTTTGTGTCGTCAATTAATTGAAGGCACTCGGCAAAAGAATATATTACTGAGGCTACGTGTCATGATTGAGTAACAGTTGCTAGGCGAATGACAGCTAATTATATCTATTCTGGACGTTTGTAGAAGAGCAAAACGTCTTAATTGTAATGAACCAAAGAGAAAACGAGGCCAAGTGTGTGGTAATTATTCATTAATTTGGGCAGCTATAAGTAGCGGTATGACAGGGTTATTCACTGTCTGTATTCAAACTTGGAACTCAGCACAAGGACTGTCTTTTATGAGGGTATGTCCTATTTATGGCTGCATTTTAGTTTGAAAATGAGGGTGATGCTTTTTGTATTTTCTCTCTTTTTTTTTTTTTTACATGAGATATTCAATTTCTAACCAGCAGGCAGAGATTTAAGTGCCGTATTGACAGCGGAAGCCTTGGTGGATTGACAGGTTCCTCCTCCTTTGTGTAGATTAGGAAATGTTCCTCTGTCCTGGCATCTGTCAGATGAGTATTGGTAGCTTATCAGAACCTTATGCAGCTCAGAATCTCCCCAATCCTTTTCATGTGCAGTGCATAACCTCGGCATTCAACACTGCGACTTCATCGATACTCAATATTCATTGCCAGCTACTGGCCAGGAGGGGGCGCATCTGTACCTCAATTAATGCACATAGTCCGTGCTTATGCCCTGATTGCCAAGGTATCAAAATTCGTGCCTTTATATAATTGTGCCCCTTCTGTATTTCTCATGCTGTGAAGTTGTGAGACATAACAGTTTTGTTTTGTGAGTGCTGGCAGTGGATTGATTGCCAGAAATATTTTAATAGAAAACTGTTTAAAAAAAAATCCAGCACCGAAGATTAAAAGTAAAAACTTTTTCCCTTGTCTTAAATCTGTCTTCAAGTTTTTGACAGAAATGCGTGACTTACTCTTTTCAAAATAATCACAGCAGAGTACTTTACAAAGAATCAGAAGACAATAGGGAGAAACAAACTCCCAACTGGTTCAGCTAGTAGGGAAGAGATCTCTGGGGGGTCAAGAAGACCCGGCTGCCCTACGCTGCATGGCATGCAATACATACAGGTTCAGTTGGAGGTCCAAATACAGCAGGCATGTTCATTTGGTCTGGATCTGGTCCAGTGTCAAATTTAGATTTGAAAGGCAAGTCAACGAGTATGTGAACGGCTTCTGATGGATGTGGCTTGGTCTGTGGTCCGATCGATGGGATACCGCATACTTTGATTGGCTCAGATGACAGCTGTAATGGAGAGGCAGGACGTGGGAGATGTGCCAACACAGCCTGTCAAAATGGGGACTGTGCCTGGGGCCTGGGCTTCTCTATTGCTCTAGAGATGGGATTAATCTCCTCACACCCTGGGAGAAGGATTGTAGGTCTCCTCCACAGTGGAGCCATGGAAGGCATCTCTGTAAAAATGTCACCATGAGACATTGCAACAGCACATTTTCTGGTTTACCATTCCTACCTGTCGGGGGGGGGGGGGACTTGGGTAGGCAAAGTATTCCATATGACAAGTGTAGCCCTGAGAATGAGGAAATGTCGACTTGAGGTGTCTGTGAGGGTTCCAGAGAGTTGCTGGCTTTCTGATTCCGCTGTCTTGCACATAGTTCACTCTTACCTCTTGATGGATCATTGCAATGTTGAGGCTGTCAGTTACAATGCTGGCAGGGTGTGGGTTAAACTCAATTTTCACCACTGTACACTAAGCTGGATTTCTCAGGGTGGACTTGCTGACATGGCGAGTCCATTCGTCAACATCGCTCCATCGACTTCTGAGCTTCAAGTCTTATTCTCTTTCTTTCTGGAGATTTTCAGCTAATTTCTTTCTATGAAAAGTTTTTTCTCAATTTTTGAAGCTGTTTTAATTTAATAGTTCACCGATAATCTGTTTGGGTAGCTTGATTATCTTTGATTTGTACATTTAATATTGTTTTTTAAGTTATGATAATCACACGTTACTGCCATTAATTTGAGTCAATATGATTTTCATTGCTAATAGACGTGGACTAGCTGCCAATATGTAGTCCATCATGAACGAAGATGACAGATCTTCCGAATCGATGTGATGAATGAGGTTGACAGAGGCTGTCATGGCTGGCGGCAATGTGACTGTAGGTGGCTGTGTAGTCCAACCCGGGAGCTGCAGATCTTGCCTCAACTGGAACAGAGGAGGCTGAGGTAGGCTGGGGTGCAGCAGATTGATGTCTCTTCTGGTGCCAGTCTTTTCTGAGTTGTGCATGTTTGGCTATAATGAACGTCAGGTAGGTCTGACAGCTGCAGCTTTCCCAAGGTTCCCAGGCTTGAGGTTACATTCCCTTAGTGTTACTTTGTAACACATCTTTTGCCCTCCCGGCCTTCTATTAGCAGCTGGGAGCTGCCCGTGGCAGACGTGACCTGCAGATGACATGGCCTACCCAGTGGAGATGTCTCTGGGTCAAAATAGCCTCTAGTCTGAGGATGCCGGTGCATTCAAGGGTGTCAGCATGATGGATATGATCCTTCCAGCTTATGCCACGAATATGGTGAAGGCAGTGGATGTTGAACGCCTCTTCTCATCTGATGTGGTGGCGATACGTGGTCCAAACTTCAGCCCCATGCAAAATAGCTGAGATGCACATTGTTGATACACTCCAAGCATTGTTGTGCTTTTGAGGTTTTTCTTCTCAAAAACTCAAGATTACAGTCATGCAAAGGCAAGGGAGGCAGGGTTGGTGTGGGCCTGCATGTCATCATCTATGAAGCAGGTGGATGCTAAGATGCTCCCAAGTTGGCATAAATTTTGAACCACCTTTAAGGGAGGGTCTCCAATGCTGAATATTGGTGGAGAGGAAGACGGAGATATCTTCTGGACAATGAGATCTGTTTTTTTGGGTGTTGATCTGGAGTCCTAGAGAATGGTACTCACCAGCCACAACATCCAGTGCACACTGCATGGAAGTAGGAGTGTGCAATCGTCTGCAAACTGAAGCTCATGGATATTACAGATTGAGGCCTTTGTCGAGGCTTGTAGGCGTCTCTGTTAAACAGGCTTCTATTGAGGCTATACTGAATTTGTACACTGTCCTCTGGATTGAGGGTCTGTTGGGAAAGGTGCGTGATTATGGCCAAGGAGAGGTTAAAAATTACTGGAGCCAACACACATATCTGCTTCAGAGTCACATTCCCAGGGGCAGCAGAGGACTGTTGACTATTGATGAGTTCATATCTGGGCTTTGAAGTCACCCATAAGTATTAATCTGTCTCAGCTAGTCATTTTTTGTATTTTTGCGTCAAGGTTTTCGTAAAAGGCATCCGTGGTCTCCTTATCAGTGTCCAGGGTGGGGCTGCAGGCACATAAAAGGATGGCAAAATGTCCTTTAGTCAGAGGGATGTGTCAAGTCATGAACTGCTCACTGATGCCCTGAAAGACCTTAGGAATGCTACCACACAGGCTTGTTCTAACGCCAAAGCCAACTTCATCAACTCTCCCTTCACCTTCTGGAAGGCCCTTCCCGAAGATGGTGTACCCTTTACCAGCCTTCGTCAGTGAGTCTTCCCCAGGGAGCTGAGTTTCACTCAGTGCTGCACTGTTGATGTCGAACCAATTCATGTGCAACAAGTACATTTCATCTATGGAGTCTTTCTCCCCCCCCCTGCATGAGTATTAACAAAGGTACGGATGTTCCAGGTAGCCAGTTTCATATCCAGAATTTATTTATTTCGTGACCACAAAGAGGGATGTCCCGATGGCTGCGGTTTGCCATCCAGTGGTAAAGCAAACGGGCGATGTTCGGGACATCAATGCTAGACCCTTCCCCCATATAGAGGAGAGCAGTGCTGTCCCTACATAGGGCTGCTCAGTTACATGGGTAACTGCAGAAGGAGAATGTTCTCCCATCGACTGTCACACCAAGGCCGCCTCTGTGTGGAACTCGGACAAGGGGGTCCCAGTCACGTCCATAGCTAGCCCCCATCACCCTAATCCCAGTGCCAAAGGACTTCCCAGGTAGCAGGGAAACACCGTCATTGGGTCAACAGTCCATCTCAGGGCACACACTCACAAATAAATTGTTTCAAATGTATATTAGCACATTTAAAGTCTGCACTATGACTGTCCCGAGACACGTACAACATCTTACCAATTATTTTATGGCAGGGTGACTCCATGTGCCAGTGGGTAGCACTGGGAGGTTTGAGTTCTGTCTGTGCGCTCTATGCATGTGCGGAGTTTGCCTGTTCTCCTCATATTCTGTTAGTCTGGGTTCCTCTCAAAATCCAAATGCTGTTAGCTAATTGCTTTCTCAAAATTGCCAACATTGCGCGACTGCGTGTGTGCCCTAAGATGGACTGGGATAGGCTCGAGATCCGATGCATCTGCATACTCGATAAATGGTTGGAAGATGGATAGATGAATGGATAGCATCCTCAAGACCCGGGGGAGGGAGCAGCAGAGCCGTGTCAAGACGATTCGCTTCACGTATGGAAGGATTAACAAGAGGACGCCTCTCGAGTAGCGGTTTTGGGGGGGGCACAGATCTTGAGAAGGTATGCTCACCCCTCCGGCCGGTCCCGGACCACCACCACCCCCCTCCTCGCTCTCTGCTGCAGAGCGCAGCCTGTGACGTCAGCAGCAGAGCGGCTCCTCGGCTCGGCAGAGGAATGGGGGACAAACTGCGAGGTGAGCGATGCTCTTATTTTAATGCATATACGTGCTTACGGGGCCACTTGGAGGGGCGCGTTATTAAGCCGCTTCCCAAACGAGCAGACGTGAAGGCGGATAGGTGGTGAGGTGGGAAATTATTCCGATGAAGTCGCAGCAGTGATCGCTTGCGCTTGGAGAAAATGGTGTAGAACCCTGGGCTGGCAGCGATGCTGGCACCTAGCGCTAAGACATGACTGAAGACGATGCGTGATATACTAGTCAATAATTAGGCACATCGTTTAAATCCAATAACTATGGAGCAATGGACCGGTAGATGAAAGCATGTGGTGGGGTTGATACGTTTCATCCGCAGACCCACAGCTGCCCATCGATTAATCGACACGGTCACGGATAATCGACTTTTTTTTTTTTTTTTTTAGCCGGTATGCAATGTAAGGCGACTCTTAATCAATGACTAGTTCATGCCAGGGCTGAACAGGTAGACCCGCAAGGCTGCTGCTTGGGGTAAAACCACTGGCCTCATTCGGATTTCACAGCCAGCACCGCTGACGCAGGGGCATGATGCGCTGCCGTGATTTCTTTGTGATGTGCATGCCAACATGACATTTGCCCTCCTCACGCCTGAGACGTGGCCACCTACACGGCGATGTTCGAAACATGGGTAATCCTGGGGAAGTAGGGAGGTGTAGCGCAAGGAAACCAGTCGCCCCCTATAGGAAGGAGCTGTATGGGTCATGACCATTATTCATTGCATATAATAGGCGGGATTAAGCAAGCCCGTGGTTACAGGAAAATCACTGCTGATATGTAATGTGTATATATACAGTATATATGCTTGACATACAGTCTATGACAGATTGAGATTATGAAGATGAAGGACATGATGATGATGATGATGTGAGCAGCTAGCGCACCTTGGAGTTTCAGCTAATGAAATGGCATTAAAATCGAGGAAAAGTGCAGCAATGGCCCCTTAAGACTGCTCTGGATGCGAGGTGATCGTCCCCCCGGGGACTTCGGGGATTTAAGCGCCAGTGAATTTCGATTCCGGCGCTTCTGACGAGCCGTCTGTAGCGGAGTGGGACAGGCGAGCATGGGAGCGAAAGTGAAAGTGGGCAAGGGGATGAGGAAGAGGAGGGACGGGGCAGGACGAAGCGCCCAGTACCGCGCCCGCACGGCTAACGAGCAATCTTAAGAAAAAGCCAGACTTTATTATAAAGCCACATCAGTTCTTAGCACCAAGTTTTTTCCCTAAGGTCCGTACACTCCCCAAATTGGCATTTTCCAAATTCCGGAAAAAAAAAATATTACAAATGCTTTTGTGGCGCAAACACGCGACTTGTAAGTCATGTCGCTTGTATTTTGAAATATACGAGTACATTAGACTTCAGCAGTTCACATCAGTGTGCACTTTAATGCATTTCTGTTTGTGTGTAGAATTATTTAAATTTCTGTTTTTTTTTTTTTTTTTTAATTAAACCTTGTTTTGTTAATGGTTGTTTTGGAAAATAACAATATATCTGCAAAGGATTTTACCAATGCAGTCTGCCTGGCATGTCTGAGTGGAACATCAGCAGGCTTTGCAGTGAAAGTATCTGTTACAAGCCCGTTATATTTGGTAGTTATATAATGGTTTAGCATTGAACCATAGAAAGAATACATTAACCACCAAGCAGTAGGTTACATAGGAGAATATGCAATATTTAAGAAAGTTGTTTTTTTTTTTTTTTTTTTGCTGTGGGTGGTGTGATGGCTCAGTGGATAGCACTGCTACCTTATACATCTAGCTTTGTGGGTATGTATGTGGAGCTTGTATACACACTGTGTTTTGCTGGTTTCCTCCTGCAGTCCATGGGCACACAGATAATCAGTTTA
>JAACJT020000066.1:36607-47734 GCA_009936485.2 Gymnarchus niloticus | reverse complement strand
GGGTATACACTGGATGGGGTGCCAGTCCATCACAGGGCACAAGGCTGGGGTACACCCTGGATGGGGTGCCAGTCCATTACAGGGCACAAGGCTGGGGTACACCTTGGACAGGATGCCAGTTTTCGCCTTACTATAATAGATATTTCTGCAGTGATGTTGTGACTGTACTAAATGAGAAGCACTGCTCAAATCAGGCTGTACCAGGTAGGTCATTATTCACAGCCTTGTCACCTACAGCCAGATGGTATCGCTCTACTGTTTATCCCTCAGACTGTAATGCAAATGGATGATAATTTCTTACATCCAGGTATTTCCCTCCTTCTGGGAATTATTCTCACGCCTTGGATCGGGCAATTCCACTTTGGGATGAGCTGTTATTAGCTTTTTGTCAGCCTCCCTGGTGCCTCAGCCTGGCATTATCATGCTCGTTGCCTTAGCTTCTGCAGTTATCATTAGCGTGCTCTCATCGCGTTAGCTTTAGCACGAAGCATCGGTATGCTCACGCGGCATTAGCTTTAGCAAAAATCATGCGTTAGCTTATCTGAACAGCATTAGCATGATGGCACTCGACAGGTGTGAAAATAGGTATCAACTTAACGAAGGACACCAATACCTCGTTATTCGAGCGTCACTGGATTCGAGTTTCCAATATTTCCGATGTGCCTTGGCTGCATTCGGATGGCGCTTGCTGTGCTGAGACCTCTCCCCACTAGGATATCCGATATAGGTATTAATAAACCTCTCAGTGAGGCAGACGTTTGAGTACAGGGCACTTGGGCGACTTATTTTAATGCGTAGTAGTAGTTTCAAAGCGCAGGAGCACTTAAGTGCGATGTTGCAGTTTTGATCGACCATGTGTACGAAATGTCTACGCACGGTCCTGGAGGGGTACAGTATGGCCATGTCCCTGATGAAATATGGATCTGCTGCCGGCTGACTTGCAGCACGTCTTAAAAACCCGTGTCGCGCGCCTGCGCAGGACAGGCTCCTCCCCGGTCCGCTCCGCGTCCCCCTCACGTCGCTCTCAGAATCCCGCCTTTCACCCGCCTCGCGGGGGCTGCTGCTTGCTCTTGTTATCTCTGAGCAACACGCCAGCACGTGAAACAGGATGAAAACAGCGCTTTTTCTTGTATTTTCCTTTAAACATGACAGACCTTCTGCCGCATTTGTATTTAGTCATTTATTTGAAAATTATGTATGAAAAAAGGCTCATATTCCCTAGGTGACTTGCAGGCTGTTGACGCCTTTAAGAAAATTCAGACTGGCTGGTCACTGGTAGTGATCCAGACTACCAAAGCCTTCGGCAGAAGGACATAGACGTGCTCATAATGTGTCCAAACTGTCCATTTCTCACTCTTCTCTGTTTGATTCCTCTGAAAGACGTCTGTAAACATAAACAGCTGTTCCCACTCTGTCCACTCAAGGGAGCAGCACATTAGGGGTCTTCCTCACTCATTGGGATTAGTCCTCCATGGGCCCCATTAGACCTACTGGTATCGGCGATACATGAAAGAGCTGTTTGACATCTCTGAAGGTTTAAAGAACGAACGGGCGGCGTATAACATTTGGGTGGGGTTTGAAGACAGCTGTGGCCTGGTATACAGCCTGTCTTAAGACCTCTTAATTCTTCCTTTGGTTATTTTTGTCTCCTGCTTAATTTCTACTCCTTTCATTATTTTTACTTCTGTTATATAATTACACAGTGCTGGCACCCAGAGAAATGTATGCTGCTTACTTGCTCACGTTTTCATCCAATTATTGTGTTTGATAAATATGCAGCTATATTTAAACTGGAGTCTGCATACAGCAGATGGCACAGGTGGGCGGAGACGTTGCTTCCCGCGGGTGCGAGGCTCTGACGGTAACAGTTACAGGACCATCCTGCTGGAGCTGGCTCTGGGTTTTTTGGGAGGTGAGTTCACACAAGCTGGATGGCTGGCCTGTCACTCAGGCTTGGGGAACCGAATTTTGCTGTCCCTCCCCCGGCAGGACCATAAACTGGCAGGACCGTAAACTAGCAGGACCTTTGCAGGATGTTCTCAAGGTTGCTTCTGCAAAACTAATTAATGCCCGCCTTTTCCACACTGTCCTTTGATGCCTATAAACATGGCATCCTGCCCTCCCTTCTCTGGTCTCCTGTGCCATGGAATACGTGTGGAGAAATCGACTGATCCTTCCCTGCTGTCCCAGCTCTTTTGACTGAACCCACCAAGGTTGACCTGGTTGGGTTGGACGGCATGAAGGTGGAAGTACAGGAAGGACCGCTCTGCTCACCTGTTCCGAATTTTATGGTTCTCCATATGTATGTTAAGGGAGAGCTGACATGTTTGTGTTGCCTCTCATGACTGCATGCCTTGCCCAGTTAAGACAGCGAAATGGTTTTGTGTGTAGCCAGAGGGCGCTAATTAAGCCAGCTCTATCTGTCATCCAGTCTGCATCCATCCAGCATTTTCCAAACCCGGCCAGGCCCGGCTTAAGCATTCAGGTCCTCTGACAAGAGATATGGTACCTTAAGGGTGTAGTGCGCGGTTGGACTTATTCGAGGAACACGAGGCCACAGTGCATCGAAACAGACGGTGACTCAGTGCTGAGATGCCACCGTTTATCATCCTTTGGTTTACAGAGCAGTGGCTCTCAGTTGCGTGTTCAGTACTGTTTTAACCCTCCATGCAGCTCTTGCTACGGTTTGGCATGATCAGAATTCAGGTTTCGGTGTAGCGTTTCTCCTCACCAGTGTCCCATCTCACCCTGTCTAGTGCGGTGGGTCATCAGAGCAGTGGCCCACCGATGAGAAAGGACAAGGTTTCAAGGGTTACTCCTCCGACTTGATTCTTCCTGCCAGATGCCAGCTGGCAGCTTGCCTTGTTTAGCCAGAAGGGGGCAGTAAACTGAACTCTTCCTAGGGAAAGAAAACTAACCCATTACACCTGCTGTGTTTCTGTGGATATGAAACCGTTAAGCTGGCTGAAAGGCCACTGATGTGTCTTTGGTTTGAGTCCAGATGTGGCACATTTTCAACCTCATGCAAATAAATTCAAATATTGTCAAGGATGATCCGCCTTTTTAAAAAGATGTGCCAGTTGGAATGGTATAATTGAAATTGAATATAATTGAATTTGAAAGGATGCTCCCTAATATGCAGTGGGATGAAATTGGCAGAATATATTGTAGTGTAGTGAGGCCAAGTTGTTGATGACTTTACTATGTAATCTGAGGCCACAGTGAAACAACATACATGCGTGTTTCTCTGGGTTGGTGCATGTGAGCTGGAAGGTTCCAGAAATTCAGCTATGGCCTTCAGTACCATGCGATCTAATCTTGATGCCTGATGTTTGTAGCTTGTAGTTGTTTTGCAAGTACTGTACTGCTTAAGCACTGGCACCCTGAAAGCTGATGGTTCAAATCCCAGCAGGATCCTTCTTTTATACCTTTCAGCCAGGTAATTAGCCTGAGCTCCTTCAAAGGATTGAGCGTTTAATAATGAACGTCTGTTTTCAGGGAGGTGGCACAAATAGACCAATTCCTGCAAGAGACGGCGGCGCGGGAAGCCAGCGCCAAGGTACGCCTGCAGCAGTTCATCGAGGAGCTGCTCGACCGCGCCGACCGCGCTGAGAAGCAGCTCCAGATCATCAGCAGCTGTGGGACAACACCCAACGGCAGCCTGGGCCGCTGCAGCGTCCCAGGAATGAAGGGTGCGAGCCGGCAGGTGAGGGCCGAAGATGAAAACACGGGGTAACATCATCTCCATAAAAATGGTCATAATTAACAGGCATGTGTGGGGAGGACAATTTGTGGGATGTTTGCAATGTTTGGTAAACCAGAAGAATGTTAATCTACAGGTGACACGGGGGTTAATCTACAGGTGACACGGGGGTTAATCTACAGGTGACTCAGAGGGGTTATTGTACAGGTGACTCGAGTGACATAAAGGGTCTCTGTCATACTCATTTAGTCAGGATCAGTGAATTCTGCTCATGACAGTGTGTATTTAACATTTATCTGTCATCATGAGGGTGTCCAGAGCTGTGAACATGGAAATCGCTAAGTGGTGGCCCAGTCCTGTTGGCATATCAACGTCTATGTAACGCTAATCATTTGGGTCCTGATGGTGGACCATTTATTTAATGTTTTTTCTCAACACATTATGGATTTCTGTGAGAGTCTTTTTCATGCCAGCTAACAACGTGCTGCTGACACTAAACTCTACCCTTGGCTTCTCAGTAGATCAGGCCATTGCCCGCTGGGATTGGGATACAAGGACCGGCTGTGAAGTCGGATGGGAGCAGACAGGCCCGTTATGTGGTAGAGTTTTTCATGTGCAGATGAAGGATATGGGAGTGAGCATTTATAACTCTCACAGGGACAGAAAAGGCAGATCGCATTGAAGTTTGCCCGCCTCCTTGTTTAGCTGAAGGTCAAGGATGTTCGCTTCCATCGCGGGGAGAAGCACAGCGTGACATATAAACCCTTTTTCAAAATGTTTCAGCCTTCCATCTCCATCTACGGCGTTCCTCTGTTATTTCTGTAAGATGGCCGAGCAGGAGTGTGCGCTTATCTCAGAGGCATGAGAATGCATACCAGCTTTGGAGAGAATCTTTGATGCCTTCTGCATCCTTTTTCAAAATGCGTTCACAGCGAGCGCCAGCATTTGAGCGGCTAGAGACTCTTACAGATTTTGTGTTCCCTGTCTCTCCCCCAGCCATTGCACTGAAAGACCACATTCATCTCGCATTCCAGTTAGGGAGCGCCCTCTGGAGGCTGGCTTACCCTTGCTGGGCATCTTGGTTAATTTGCGGTTTGAATGGTAAACCTCCCGATTTGGGCACTGCTGTTGCGATGGTCCCAGTGCAGTGTATTGTTTTGTGCCCAGTAAAATCACACTGGCTTGCATATTCTAAGAATGAATGTGAGAAAGTCTTGTCTCATAATATGGCTGCTTTTTAAGCCAATGCAATACAACTTGATATGCCAAGTTTAAACACAAGCCAGGCAGTCCAGAGATCTAACAGATCGAAAAGAACACGTTGAGCCATTTTTAACGAGCCCTTTATTTAAACGGAGAAGCTGAGAACCTGGTACACAGTAGCAGCTGAAAAGGTTTCAAAAAAATAAGCACGATACTAACATTTCGCAAAGAATAAAATAACACCTTCAACCAGAATCCTAATGACATTAAAATTCAGCTGGCACCATTGTCTGCAAGCACGTGAAATACGAGCTGGGCTTCGCGAGTGTACGTGTGCCTGGCGTTAACATGGCCGGACGCGATCTGGACAGTGGCTGACTCTTGTGGTCACGGAAACTGGTCTCAGAGCAGTGGAGCGGTGTGAGCCTCTCTAACTAACTGTAATTTGAACCGAACTGAAGCACCATAGTCACGGCTCTGATCCGGATGGGAGTCTGCCAGGTGCGGTGAGAACCCCTCAGATTAGTGAGGAAGCTCTCCAGCCAAGACCACCTCATTTCCTTTCACAGATTCGTTTGCTGTGTGGCATTTTTGGTGTGAAAATCATACCTATAAGGAAGTCTGGGTCATTTATCTTTCTTCTCCTCCAGAGAAACTCCAGTGTGTCGGTGGCGTCGAGGGGCGTGTACCAGGTGTCTGACCGACGCCCCTCACCCAGTACTGGGTAAGTGTCCGGTCTCATGTCATGTGACCTCTGAGCTCGTCGCATTTCCCTTGGAGACGTCCAAAGAGTGCTGATCGGTATCTTAATTAATCTCCTGGTCAACTTTGTCGAGTCCGTTAAACGAGGATCCGGTGACGGCTGGGTATTTTGTAATGGCACGGCGGTTCCTTTACGTTCCGCGAGCTGTGTCGATGACATCAGCCGCAGTCTGTTGCTTGCCGTGCGGCACCAGTCGGCACATTGGCGTGTGACAGTGGCGAGGTCCGGATGCGTCTCACAGATCAATTGTCATTTCACTTTGTTGATCGCGGTCTTATTTTTACCGCCGTTCCAAATTTTCATGACGTCAGATTGGCCTACAGATGGGAGAAATAACCAGATTTTTATGAATTACTTATAGGTGACTGTCCAATCTGCTGCCTGATTTATATGTACATTGATTCATTAGTGAAGGGGGGCTGCTTGACCTTCTTCAGCCCACGTGAGACCCAGGGTAGCCTTCACATGCTATTTCAGAAGCACGCCTTGTTTCGATAGCTAAATCTGTGTAACAGCGCAGGCCGTCATCCTTGAGCTGGCATCCCGTTGCGTTCCAGGTCGGAGAGTGCGCATGGTCAGGCCCGCTGGTGGCGCAGCGCTTAAAGGATGAGACGTGACAGCCGGGTGCCGTGTCGGCGCCCCCTACAGGCTGGTCGCCTGTCTTGTTCACAGCCTGTCAGCCGAGAGAGCGGGATGCTTCATGCTGTGGGAAAGCCACACGTCCCCCGTCCCTCGCTCACGTCGACTGTGAGCGAAATGAACCCAACACGGCGGTTTCAGCAGTCCCCCCCCCCCCGTGCCCAGTGTTGAAACAGAACACGGGGGAAAAAAGTACACTTTATCAGATGACGACCACCATGGAGGTGACAAAAATGCTATTTTGGGTTCCGTATCATTGGTAATGAATGTGTGCTGGGTAGGGGGGGGGGGTCAGTGGGGGGTTAGATCCTGTCACCCAAATGAATCACTCTGCATGGGTGTCAGATCTGGGATGGCTGCCATTCCAGCCCCAGTCAGTTGTTGCTCACAGCAAAATCACATATTACCGTAAGACTAGTGGGTGGGGGATTAATTCTGGTATGGAATGGAAATGGGTTTGAGGACACTGTGGGGAGCAAGGAAGACAAGATAGGCAGATGGAAGACACAAGGCAACTAAACAAGTGTCAGGTCTAGGAGCAGGGGGTGTGAGGTGAGCTGGTGGGGTCTGAGGGAGGACACAGGATGCACTGTTGCATGATGGGTAATAAAGTTTGGGAGAAGTGAATGAATGCTCGCCACCCACCCCCTGCCATGCCCGTTCCTTAATTACCTTCCTAAAAATGAGATTTTATGTTTTTGGGGAGTACAAAGGAGACGATTACCAGGTTTCAGCAGAACACGCTGTGTTGTGTCGTTTGGTGGTCTTAGGCAGTGATTTTTATAAACACCCCCAGTCACACTCTCTACCACAGTATCACTCCCCTGCCTGAATAGACCCCGTTTTTATATTACCCCAGCCCCCCAGATGCAAACCCACGTCGTTTCCTGGCGCCCAGGCGCGGGGCTAAACAAAGAAAACAAAAAAAAAAGGACAAAATTAAAAAAAAAAAGCTACCTGCTCTTGGTGCGCTGAAGGGTACTGTAACATCTGTAGCTGGGTAACAAGGTCACCGTGCCGACAGCAGCCAAGCACCGTAGCTATACTGACAGAGGTGACAGGTTCAGGCCGTGCCCAGCAGGGCGGTGCAGCTCACAGCGTGATCGCTCTCGGGCTCACCTCCCTTTCCCGTAAACAAACACGAAGCCCCACCTCCCCAGGCTGCGTGCGTGCCGACAACGGAGTCAGGCCGGCTTCTGTTCAAGAGACACGTGGGCATGTGTGTAATTAGGGCCCGATTAGGCTGCGCAGCCAGATTATTAGCGTCCTTAGACTGCTTGGCTGTTTGTGACATTACCGTCATGTGTGGCTGCTCTCCCCGGGTGAGCCGTTTAGTCATGGATCTCCACAGGGTCGTATGGGGAGGGGCTCCGTGTTTTCCGTGTTGGTTATTTTGGGAATAATGAGATGACTAGATATGTGCCATGTTCCTCACGCTACACTGAGGGGTGTTGGACTCCTGGAGTGCCCAGGACAGTAACATCAGTGGTAGGTCCAGGATGGTCATGCCCAGCGTAGCCCCAGGTCATCATACCCATGATTAGACCCAACCCATCATATTCACGTGGGTCAAGGACGGCCACCTCTCCCCGTATTTTTACCACGACTTCCCGACTCTGGCAGAGAATGCTCACATCCTGCATTTCTTCAGCCTGACCGCCAATGTAAATCTGCCACTTCTCACGTCGACACAGAGAACCCCAGCAAAGACAGACAAACCGAGAAAACGAAACCCCAGCTTTGATCTTTAAACGAACTATAGAAGGAGGTTACAGGCCGTCTCCTTGCTGTCTTGACAGAGTTAGACAGAGACGTGTGATGGGTCTGCGTGTAGCACTGCAGTTAAATCCAGTATGACCCCTGGCTGCAGACGGATGCCAGTATGACCCCTGGCTGCAGACGGATGCCAGTATGACCCCTGGCTGCAGACGGATGCCATTGCTTAGACTGGTGTTACACTAGACGATTTTTACCCAGATGTTAGCTCTGATTCACAGTCGTCATGAGTCTGCATCAGCTGGTCCTAGTCTGCTGATTCTGGGATAGTCAGAGTTGTTAGGTGGGACAGACAATAGCATAGAGTATGATGGGCATGGACCCCAGTCTCCGGCCTCCCGATGGTGGTTCAGGTGAGTTGTCGTCCTTCACATGTGTTTGAATTTCACGACTGGAGTCGGGAGCCAATCTGCTAGAGCGGTGTAGTGTGCGATCCCCAGTTGTGTAGCGTTTCACACCTAGTTGTGTAGTGTGTGTGATCCCGAACCCATCAAAAATCTGCACAGATTGGTTGTTAAATGTAAACCACCTGGCTCATAATCTTACAATATCTGAAAAGCAGTGTAGCGAAAAGGCACCCTTACCAATAATATCCATTAGGATGCTAACATATAAGATATTGCTGCTTCCCTATCAAAAATCTGAAGCCTGTCTTTCGGTTCAGCTGACTGTGTCTACAGGCATCATGGTGAGGGGGCGGAGTGTCTCATTATGCAGCCAAATGTGTACTTAAGGCTCTGTCACTAATTGCTGAGTTTCTGAACCCAGGCCCCCCAGTGGATGAGTGGTGAACTGCAGAAAGCCCCCTGAGAAAAAGCATCTAATCCAGAGATTGACTGGCTACTGCTTGTGTGTGTGTGTGTGTGTGTGTGTGTGTGTGTGTGTGTGGGAGCCTTGGTGGAAGGAATCAGCCATGCAATCATTGGATTGTGCTCCTTTTTCCTTGTATGTATTATCTGTTCTCCCCAAATTTCATTCTGGCTGTTTTGAATCCAAAGTTATGTTACTGCAGATTCACTGTTCGAGGTTAAGTGCTTAAAGGATACCAGGTGTCAGATGGGTGTCGCATCAGCGCCCCCTACAGGTGGGTCTGTTTCCAGACAGACTGACAGACCTCTCTAGGGGGTGCTGTTGACTGGCTGGATGAGAGGTTATCTGGGTCTGGTTGCTGGAAGTCTCTGATTTGCACCCCTCCTTCCTCCCTCCCACCGCCACGCAGGGCGTCCGGGTGCGCGAAGTCAGTCTCGCAGGGGTCGGCAGGCTACGATAGTGGTGGCGCCGAGTCGGAGATGCAGGCCTTGGAGGAGAGCTCGGATGCCCAGTATCACCACCCGCAGTGCCGGCTGAGTGAGTCCGGGTACGAGAGGCCTGTCCCGCACCGGGGCTGGGGGCTGCGTAAGCAGGCCATCCAGAACTGGCAGCGCCGGCCGTACCGCAACAGCACCGAGGGTGAGGAGGGAGACGTGTCCGACGTGGGCTCCCGCACCACCGAGTCCGAGGTGGAGGTCTGGGAGCAAGAGCGTCGTGGCGTTGCCAAAGTCCAACACTCTGGTGCCAGCCGGCCTGGGTACCGGCTGGGCACAGGTGGGTCATCGCTAGACATAAATCAGGGAGTGTTTGACTCAGCAGGTTTGGGATCTGTTCCTATGCCCGGATGGTCATGGGTTCAAATCCCATGGTTGGCAGACTAATCATTACTATTGGGCTTTTGAGCAAATCTCTCAGCCCCCTTCTGGTCTAGGAATGCTGGTTGCTCTCTGATCTCAAGCTTCTGACAAAAAAATCTTTTTTTTTATAGTGCCTTTAACATCACGGTAGGCCTGGACATTTAACAGGAGTTTGTTGTATTTACAATGTCCAATCATGAAAAGAATGAAAGGAAAAAAACATTTGCTGGCTAAATTTAAATTTAATCAACTTATTGAGCATTTGTAAGAAGCTATCTGCAGTTTCAGGATTTGTGAGGATGGCTGTGTCTCGAAACCTTATGTCAGTCTGGGGACGTCCTTCTCATTAGCCATTCCCAGCGGCTTTGACGTCACTGTGACTTGTTTCTCAGCTGGTCACACTTTCCCCGTTTTAATTTTGGCTGACCTTTTAAGCGAGGTGATGGTTTTGTAATGCTTACACTCGATGTTTAACATGGGCCACAGCTTCTTCGTATCCCTGGCTCCCCAGGCCGCTCGGAGGGAAGGTACAAGCCCTGTCGTCACGAGAAGAACAGCCCCTCGAGGAGCGAGGTCATCAGCCCCGAGGTGCTGAAGATGCGGGCAGCTCTTTTCTGCATCTTCACCTACCTGGACACCAAGACACTACTGCGCACCTCCGAGGTGTGCCGTGACTGGAAGTTTGTAGCACGCCACCCGGCTGTATGGACCCGTGTACTGCTGGAGAACGCCCGCATCTCCTCCAAGGTGCGTCCAAATGTTCAGACCTGGTTCCTGTGCCCCAGTACTGTGCTGCTTCTCTTTGTTTATTATGTACTGTTTTGGTGCTGTGTACTAACTGTGCTGTCTCTGTGCACAAAAATGACTGTGCTATCCCTGTGCTATGAAATGACTGCTATCTCTGTGCTGCCGTTTCACTCTGCTGTCTGCCTTGCAGTTCCTGTGCACTCTTTCTCAGTGGTGCACGCAGACACACTCCCTAATCCTGCAGAACCTGAAACCGAGATCGAGGGGCAAGAAGGAGACCAAGGAGGAGTATCTGAAAAGCACACGGTAAGCCGACAGTCACGCGGCCCCCACAGAACAGAGCCAGCTGGGTGGCAGATCCAGCCCCTCCCTGTGCGCATCGTGCTGACATTATGGGCTGTCGAGTTTCTTCACATGCGTGGGTTTGTCTGAGAGGACCCCCTCCCACATAGTGACACTTCCGTACCCCCCCCCCCCTTGTTGGAGGTGTGTGGCTGTGTCATGCGTGGCAGGCCCCCCCCCCCCCCCCCCCCCCGGCCCCCCCCCCCCCCGCTGCCCCGTTCCCCCCCCCTTTAGAGACGGGCGCCCGCCCGGCCGGGCTCCCTTCCTTCCCCAATCGGGCGGGGGGC
>JAACJT020000066.1:20437-36507 GCA_009936485.2 Gymnarchus niloticus | reverse complement strand
CTTCCCGGGAGACAGACTGACAGTCTGTGCCTTGATCACCCTAAATGCAGAGCAGGTCACATAGCAGGCGATGCTTTCTGCTGCTAAAATAGGGGAGGATGACTGTGCTGCTTGGTGAGGACATGTACTGCAGCGACAGCCCGCCATAAGGGATAAGGAACACCTCTGTTCCTGTCTGTCTGTCCTGCCACTGCATTTCTCTGTTTTCTGTGACTATTAGTCTTTTCCTCTGTGTTTTAATGTCCTCTGTCCATTGTTACCATGTGTTTTTTCTGTCGCTGTAGTAGTCTTCCCTCACCTGTTTAAATGTTTGTTTACCTGCCGGTTTTTTTGTACCCATCTCGCTGTTACTTGTCTTTCTGTTTGTTTGTCTGTCTATCTGTCTGTCAGTCTTTCTTTACCCATCTCTACACCACCTGGCTGGCTGGCTGTCTGCCTGCTTGCCGGTCTTTCATCTCTCCTCTTTCTGTTACCCGTTTCTGTTACCTGTCTGCCAGTCTTCCTTCTTCCCTCTCTATGTGTCTCTCTGTCTGCCAGTCTTTCTTCTTCCCTCTCTATCTGTGTCTCTGTCTGCCAGTCTTCCTTCTCCCCACTCTTTTTCCTGTCTGTCTGCCAGTCTTCCTTCTTCCCTCTCTATGTGTCTCTCTGTCTGCCAGTCTTCCTTCTCCCCTCTCTATGTGTCTCTCTGTCTGCCAGTCTTCCTTCTCCCCGCTCTTTTTCCTGTCTCTCTGTCTGCCAGTCTTCTTTCTTCCCTCTATCTGTCTCTCTGTCAGCTTGCCAGTCTTCCTTTACTTGTCTCTCCCTTTGACAGTGCTTCTCTGTCCCACTCATAGTGGATGCCTGGAAGAGGGTCTGGAGGCCCTTCTGAAGGCCACAGGGGGGAATCTGCTCATCCTGAAAGTGTCCCACTGTCCCAACCTCCTGACGGACCGCACCCTCTGGCTGGCCAGCTGCTACTGCCGCATGCTGCAAGCCGTCACCTACAGGTGTGTCACAGAGACGACTCCCCCTGGGCCAAGACTTGGCTCACTCACACTGCATTTTGTTTGCTGCTCACGGTGCCTGGTTGCAGGAGTGCCACGGATCCTGTCGGACAAGAGGTGATCTGGGCACTTGGGGCTGGCTGCAGAGACATCATCTCCCTGCAGGTGGCGCCACTTCACCCATGGTGAGTGTGTAAGAAGAGGAAAGAATTTTTTTTTGTGATAAATACAACACAGTGTCAAAAGTTATTGTATATTTATTCATAAATGGGGTGTGCATCTGTAACTGTGTCTGTGTGGATATGTATGGCCTTTAATTTCTAGCCAGCAGCCAGCACGCTTCAGTAACCGTTGCCTGCAGACCATTGGTCGATGTTGGCCACACCTTCGAGCCCTGGGTGTGGGCGGGGCAGGGTGTGGCATGCAGGGCCTAGCCTCATTGGGTGAGTAAATCAAACTGGCAGCATGTGATTGGATGGTGAGAATACTAGGAACAGTGCATACGCCACCTAAGTATTCTTAATTCCACTTCTTCCCGATTTTTGTGTAACTCGCTCGCGTGGGTCTCTGTCCTCCTCCCCATCCTTGGGTCTGCAGCCCGTAACTGCATGCGTCTTCAGGTCCTTGAGCTGGACCACGTGAGTGAGATCAACCAGGAGGTGGCGGCTGAGGTGTGCAGGGAGGGCCTGAAGGGCCTGGAAATGCTGGTGCTGACCTCCACCCCAGTCACTCCCAAGGCTCTGCTACACTTCAACAGTGAGTACACACTTTTGCAGTAAGTGTATGCTTCCTCAGAAGATACATGTGTCCAGAGTGCACACTTCATAAATTAAATATGTCCACAGTAAATACGCACTCCCTCAGTGACTGTATGCTTCTTTAGTAAGTGCACATTTCCTCAATTTTATCACTTTGTCAGATGCTACACACGTTGTCAGTGAACACACACCTCGATAAGTATATGCTTTGTAAGTGTACACTTCCTTAGTGCGTTCACACTTCTTACCTATATAGTTTTTCACTAAGTGGACACTTCTTCAGTAAATGGGTACTTTATCAGAAGGAACTACACATTTTTTCAGTAAGTACACACTTCCTCGTCAAAGGCAAACAGTGTATTAGAAATAACATATGTTTCCTCAGCAAGCTCACTTTTAGTCAGAGAGCATACACTTCCTCTGATAGTGTACACTTCCTCAGATAGAGCACACTTGACGGGTGAGTCCACATAGCTGTTTTACTTCCAGGTGCATGTCGTAACCTGAAGTCCATCGTGGTGCAGATCGGGATAGAGGACTACTTTGAGGACCCAAACAGCCCTGAGGCCAGGAAGCTTTTCGACGAGATGGTGAACAAGTTGCAGGTGAGCCGCGCGATGGCCTGGTCCCAGCAGGGGGGTTGACATCCTCCTGCTCAGTATTTCTCTGATCACCGCAATCCCGCGGTTCTGCCAGTGTGGGAGGAAGCCAGCTATTAATATATCCCACTGTAACCAAGGATGAAATTGGTCAACGCCTAAAAATACTCCCAGAAAAACACCGGCAAGCACACGGTGAGTTTTATTCTTGTGTCCAGGCCAAATGAGCACCCCCTGATTATGGGATGTTTGCCCCACCTTGCTGTGATTCATGCGGTCCTTCTTCAATGACACAGCGGATTGCTGGGGGTGTTTGTCGGTTAGATAACTCGTTTCCATGGGAACAGATTGCACCGAAGCCCTTTGACGCTGCTTACCTCTGGATGTGTCCTCTAACCTGTCCTTCATTGTGCCTGAGGGGGGGTTTGAACACTCCTGTCATTTTTCTTCCAACAGGCCCTGAAAAAAAGACCAGGTTTCTCCAAGATCCTGCATGTGAAGGCTGATGGGGTCTGTTAACCCTCGAGGGGTGGTGGGCTGAGTGATCAGCACTGTTGCTGTGGGACTCTACCCTTTCTTCACCCCCCCTTACTGGGGGGCTGCAGGGGGAGCTGGGTGCCCAGACAAGCAACACTGACTACAAAGCAACCAATTCCTCCGTAGTACTGGGGCCCTTCAGCAGGGGGCGTTTCTCTTCACAATTACGCAACAGGACAGCAGGGCCTCCTCCAAGTGGCCAGTGGGGTGGTGGTGGTGGGGGGGCATTCATTCATCAGGGCTTAACTGCACGGAGGTCGGTCCGAGTGACAGGCCTGGTGAGGAAGTGGAAGAATAAGAACTCTATTCATCTCTGCACAGCACAGAAAGTCGGACTCCAGGGATTCCAAAACAAAAGAACAAAAAAGAACAAAGACAAAAATTCCTAGGCGAAGCCTTTTTTTTTTTTTTTTTACTTCAAGGAGCTTTGTGGACCAAGTTTGAAATGCTTTTTAAGGAAATTGACAGCACATTTTTGGACACGCACACAGTGATGGGGGGGGTGGCTAAACATGGCCCCGTGTGTGTATTTGTGTGTGTGTGTGTGTGTGTGTGTATTGCACAGTGTATGCTTTCTAAATTATCTGGACAGGATAAATAGCGTTGCAGAAATATCGCATATTTGATGTTAATTTCAGTGTGATAAATTCCTGCATGGAGGCTGCCATCTTTCTGCTTAGACTGCAGTTTACACCTGGGAGGAGCCGTTCTGTTATGTGGATGCGAGCAAGCAGAGATTACACAGCACATCTGCCTGCGTGGGCGTCCTGCTCGCACAGGAACCGTAGGCGGCCTTCCAGAGTCCTTTCAGATTGCCACTGCTGGGAGGAAGCCTTTTCAACACATGGAGACTCATCTTGGACTGTACTGTAGTCTGATTTGGCAAACTGGGCTTATCCTGTGCAAGACATACACTTCCCAGTATAAGAAAACCAGCCAGTGTCTCTTGTCTCTGAGGTGCACATTTGTCTGGGGGTCGTGTAGAGAATGTCATGTGGATTGCGATGTTCTGGACAGCTGTCCTCCAAATTAGGGTTCAGGGCCACCCTGGTGTGTCCCCCTACCCCTTTAGACCTCCACAACCTAAGGTCAGCTCCCCTCTACTGATTCATGCCTGCCCCTAAACTTCCTATCTTCAAGGTCCAACAGCAATGGCTCATCACCCAAAAGAGTTTCTGCTTAAAACAACTTGAGTTCGTACAGTTACCTTTGCTTTGTTCTGTTCGTTTTGCTCCCTTCTTCAAAGCCAGACGCGCTGTTTATTTCGGTGACGGCGAGAAGACAGGTGCACTCTGACCCTCACCGGTGCACGGGAGTGCATGCATTTACTCGTGATGACGCGCTAGCATGCAGCAAATGCACAGTAGGGGGTTTCCATGGAGATGCAGGAGAGCGATGGTGCCGACAAAAGACCCAGAGGGAGGCATGCAACCCAGCAGAATTTTGGGCGCGGGGTTTCTAGTTGGAAACCCAGGAAAAGTCCCTGATGATGCAAACTCAATAAATGCACGTAACATAATTTACTTTCATCATAAACGTTATATGTGTGTCCGACTGTAAAAATTGGGTGAAGATTGGAATGTACGTTTCGTACGTAGGTGTATCCCATCGATTCACAACCAAATAGTGTATTTTTGTAAAGAAAACGTACATTGTGGTATGTTTGGTCACAAGCATGTCAGCACTGCTGTGTCCGAGTCGTTCAGGTATGGGTTGGCCAGCACTGGATAGTGTGCCCCCTGGATCCTCCAGGTGTGGCCCTAAATGCAGCAGAGGCAGCCTGGTACAGATGATGCCTGATCCACTCTGTCAGGGCCTGACATCAGTCCTCTTTTGTGTCGTTTTTTTGTTTTCGCTGTGTATCGATGCTCGCAGTTATGGCGTGACAACTTGAGTGAGGCATCGTTCGCGGCACCTGTGTAGAGGAGCCAGCAGAGGGCGCCCTTCAGAATGTAGGACCTGGCATTGCACAACTGTGAACTGCCCCACCTGTCCTCAGTAGCAGGAGTAACTGGGTTGTATTACATGTGTTTCTGTAATCATGCATAAGTGTCCTCCATTAAGCCTGGATCCTGGGGGGGTTCTCACCGTGGCCTGCAGAATCAGACAAAACATCCACTCACGGGGCATGCTGTCACGTCTCTCCAATGTCATATTTGTTTCAGTCTTGGCCCCCATCAGGTCAAATTGTGCTGGTCTCTGTAGGAGCAGCAAAGAATTGTGGGAGGCAGATGACTGGGTGAATCCCGAGTGCTGATGACGCTGGAGCAGTTTGTCCAGAAGAGTCCGAGAGCCTCAACCCAAGAGGACGCGACAGCGTGATGACTAGACAAGAGGAAAGATGGAAGGTTAAGGGCTGCTTTTCTTACGATTAGTCTCAGCACCGTGGTTTTACCACGCTTTTGTGGGACCAGGACTTCCTCCATATTTACTGACAATCTATCCTACGGTTGCCTGACCTGCTCATGACTCTGTTTCTGCTAGTATCAGTGATTACATTAGCGGTGTAGCAGAAATTCTCAATTCAGAAAAATCACGAGAAGTGCTTAACCCTCAGATGTTACCCAGAAACTCTCTGCTACTGTAAAACCTTTCCCAGAGACAAGTATGTAACATACAATTTAAAAGTGTGTGCTATATTTAAACTTTTGTGTGTGTGTGTGTGTGTGTGTTTGCTACAGATGCTTTATAATACAAAGTGCTATAGAGATGGATTATTATTTAATAAGAGAGGGTAAAGAGTATATGAAATATTTATTTCTATAAAAAGAGGTCTATAAGCATGGGTTGTTCCTTTGCCTTCTAGCTGTTCTCCTGTAGTCTTTAGAGAATTAGCACTGGGAGCTGAATCACTTGCACACTTTGCTGTGGTTTCTCATCGACGATTTGCACAAACGGCAGAAGTGGATGTTTGTTTTTTTGTTTTGCTTGTGTAAAGATGCTCTGCATTACTTCTCTCGCAGCCTCCATATTATCACATATAAGGTGCTGAGACAGTGCAGATGTTAAGTGCGTGTGTGCGTGTGTTTTTTTTTTTTCCCCTTCGTCTTTTTTTTTACCGACCTTGTTTTGCCGTAGATCTGATTCTTCTGTATCTGTCACATTACGGGCTCTGTACACGCCGCACACGCTCACACCCTGAGCTCCAGGCAGCCTCTCTACTGGCAGAGGCCTTTAGAGAGGTGGGTGGCAATGGAAGTGTGAGGTTGCGAGAACAGAGTGTGGGTGTGTGAGTACCAGTTGAAGCTCTGCATTACTTTTGGAGAACTTTCAAATGTTTACGCGAACCCTGAGCAAACCCCATGCGTTCACTTTAAAGTGCTTCATTATTATGAATTAGTAGTCATCACCAGTGTCAATACATCACAGCCTGTCTCTGTTTATTTTCTTCCAGTAAAGCAGGACCTTCTTTTATGGTATTTGTGGTTTTAAGTATTGCTTGTGAAGTTTACATCTTGGTGTTGCTGCTAAATAACCACGAGAGTTTAACCCGGTCCTCCACTTGACTTCTAACATTCTGTGCTCAGTTTTACGGCTTTTCCATTTTTTTTTTTTCTGCTCTGTTGCTGTTCCCACCTCATCCTGATGGACTTAATGGTGTCACTTTGTCATTTTACCAAATACAGTGTGGCTGGCAGTTTGTGTTCAGACCATTGCGATATTCTTCAGAAGACTAAGGACGGATGCCAAAAATTAGATTGTAATTTTATTTATTTATTTATTTTTTTTGTTCTGTGTGCAGCGCTGCCCTTTGGGAAATGGATATGATTTTTGGCTTGCATCAAGAAATGCAGATGTGTCCGTGTTGAAAATACTAAAATATCACACTGTTTTTCCTGTTTATGTCAGGGGGCATCGAGGCTGGGGGGGGATAAGATTCCATTCATTTGGAACCATTTTCAGTTGTGCACTGTGTTCTTGTACAGAGTAATTTACTGACACAGATGTGTCTGCGGATTGTGCGGGAAGATATAACAATTTGGCATAGAGCACTAGATCTGTTGTGGAAAGTTACCACATTTCATGATTGACATTTTGTGAGTGTCTCAAAACAAATACATTTAAACTTATACGAACTACCCAAGATAATTCCAGTACACGTATGAAAAATCTTTACAGAGAATAATCTTAGATTCAGCCAGAAGAATTTGCACTGCGATAAACCTGCTGTAGATCAAGGTGTTTTTTTTTTTTTTTTTCCTCTCATGGGTGTGAGAAAGCTTGACAATGGGGTGAGCTGTGAGGAAACACCTCAACTCTTTGCTACAAAGGCGGTGATGACCGACCGTTTTTCTGCACTAGACGTGTGTTGTTGTTGTTGTTGTTGTTGTTGTTGGTTTTTTTTTAAATTTTTTTTATCTAGGCTGCTCTTGCAGTGTCACACATGCTTCTCTTCTCTAAAGTGTATTAATCCTGCCTTTATCAGCAGTCTCCAGAAAATGCTGGCCGCCATTTTGCCTGTACAGTTGTCCATGTGCCTGTTATCTAGCTAACTCCGTAGACGAAGCTGTTAGAGATCGACTGTATCGTAGCCGGTTGACCGTGTTGACTCTGTGCAGTTGTATGCTTTAGTGAATCGCCGCTTTCGTACATAAACGCCGCTGCTTGTCAGTCTCTCCGATCGACGCACTCACCCGTAGCGACAGGCGAATGAGTATGTCGGCCACTGCCGAGGATGCCTGACTGCTGCGGCTTCTGGGTTAGACGTGATGGACGGAGGCTATTAAATCGACATGGTACCGCCGTCACCGTTAGCTGTTGGGGTCGCCAGTTGCTTTTAGTCAGAACGGGAGAGAAAAAGTATTCATGTTCACTGCTGGAAATTCAGACTGTTTGCTTCAACCAAAATGTTGTTTGAACAGATCACTGAATATCGTATAGCATGTATTTTATTGAATATGATAAACCTTTTTTTTTTTTTTTGTCTTTTCCTTATTTCGCAAGTGAATCTCCCAGATCACCAAAAATTTCTAGGAAAAAAAAAAAGGAAAAAAGATTTAAAATCTATTGTTAGGTGTTATGAAAAGGGAGATTTTAAAATGGAAAATGGGTGCAAGTGTAGAATGCGGGGGGCTTGTTTCCGTTCAGCATTGCTGAAGTGTCATTAGATTTGGCCCAGTCAATGTTAAGACCTGCTGAGGACATTGTAGATACTGCTGATGCAGAGACAGCCTCTCAGAATCAGTCCTCCAGCTGAAGTTGGCCCTAAAGTGACGAAGCCAGCATTGGAGGGTCATTAGTCCTGTTTGAGGCTTTGTGTCCTGACGTGGGGCTTCCCACCCAGCTGATCAGGGGCCAAAGAAAATGGGAGGGAGAAAAAAAATGTACATATCAAAACTGGTGCTTTCGTCTCCAGACCTAACGGCCGTGGTGCCACTCGGTCCATCTGGAGAACGTTGCTCTCTCCCGCCGAGGTAAGGATGCTGGACAGGCCACCTCAGTTGAGTGTAAACCCCGGGGTGAGCTTCTGGGTACAGAGGTGAGAAGCCACCTTCCATGCTGGTGGAACGGAGGTTGCTACTCGAATGACAGGTCACCCTGTGTAGAAGCACTTTAGATGTTGCTACAGTGGTCGTGTGATACGTTGAGCGGAACGTAAAGGGGTTTGAGAGATGTGTATCACTGACTCTTTGTGGACATCATACATGTTAAATAAAGGTCATGAAACTAATACCCGTTTGAGTATCCTCTTTATTCCATCCCCTCCTGTTGAAAACTGCAGGCTTGACATATGTTAACAGGCCGTTCATTCACAACATCGGTCCAGTTCCAAGAACAGCAGGTTGGCCTCACTTATGGTGGTTGTACCAGCCACTGCTATCCCCCGCTGTTTCTGTGCGAGTGGAGCAGGTGCTCCCTTTATGGTTGCCATGACAATAGGCCTGCCAGTACCAGGAGTACGTGAGGACCATGTCGGGGAGGGTAGGGGTACCAGTCCAGCAGCCTGTAATGATACCTCGGAGGATCGGGGGCACACACTTCGGTGCGTGCAAAGATAAGTGTGTCCTGCCAAGGGAAAAGTAAATGCCCATAATTCAATTCCTGTGGAACAGGAAGTCACACTAACAGTTGATAGAAAAAGTTCATCCATCTCAAAACAAACCACAATTGCAGGGCTCCTTCTCACATATTAAGGTAATGGTTTAAAATTCCACTATTAACAATAATATATATATTATATAATGTGGCTATATATAATATATATATATATATAATGTAAAGAAACGTAGTATTCAAGAGAATGAGCCATTACTTGCACTATAAGCCAATGCTGACAAACAAAAGCCCTAACTGTGCACGTATTGTATAGGTTGCATTATGCAATCAAACGTAAAATAGGCGTACTTCCCAATGTAACCAATCATTATAAGAGAACATAGAACGGAGGGTTAATGTGAATTAACCCCGTGTGTGTTACCACCTTTGGCCGCACGGTGGCACTGTTGTCAAATTAAAAGCTTTAATAGACGCGTTACCGTTTGGTCGTGCCAATGACGTAGGTTAATTTGAGATGAATGGCAATTTATTAGCAGAACTTAATGACACAATTATTGAAACAGTATTTGAATGTTGTAGAAGCTGTGAGAATTTCTGATCTTCAATGCGCATCAACATTAATGTGCGTTTTAAGCGCTACTTTCTAAAAAGGCGAAAATCATTCAGCGGATAATTTGTTTTACCTGCTCCCAGGAGCGCAAAGACACAATCTGATACGAATGTTTCATTTGATGCATTTTATCTCTCTCGAGTTTTATTGGGCGGAAAGTAGAATTAGTATCATTGAACTATTGAAGTATTTAGTGCTGCCTAGTAGTTGTTATTCAGCACCAGACTCAAACTTCCATGTTTTATGACCTTGTTGAAATGCAACATTGCGTTTTCCCATCGGCATGTTAAAACACTGTAAATATTTTGAGTATTTTTTAAAGTCAGCCCGAGGTTAGATGGGCTTGTGCTCTGGATTTGCACGTGGGCGACTTCCTATACTGGCAGACGCTGCTTTGAATTTAACTTAAGCACGAAAGCCCTCCGATTGCCTAGATTCTAGAACCTGGTAAGACTCCTCTTATACTCCTGAGAGAGGGAATGACTGAGCAATTGACCAATGCATGCCTCACTGAAACAGTACGCTCATTGCTGTAATTTGCTGGCGTATTAAGTCACCACGTCTTATTTTAGTGCAGTGAGACGTTATCACTAATGTTCCGAGAATGCACGCTGTAATTTGTTTTTATACGCACTTAACCAAATGTTACTACATTTAGGAAACATTGTACTACTGGAGACATAATGCATAGCGTGGCTCGCGGGATCAATGAAATATTTAAAATTTGCTATGGCTGTTTGTAGTGAATTGTCATTTTCAATTCAATTCAATGTACAGCCAGTAGACTTACTGAGGTTGATGGGTCATTAATTGAGCGTTAGGATAGGGAGCACACACTTACAGTAGAAAGGGGGAAATGGTAAATTCCATCTCTGATCCGAGATGCATGATAGCAGTTGGTAGAGAAAGGCTCTAGAGCCTCACAAACGAAACAGTTATTCACACGGTGCGCTGAGTGTCCATGTTGGCTTCTGAAATATGAATCTATAGCACAATATCAGACACCGGACAGTAGGGGGCAGTCTTTAGCCTACATTGCTGTGTGACACTGTTTCCTTTCACCCTCAGTTAAATATGCTACATTTTGTGTAGCCCACAGTTTGGGTACAAAGGTTGCATAACTGTTTACATGCGTGGCATTGGAGATATGGCTAACGCTGTAGTTCTTTGCTATTTATATTTTTATCTACATTTCTGTGCAAGACACCCAGTGAAAGTGGTCATTTCGCCACCAGAATATCTCTGTATGTACGTATAGAGTCTTACATTATGTATACGTTTATCTGCATTTCATTCAGGGTCACAGTCTGGTTACAGACAGCCTTTTAACCCAAATACTGCCGGCTGGTGTCTGAGTACAGAGTTCGTTGATCCATTTTAATCTCAATCTATAGCTGAATGGTGGCAGTTAAGTGATTCAGCAGAATATTTGCAAGGTGTAAAGTTGCTTAAAATGAGTGTCAGCTGAACATCCAGCATCCATGGGCTGTAGCTTTTCAAACGGCATGTCACCTGCCCAATCCAAAAGGGGAATTCCTGCTATGAAATTTTCTTTGCAGGAGCCATGGCGGGGGGGGTGAGGGTTTTTGAAATAGTTTCACTTTCTTGACAGCGTTGTTTTATTATGTTCTAATTCCCGTACTAAACTAAACCATCACGTTCAGCTCATTTCCAGTAAGCAAGCATTAGTTAGCACTTGTGGAGGCTGCCTGAAAATGAGCAAATTAAGAAATATTCTGACGGACCTTCAAGGCATCCAGCAGCGGACCCCTAAATAACCCACCTGGGGCCACTTTGGCCCAGGGTTGGGGTACCTATGAGTTACAAGGCTGAAGATGACTTTTGTCAAATGGCTACACTTCATCAGCCGAGTTCTTTTAGTCATTTAGGGTTAGGGGGTCCGAGGTGTGGCTGAAGGAATTGTCACAGGCGAGCAGGGACAGCTACTCTGGGAAACGGATGGACAATAAACACAAAAAGCTTCCACGAACTTCCAAAAACTGGTATTTTTTTTATTTACAGTTCAAGTCAACATGCAACACTTTTTATTTAAAATGAATAAAACATGAAATTAGCAAAAACAAAATGCATCTCCTTTTCAAAAAAACGCAATAAAATATACAAAAATAGAGCTTACAAATACTGTACAGCAAATGTCTTCAAAAATATTCTGCTGTAGAATTCTTAGTTTACAAACATGTCTGTGAAAACCACAAACGCAGTTAGTGGGGAAGCTGGGTGCCCGGTGGGGGGGGGTCCCTCCCAGGACACAGCAAGGGAACTAAGGTCAATAAATAGGGATGCCATACAGGACACGAGTGAGACTACAGCTTAAAAGCCATCATCCCACCCCCACGAGACAAATAACTGATCTATAATCCCTAACACGTTAAATACACAGACAGACAAAAATGGAACACTGCTGATAGGTTTGAAACAGAGCGCTGTGACAGGCTCTCGATCTGAAAACTCGTCCCAGTGACCAGCGTTTACCAATAGTGTGACCGCTGCTCCCCCATGTTCCTTCCCATCTAAACCATCAACACGAAGCTTTGACATTGCTGTTTTTGTGTTTTTTCAGAGCATCCCTCTTGGGAGGTGAACTGTGAGCTTGACACGTACCGCCATCGAATGATTAATGGAAGATCTACCAATTTGCCCAGAATTCAGTGGGCTCCCAGCATTCCTGACACCCATAATTTGGCAAACAATCGGTTAGTTCGGCATTGAACCCCGCAAGTGCACAATAAGCCACTGAATGCTTTGCCTCCATTCGGGAGTAGGAGGGCCAAAGGAGTCCTGAAGAGCAGTGTTCCAAGGCTTTGACAACCTGAAGGTGGTGGCCAGAACCTTCCCTTTCAATGAACACATCTGAGCCCCCGGCAGGAACACAGATCTGAATTAAGTAATAACACTGTAAATATCCATATATGTTTGTACAACCACACAGTTAAGAGTAGTCAAATCGTCACATTTAATTTGCATTATCACAGCCGATCGTCTCCTAATTCAGCGAACGCACGCCACGCTCAGGCCCGCCCTGCGACTCGTGGGGAAGTATTCCAAGGGGCCGGTGTCGGCCATCTTCTGAAAGATTATCCAGCGTTTAGCTGCGAGACTGCGGTTATGTATACCCCCGACCATTCCATGTCGGCAAGTGGTATCAACAGATGTAGGCTTGGTTAGGTTGTAAAAGCCTAATTAAGGCCCTAATTAAAAAGAAAGCCCATTAAGTTGTGCGTAAAAATGAACACAGGGCAATTTGTGTTGCGATTCCATCTAGTAACAGAGGATGGAAGGAAATGTAGCGAGTCTTAATGTCAGTCGTAGAAGTGTCTTACTTGAAAGATGCTTTTTCCTGTAGTTCAGGCATACAAATGCACACGCAGTGAACATTTTTAAATTCACGTCACTCTAACGCATGAGGGGTACGACTTTCTCGGCAATCACGGACTGTTCAGAATGTTAGGTGTTGAAGAAAAGCAAATCCGTGGTGCTTGCGATTAAGAATGGTTGAAAAATGAATGCAAAGATTCCAGAAAAATGCAGGAAGAAAGTTGTTTTTCAACAAGGTCCACTGGAGGTGCTGTGGAGGGAGTGATGTTGAAACGACACACACACACACGCAAACTAGCATCAAGGGGAGAATGAAAACCGGCAGTAATCATCTGTTAGGACAGACCGGGATTTTAAAGTCCATCTTGCAATATGCAGGCACCTGCAGGTGCCTGCACGTTTCCTGTCTGGGGGGCTGTAAAGGTAAGGGTCCGGTGTTATGATTAAGCGGTCTGACTCTATCCCATCACGCTTAGAGGGCAGAGGGTGCACAAGAGAGATTTTGCGGGGTGTTGCGGAAAATTCCACAGCATAGAGAGGAGTGGCAGGTCCTGAATAAGGCCTTCATTCTTTATAACTTGGTGGGTGGGATAGGTTATCGGTAGAGAGCTACTGACGTTTACCACCCAAACAACTGGGAACCAGTCCCGGTACAAGGCAATAAAATAAAACCAGCGTAGCAGCCACTGGCGAAAAGCAGCGGGCGTGTGTGAGTGTGTTTCCGTTCAAGGGGTCACAGCCTGTTCTTCATAACTTTTACGTGCAATGGCCAAAAAGCCTGCGGTTCCAAAGGTTTCACCAGAGCCTGACCGTTTATGGTAAGATGTGCAAGTGTTAGACAAACTTATGAACGTAGCTTTGCATAGTGTCACAGCTTGAGACGGCGACTGGGTCAGAAATCAGGGGTAGGGTGATTCGAGGACTCGGTCCCGTGTGCACGTTAGCCTCTGAAATATTGGGAGAAATACGCTTGCAGGTTTGCAGCAGGAAGCAGCAGAGCAGAGTGTGTGGTTTGCCAGTAAATGTTACAGTTCTCTGGGGTCTCCCTTCAGAGTAGAGGGGCCCATCCCATGCAGAAAACGCCATCCCAGTGCATCTGTCCGTAGTGTGCCAGTAAGACCTTTAGCCCACAAGTCGGGCATTGTGCAGCGGTTGGATGGTTTTGGAGGTTATGTAATGAGTCAGGGCTCACGACTGGCTGCTCTGAGCCAAAACATCGGCCAATGGGACATCTGGTTTCCCTGCTTCCTGGCTGACTTGCACAAGAAGTTACCATCTGCACAAGTAAGGGCGGATCCTTCTTGGCCATGACCTTCTGAGCTACGGCCTCGTACGACGATCGTACACGGTTCTAGTGTGAGACCGCGGAATCGCAAGGGTTCTGACATTCGTCGTGGAAGGAGAGAAATGCTCATCATAACACTACCTATTGTATTAAATTTAAATACTTAGAAACTGTTTCAACAAAACTTAAAATGTGCAAAAATGACAAAAAAAAGCTCACTGCCATCTAATTGTAAGATTTCAAAGTGCTTAAGTAGAAATTTGTCTTCTTTCCTCTTATACTGAGGTTGTCTAGTTTGGTTCTGGCTCTCAATCTAAAGCCTACCTAAATAATATCATGGATTGAAATGTGAAATGCTGTTCTTTCTGTACGACTGGGCACTACGACAGCAGCTTGTGGACCACAGGGTTCCTCACGGCGATGCCAGTACACGTCTGGATTTTTGAGTGAAAAACCCGGTCTGCGTAACCATGGCTGGCCTGGTGTGGAGCATGAAGGTCGGACATCACAGGAAGTTACAGGAAGCCACTGGGGCTGCTGAGGGCAAACCTGTAGGGGGGGCCAGGGCACGGCGAGCGGCTGAGCGCCGTAAGTCGGCTCCGATGCCACGGTCCCAGGCCGCAAAATGCAGTTTTGGTTTCCCCCAGCTACCTGATGGGAATCGAGCTTCACCTCTGTTCCGTCCTTAAAAAAAGCTTTGTCCCTTCTTTAAAGTCCCTCGTAGAGAAAATAAACCGGACATGCCTCTGTACTCATCTAAAATTAAAAAAAAATAATTGCCATAATAAAATAGAATGTGACTCTGTTACGTCTTCACAAGCCATCAGTGTCTTAAAGTGCTCGCTTAGAACCAAAAACGTAGCCACTCCCGTCCTCGTTTGTCATAGCCATTTTGTTTGATTTCGTTCGCCAGCTTTCCTCGCGCTGGTGTCCCCAGAAAAGTGCTTTGGTTGTGAAACAGTCTAGACCGAGTTTGAAAGAGACTGAAATTATTCATTGTGTGGAAGAAAAAAAAAAGAATTATTTGTGTGAGAAGTCCAAGGCAGGGGGGGCAGGGAGGCGGGATGAACAGGAAGTTCGCAGGTGCTGCTGCATAGTGGAGGCTATCTCTGCTATCCTCTGCTACAGGGGGTGGGGGTGCTACACCAGGTTCTCCACCCCGGGTAAAGGCTGCTCAATAGGTCCCTGGGACTCCGGAAGGCTCTGTTGCTGGGCAAGCTGCAGGACAGGTGTGTTGCAGAGCGGACACACCTTTCTGACCTCCAGCCACTTGATGAGGCACCTGGTGGAGAGAGGGGACAGACTAAGATCTGGGTGGGAGGGCGGCTCGCTGTCTTAGTAAGGACTGTGGTTTCCACCAACTGAAGTCGGCTGTTCTAAGTTGCAAAACTCCAGGCTTTAAGGGTTGAGTTGTGGTATTGATGGCTAACTGACGATTCCAGCATAGCCAGGGATCCTGTTATCTGGCAGTGAATAATTCAGAGGCTTGAACTATTTTTGACACTAGGCTGTTTCTGAGGCAGGCAGGGGTGGGGTTACGGTCAGGGGAAGCACGCAGTTGGATGAACGCCGTGATATTGCCACATTACCACCACTGCAGCAGCGAGAGACGCACAGGGGGAAAGTGAAAATAGAAAGAAGACAGAATGGCCTTTGGCTGAGTGTCTACCGGCGTTACATTCAGACTTTGACGACATTCCCACAAGGGTAGTAATTTTAGGGACTTCCCAACAAAACCAAACACCGCCACCAATTTTCAGTCATCTCCACAAAGTCCACCACAAAGATGTGAGTGCAAAAGCATGTGTGTGACCGATTAACAGGTAAGACAGTTGCAGCTTTGGCCTATTAACACCTAAGAGAGTTGTACCCTTAGCCTATTAACAGGTAAGAGAGTTGTACCCTTAGCCTATTAACAGGTAAGAGAGTTGTACCCTTGGCTGATTAACACCTAAGAGAGTTGTA
>JAACJT020000066.1:0-20337 GCA_009936485.2 Gymnarchus niloticus | reverse complement strand
GAGTTGTACCCTTAGCCTATTAACAGGTAAGAGAGTTGTACCCTTGGCTGATTAACACCTAAGAGAGTTGTACCCTTTTTGCCCCATTCTTTACAAGCTGGGATCTGTTAGCGTAACAGGAGTCGCTAGTCATCACGGTGTTCGGCTGGGTGGGCCGCATACTTACTTCCTGTGAAAGGCGTGTTTGCACGGGCAAATTCCGAGCTCGTCCTTCTGCTTGAACTCCTCCAGGCACACGGCACAGATCTGAGGAGAAGATGGCGAGGTGGTGAAGCGCTCGACCCCGTGTGACCTCCTCATTCGCGAAAGCCTTCAGCGAAACAGATGTTATGCGTTGTTCTATGGCTCTGTCCTCCGCAGACAGGCGAGGTGTGCTTCAGAACCGGATTTGTGTGCGTGGTGAAGGATTTAACCTTCTACCATCTGACAGTCATCTGTTGCTGTGACAAAGCGGTTTTGCTTCAGCCAGGATTCCCAACATTCTTTTATTCCCACGCGAAAATCACCACAAGGAGCCTCACAAAGTCAAGAGTGAAGCTGGAGAAAGCCGCAGCATGAAGACCAGCTATTCTCACAACACGGACCCCAAAGACCTTAATGTCACCGTCATCGTCGCGTTCTTTTTTGTGACTGTTTTTGACGGAATACACTAGGGGCCGTACAGAAAGTAACAAAGAAAAGTGAAAGAAGAGATCTGGAAATGCAGACATCCCTGCAATCCTATAAAAGTGAAACCAATGGCAAGCTATTTCTTACTTGGCCGTCCAATATCACTGTCAAAAAATTAACAGGAGATGATAAGATAGTTATTTTGGTGGGACCTGGAGAGGGGTGAGCGGAGAAACCCCTCTGGACCTCTGGCTAGCAGACCCCCTCCCCACTTCCTATCACTCACTCCTGAAAGTAAACCCCTTTGCTGTGTGTACACTGGAGCTAAGTACAGTCTGCAGGCGATTTCACACAAAGCCAGAGATAAAGAAAGGCCAGTCGTTTGTGTAGGCTTTGGAAATGATGAAATGCCCCTGAACTTCCCAAAGTGCAGGTTCTTTATACGTTTTTGTGCTAACGGTTGGACTGTGTATCGACTCGGAGCAGTTTAGACTGTAAGGAGATGTCTGTTTCAATTTACAGAAACGTAGCAGCAATCCTTCGACAAAGTGCAGTTCAGCATCCTGCTGAAAAGCCCATTGACGGCTCTGTTGAAACCCTTGGAATTTTTATTTTTTTGTAAGATCGTCCAATCAAAGCACAGTCAAAGGAGCATCGGTCCATCGGCTGGCCCGAAGCCCAAAGCAACTGGCCAGCCAGGACTTCTCACTAAGTGTGCCTGTCAGGAGAGGACGTGCAGTGCATTTTGTTTAGCTGACCGGTTCTTTCCGGCACACGCTACCACCGACGCACCCTCCCAGGCACAAAAACAGAAGGCCTTTTGGGGGCCATGTCTGCTGCATCTCATGCCATTCGGGCCGCGGCGGGGAGCCGGATCACGCCTCGCATGAAGAAACTTCCTGAAGCTGCGAGAGACATTAAAGTGGACTTGCTAGATGAGCAGAGGTCATGGCAGGAGGGTGTGAAGCAAGGAAGTGGGCTGACAGGGACGACCGAGAATGGAAGACCGGTTTAATGGCCGCGGGGACCAAGCGCAGGCCTTCAAATGCACCAGCCAGAGGTCAAGTCACGATAACAGTCTTTTCTAAAGAAGCTAGCAGGCTAGTGCTCTCTAGTTTCACAATAATTCAACACAACATTATGTAAGACTGTGAAGAGGCAGTGACACATCCTCAATTCATTACTAATACCACCGCGAACTTGCTGTGTGTCATGTAGGCTGCTGCTCTGGCTTCCATTTAGAGCAGCCTGTCCCGTGTCGTGTCAGACCACAGGTGCTGTACGTTTCATGTGTAGGTGGTAACATTTCCGGTTTTTAGCGGACACCGTGAGTCTGATTTATGGAGCAACTGTAGCAGTCAGATGAATAAAAAAGGATTTGGTTAACAAAGGAAAGGTTGCTGATGATCCAGACTTGCATGGAAACCATGAAGTGGAGATCGCTGAGTCGGTGTTAAAAAAACCCTAAACTATTTAGTATTTATTCTGAAGAGACCACAAATACACTTTCTCTTAGTGCTGGGACTAGAGAGCACCAGTATTGATTGGTTAGTTCAGGATACTCCAACCCACCACATTTTGAAGCCTCGTTTGTCCCGTCCCTACAGACACTGAGAATTTAAAACGCAGGATTATGAGTCTGTGATTTAAATGAGTCATTAGTCTGAGACCCACAGTGACTCAATGGGTAGTGCTGCTACTTTACCCCTCCAGGACTGGGGGTTCAAATCCTGCCTCTGCTCTGTGTGGGTAGAGTGCATGTTCCCTCTGTGTTACGCAGATCTACTCTAGCTTCCCCCCCAAGACGATCCAAATTAGCATCTCCAAATTGCCCGTGTATGGCCCCCGCATCCTGACTGCGATAAGACAGCTGAGAGTGGCTCCATTCTGCATGCCGGTGACCTGCTTGCGTCAAACCAACACTGCGATTTTGAACGTTACACGGTCAAGCAGGACGGTGAAGAAAGAGTCTGCATTGCTCACCTCATGCAAGTTTAGCTCTTTGACTTTTTCCTTCTGTATGACCTGCAGAAAAACAAACACCAAGTCAGAACGAAAGGTTTCCTTTAATAGACGTACCGCGAACCTTCAAAGGCACTCGAAGTGCTGTGTAATGCTAGTGAATAGCAATGCAAAGATGGCCTCAGAGCTTGAAGGATGGAGCAGACTGGCCTACATGGACATGGCTGGCCTTTAGCGTAACTCAACTCAACTCAACGCAATGCAACGAGATTCAGATATTTCCATCGCCACTGCTGGTAGCTGCAACTTGAAAAGTTCAGTTTGATGGAGAAGTGGCAGGAGCATCACGCAATGCTACGCTCGCCATCTGTTGACCTCCTGCTTGCGTAACACTCTGGTGCAGGAAGGGAACCCCCCTGCTCCCCCAGAGGGCAGATGGCCTTTCCACACTTCCGTGATGATTCTTGTCACCGAGATGCATCGACACAGGGGTAGAACACAAAGCAGTCATGAGATTCCTGACTGTATTATGGTTTATTTGGGGTGGGGCTAAGCCTTGTCGACGTGAGCACTCTTCCTCATCTCTCTGGTTCCTTACTTCCCAGCTGTGCTCTTGGTGGACCTCAGCGTGATCACTGTCAACTCCTGACAACTTCAGCACTGACAAACTTCTGGGGTGACTTACAGCCTTCACTTGCTATAGCACTCGTGGCCTCCAGAGGGAACCACTCAAAAGTCTACAGTGTCCCACCAGGTAGCAGCAATATTGCTTACCTGTTTGTACGCGTACAGCTCCTTGTGTGCTTGGTGCCTTAACCTGAGGAGGACCACAGAAAGAAACAACCGTATGTTTAGTGAAGAACCAAAAAAAAAAAATCTGAACATTTTTAATGACCCAAAACATGAAAACATGAAGGGGTGTCTCTCGCACTACAGTACCAGAAAGGTGGAATCAATACAAAAGTATTCCCACATGGCTAGACCGCTATTCGAATCTTTGCTCTAGAATTGTCAACTTCACTCATAGTCCAATTGAGGGCCGTCAGCATTTCATGTCACGTTCTACAGTGAAACTAAACGCATCGCTGCTCCCTGGCGCTACCCTGATGCTCAGTCCTCAACCCTCATCCAGATCCCTCAACAGAGATAAACCACACCTCTGCTATCTGTCTAAGTATATCCTACGTCGTTTTAAAAATAATAACAGTGATTAAAAAAAGGCTGGTGGTTACACGGATGGGGGGAGGCTGCGAAGTCCTCCTGCGTACACGCAGTCCTGTCTAGCAGCCGCTGCTCGCGAAGCAAAGCGGCTCCCTGCATATGCCGTAGCCATGGCAACCAGCACGCCGTCGCAGCCCCTCAATGAGCATTCTGCATGTCGCCTTCTCAGGTAATGTGTGACTCGGGGGTTGCCTCTCATAACCTTTGCCACTGATAGTGGAGAGTGTGTGTGTGTGTTTGTCTCACTGTGGGGAGGGCGAGGGTCCCAGTCAGGGTCAGCCACTAAGGATGGATCATCTTCTCCAGGTTTTGGGGTGTGGTGGCAATAATCTAATACCTTTTCTTAACTCTGCCATCACTGTCTGCTAACGAGGCAAGGCTATGTCAGACATCAGACCTCGGGATGGCATTCTGGGTAGTCCGCGTGACCAAACTGTCTTGCTTTGGGGTGTTAGCAAAAAAAAAAAAAATGCTAAAATTAATGTATAGAAATGTCAACAGAAGATAAGAATAAAGCAAGGTACAGCTGAGTGCGACATTTACGCTTCTCTGTGGAGGTGAAAATGTACTCAAAATCTCGAGAGGCTGTGCACCTTTGACATTTACCTCCTTTATCGGTGACCTTAACCTCTCGGAGATGGACGAGAGAAAGTCTGAAAAACTGGCAGCGCACTCTTAGGAGGAGGTTAGTGCCTCTGAAACAGAGCAGCAAGTAAAGATGGAGATTCCCAGGAAGGACACGACAGGGTGGGCAGGGTGTCTGGGTGATTCCTGACACACACTTTGCAAGGCTCCATCCGCTAATGGTGCAGTCACAGAGGACGGAGTCACGTGTCAGTGCCAAGTTTGGCAACACCCCCCCCCACGCTATCCAAACTGTCCTAGGTCAGGAGGCCGTTGGCAGGTGTATGCTATCACATGACTCCCTCGTGTCTCTCCCATCTCCTGCTGGCCTTGAACCACCTTACTGCAGATGGGCGAGGCCAGATCACGGCAGGGCTAACCGCTGGCCCTAAAGTCCGTGCACTGCCCCTTTAAGGAATGGCTGTTTTCTTTGTCATTTTTTCCCACATTTTCCCCACTGAAATATGTGGGGGCTGTGTCTCGTAAAGCTTCCCAGGGACAAGTCGGTCTTTTTTCATAACTGACTCGGTAATGTCGCCCCTTCCCTGTAAGAGACTTGTAGATGTCTAAGTGGCAGAGAAACCCCTGGGTGGAGTCGGCACACAGCCGTGTGGTACAGGGGGAAGTGCCTGAGAAAATTGTCCTGGGTCAGGTCTCTCAGATGAGTCTTGGAGCTGCTTTTCCTCATTGCCTTTGGTGAGAAACTTACAGTCACACATTATCTCTACAACCAAAGCCCCTGGGGCCAACTCACACGTTACAAGGCTGCGTTTTAAGGCTGACTGGAGCTGTACTCCCAAAAAACCCAAAATAACAGATGAAGCCAGTCATGAATAAAGGTCTTTGTGCTTATTGCTTCATTGTCCCATACTGACTGACTACCAGCAGCAGGTGGCGTAGCAGTTAAACTCTGCTTGTGCACAAAAGGCTACAGACTCAGGGTCTCACCGAGAGGTCTAAAGTCCTTAGGACTACTGAGTATAGAATGGTTCAGCGGCAGTTTCGCATTAAGATGTACAGTCTTTGGTGCTTTTCAAATTTTACCCTTAGAATGAATGTAGAGACTTGTCAGCTTCTTTATCCAAAGCAAAGGTCAGCAGACACCACCGGGTCACAGGACTTCTTTAGTGAAAGTACAGCACTCAAACACATGCCTTGCACATCCCGCAGACACTCGGGCTATGCGTCTTCAGGGGTGTGTGGAAACATGCAGGCCATCGTAATTAGACGCTTGTGAATTTTGCTCACAGTCATGTATAAAATACTCCGGTCATGAAACAGTTTTAAGGAGATTTAAGGAGCGTGATGCCAAAGCCCTCGGCTTGAAGAAAACGGACATCTCTCATGTCAATGGCGATGCAAGTTAGGCCCCCCCAAAACTGTTACCGTTACATAGCTTGGGGGAGTTTTCAATGGTGGATTAGATGATATAGTCAGCAGGTTTACTGTTAAACCAAGTAAGCAGCCTGGTAACTCATGGCATGATGAGACAACAGACCACACAGGGTGGTGAGAGTCGCTCTCAAGGGTACCAGAAAGAAGCAGGCCTGAGGATCTAAACCAGCGTTTCCCAAACTTTTTCTGTCAGCCCCGTGTTCAACCCCTCCAAGCTGCCTCCCAGCAAGCACACACACCACTGAAACTCTGACTTCCACTCTGACCTAAAGTCATCTTACATCCACACAATGCCTGGTTATCGGCAGACCTGCCCTCGATTCTGGGGGGGTGGCAGCACTACAGCTCCTCCGTGGATAGGGTTGAATGATTTTGTCCTTTGTTGCGTCCTGTGAATATTCTCCTTAGATGATCAAGTCGTTTCATTAACGAGTACACGGGTAGAGGTGGGCTGGCGTTATTTCTTCCACTAATGTCTCCAGAAGGTACTGATTCACTCCACATACCAGCCTGGCTAATCTCACGGCAGGCTGGGCGGCTGCTGTACTGTGATGTTACCACGGGGGTGTCAGTCACGCCGAGAGGGTGGGAGAGAACTTTAGCCAGTAGCTGAGTTGCAGAGCTACCTGTCTGTGAATGTCTGTACTCGCTTTTTCAGTAATCTTTCTCAAACAGTGCATGACCTCTCACTTCCCCAGGGGAGGGGCCCTCATCGGCAGTCGGGCTAACTGGACGGTCTGTGGGTCATGGCCGTGGGTGGCGGGTCACGTAAAAAAGTCAAGCGCAGACTTGGGGCATAAACTGCGGCTCCTGTTTGGATTGTAACCTCATGAAATTGTAGCCAACGAATCATGTCTTGAAGTAAATCCTATTTAATTTACCTTCTGACGCTAATTTATTGAGACGCCAACCAGAGACCCCCCCCTCCCCCCCCGAGCCCACCCAGTGACAGGAGGGGACTTCAAGGTACGAATACAAACGTATGGCACCCAAAACGAAACAGGACTACAAATACAGTGCGTGGTGGTCTTACTTTATCAGGTAGCAGCAGAAGAGGAGACTGAGAATGAAGACAAAAATGGCCGTCCCAAACACCACGATGTAGATATTGAGGGGAAGGTTCTGGAATCCTATACTCGGCATCCTGAAGCTGTAGTGAAGGGAGGAGGCGCTCATAGATTTTCTGGAAGGAGAGAGGCAGGATGGATAGTGGGGATTAGTTATTTAGGTAACCTTTCCTCTAATCAATCTCTTTGCAGTGTAAATAGGCAGTAAATGGTGGGATGTATTTGGTTACTCAGTTATTCTAACCATACTGAATGTAGCTGCTCTGGTGTAAACATTAACATTGCCAGATGGGGACATTTTCAGCCTATTTTCTCTGTAGATTCACCCTGAGATGGCCTTGGGCTAATTTTTCTTTTGTTGGGAAACAGGACTGGCATTCAGAGCTATAACTGATTGACTGTTAGGCTGTGGCTCAGTAAAGATGGGGTTGGTCCAATCCAGACATACTTTAGTATTCTGTATGCCGTTTCCAGACATAAAGCTTCCATTACTAGTTTCTGGGACTTTTCCGGCATGTTTCCGTGTGTAATTTCTCACTTCCGACCACTTAGACCGCTGCACGACACCTCAGCTGTTCAACGGGATAACAACTATTGCCATTACAAGGAGCAAACCTTTCCACGGCGAGGCCTGCTGTACATACTGAGAGGCCTCCCGACTCTGGAGTTAAAAAAAAAAAACAAGTTTAGCAGGCGAAAATTTCACTGAACCTGCCGGTGGCTTTTAAACTGGCTGAATAACGACTTGAAGAGGGGTTGGAGTAAATAAACACTGAATCCTCTGTTAGTTTTTGGTTTTTTAGGTTTTTCTGGTTTACATGCATGCAAGCTGATGAAACAGAATTAGAGATACACACACACAATGCCAGGGGAAGCAAATCCTGGTCTTTGAAGGTAGGAGTTTTTCTGTCTCGGCCCAAAATTCCTCCTTTGACGATGTCAGGAGAGGAGGATACCTCATGTCTGTCAAGCATACACTCATCAGATCACAGCCGGGCCCAGCAGGCCTCCTCAGCCACCCTAACATCCCCTTCCTCACTGCCGTCCCTGTGTGTGGTCCACTGCGGGGCCTCTTCCACGCTCGAAGGAGACAGGATGACTCGTCGCTGAGAGAGAACGGCCGAAAGATGAATTACCCCTGTCCCGCTTGTCAGGAAGCCCCTCAGCGCTCGAACCAGGACTCAGCATGCGGAATCCATCTACACAAAGTGAAACATTGCTGACCGCCGACTTAATCTGGGCCCCCTTCCAATGCCACGCTGGCGTGCACATTCCAACCGCCCTTCGTGCTGTTTGGTGGCTTAAACCTCCTCCTCCTCTTCCTCATCTGCTTTCTGGTTCCTGTGCTACAGGGTGAGGCCTCCCCTCTGCTCCCCATGCTATAGACTGACATGTACCCTCAACTCTGTTTTAGCCTGTGTTACAGAATGACCCCTCCTTCTCCTGAGTAAGGGAGACCCTGCTCATCCAGAAACAAGGGTTTTGTGAATCAGCATTCTCCTGGCAGTGATTGATCATGAGCCCTGTGCCACAAATGCTTCTGTTAATGAAGTCCAGCTGGCCTCAGTTTGGCTAATTAGCTCATTACGGATTCATAACGTCGGCTGGGTGGTGTAGGGGGATGACTGGAGTGGGTGTGAGGCTTGCCCTTCTGCTGGCCAGCAACATGCACAGCCTTTAGTGAGCCCCGTTTCCCTCTGTGCTTCTGTGTGTTAGGGTCCCTTTAAGTAGCCGTTGCACCAGTTTTGAGGTGATGGTTTCATGGGGTCACGACCCTGCCACCACCATGTTTTAGGATCAAGCCTTTTATGATGTGGCCCAGCTGCCCCTACCTGTTTGAGGGAGAGCTACTCATGTATATGCAACTTCTTGAGGGTTTTGAAATGTTACAGGTAGATACAGGGAACGCAGAGGCTCTGCTGAGGAGCAAAATGTAGAGCGTTAATTGGACCAGGCTGGACCAAATCCTGCCCACTTCTGAATGGAGACAAGGACTCCATTCCAGAGTGAGAGCTAATACTGTGTTCATGTCAAATGGGACAGACGGGACAGATTCCTACGTTTAAAACGTGCAAGCGTTCACATCAATCCAAGATGGCACTGCCCAGTCTGCTTGAGCTACTCCTTTTAACTGGGTGCTGGAGATTCCCGCTGTCTTACTGCCTCCTTCTGCTGCACTCGGAGGATTTGTTCTGATCCCCAATACGAGCCATACTGGCATGGATAAACACTAACAAAAAACGACGACGGAAGCCTTCCTTACATTTCCTCAAAGAACGTCATACTACCCAGCAAGCAAACTGTATGCTAATAAACCATTGAATATGGGAGTGTGACGTGAACAAAGAATCATGATGGCTGTTGGTTGTTTTATTGCAGAGTTGGACGTGCGAAGGTTAAAAATACACTGCTTGTTTAATATAGTGCTATATCTGTTGAATTTCAGTGTTTATTAGGCCTATGTTTAACTACGGACTTTAGCGGACGAGAGATATCTGCTTGCTTGTTTTTGCATCTGTTTTGCCCTGACTTCCGTGCTTTTTACCGCCAAGTCGGATATGCAGTATTATGACTTTCAGAAAAATCCGACTTTCCCACTCGTAATTATGACTTGCACGTTAACGTGAATGCTATTCACAAGCAGGAAACTCGTAATTACGGTAACTCTGACCTGGCATGAATGTAGCACAAGTTATGGTTACATAACACACTGAGTAAATGTCTTTATGGCAGAATTATTTAAGCAAGTACACACCCAGATATCTGTTACCGTGACATGATGGAAAAAATGACATAATTTACTATTTATGGGGATTTAATATACCTGTCACCTAATCTGTTGTATGATGATACATTTTTTTATTGGCAGACAAGGTATTGCTGTAAAAACGATAATTTAGTGCTGCGTGGAGACAGACGTTCCACGGGCAGAGATGCAGACCGAATTCGCTTAAAATCGCCGAACGCGTCTAGCCCATTCGTTCATAATAATCCGCTTACTGTGTTACTCCTTAGAAACCGTGCTGCAAGGGTTAAAGCAGGGCGGGGTGGGGGGGCAGAAGAGCAGAGGGGGTCTCCTTTCCCCCTGAAGCGAAGTGCGGTGACAAGCCTTGCCCCCCTCCTCCCATTAGATTGCCCCACTTGCTGTATCAGGACTACCCGAGCCGGACAGCTGTAAAACTCTGTCGTCACGGTAACTCTATCCCGTAGCGGTAAACAACCACAATGGCTCCTTCTGAGATGTCCGTCAGGCTACCCGTTTCTCCAAATCCCCCCCAGGTCCCTCCTTCACTTTTTTAATCATCTGGACCCTTTCATCCGCACTGCACCGTCTCAGAAATCGGGAAGTGGTGCTGTCCTCGAGCACTGGGGGAGGGTGGGGGGGGGGGGGGGACACTGTGGGCGACAGACACATTGAGGGCTCACCGTTTGAGTGATGGCAGAATTATGCCAGGCTTATGCAAGCCCCCCCCCCAAAAAAAAAAAAAAAAAAATTCCATACAAAATCTCTGCAGCTCCCAGCTCTTTAACATTCACATTCTGAGGCTCCTCTAGTGATGTGGGAAAGACAAAAGAGACAGAGCAGTTGAGCCCGAAGCCGCCGGGTGAGGCCCCGCACATCCTCACAGCTGTGCGGATGACACTCAGATCGCTAGACGCCGCGTGTCCCTGTGCCTGCTCCTCCGATAAACAGATCACCTTGTAGGCGTGTCTGGCTTTTTCGGACTCCGCTTTATTGTTTTAGCAGCTGCTAAATGAGCTCGTAAAATCCGTGCCTCTTAACAGACGCTGCAGTCAACGAGTGGCTAACGAGTGCCTCTCCGCCGGCCGCGGTTAGCAGTGCACAAAGGACGCTGGTTCGGTGCCACACATGCACGCGAGAGCCTGTCTGTTGTAGCCCGGCAACGGAGTCGGCTGAGAAGCTCATAGTTTGTGCACGTTAGCACGTTAGCTGCTGTGTATGCACAGGAGTGCGGACAACTGGGTCGTTATCACAGGCCATTTCCACTTAATTGGCCACTCCAGGCCGCGTCCCTTAACCGCTTCCAAGGGACTCATCAGGGTAACGGATGGAGCTAAATAAGGATGAAGGTGCACCCAGGGTCAAAGGTCAGCTAGTGTGGTGAAATGAGGGCATTGCTGATGAACACTTGAGTAAGGCGCTCAACCTCGATCATTACAGTGAAAGATACAGCTGAATTAATCATTTAAATGAATACATTTAACACGTACGACTTCCTCTTCCTTCCAGACAGTCAAGTGTCGTTCACTTAATGTGAATAAACATTCCTATCTGTACTTCCTGAGTCACCATCGATCTTCCAAACTCCGAGACTCCTCTGGTCATATGCTTAAAGGATCACCCCTGTGCTCCGACAAGAAGCCAAACCTTTGGAACTGAAATTTTTGGGTTCTCCGTTCTGTTACAACTCACCATTTCCTGTGAGCAAAAATGTTACGGTGGCCAGAAATAGAGAGGCAGAGGTCAGTCGCTATCTGGGCACTGTGGAAAGACCCACACAGAAAGCCACAGACATCTGCCCATTGGTTAGTCGGTGATTAGCAGCTTCCTTCAGTTAGCGGTTAGTGAAAATTTCACTGGGCCACCCAATGTGTGATCCTGTGGCAGTCAATCACAGCTTGACAGACAAAAAAGCTTCCCTTTGTGTTACTTGCCCCCACCCCCGCTCCGCCCCCCCCAAATAGCTGACGGTTATGCCCACTTCTGCCTGCCTTTCAGCAGACACCCTACATGCCAGAACGGTAGGCCTCTGCCAGAATCTGCGGTGGAAATTTCCACTGGCAGCAAAATCGGCCGCCAGATTTGCACATGTGAAATTTAATACGGCAAGGGGGTGATTGCCAAGCTGCATGAGGAACGTGTGTGAGGACGCTACAGCGATCGTTTACAAATGGGGGGGGGTCCGCGGCTTAAAGGGGCAGCAGCCTGCTTTTGCTGACCCCAGGATAGATGTGGGACTATCACAGATTAAGGTGCCATTTTATCAGCCCAAGCTGATGGGACATCTACCAAAGGCTCACAGGCAGGCCTGATGCTGGGGGGAGTGGAGTGTCTGCTATATTCAAAGCACGTACAGCGTCGTGCCCCGAATGACGTGAATCACGATGAAAACATTCACGTAAAACTGAAGCCTTAGTAAAACACGACTCCTGACTCGTACTGATGGTAAAATACCGTTCTGCTTTTGGTCGCCTGCTATGTGTCCTACGTATTAAGCTTCTATCAAGGCTCTGGAATATGTGTTTTAAAAACAAGGTGCAGTCTTGCCAGGTTTTAACAGAGTCAAACTGTAATTTGACCATTCGAGTGTGGGGAGATAAACAAGTTCCCAGCTCTTATGAACCGTGTCATCATTGGCTGGGGTCCAGTCGCCCTCCGACCTGCTGGCAGCAGAACACGCCCCTCCAGAAGGCCTGGGAGGCAGGGTACCCAATACGACTGATTGACCACGATCGCAGGAATGACTTCACACCCAGCAATAAAAGTGGTAACAGTACATTGGGACCAATTAACCATAAAACGACAAGCCGTTAAAAACAGAAATCAGCATGGGGGTGGGGTGGTATTACCTTTACTCAGACTAAATGTCGAAAGCAACGGACCCTAAGCCTCTCGGAAGGGTCACAAGAAAACGCAGTCACCCCACCGCAGACCACAATATCATATAAACAGTGATGACATTTTCTCGGCCAACGAAATTATCGATGCTCGACCAGCTAACTCACAGACCTTGCTGGGAATCTGAGTCAGCCTCCGACAAAACACACCCTGAAGATGGACGTGTTTTTTTTTTTTTTTGGCGGGTCTTCAGTTGAGCAAAGTGACCACTTTCCCGCTGAAACGCACTGGCCACCCCGTTACAGTTGCATTTTCCTGTTTCACTCACATCATTCCTCTGGTCTCCTGCTCCCCCTGACAGGAGCATGAATTCTGCTGCTTTTCCTTCCTCGCCTTCTCCTTCACAGCCAGAAGTGAGGTGGTGTAAACAGGAAGTAAACTGATGGGTGCAGCTGTCACCTCCCCCCACTCCCACCCCAGGCCCCACCTCTCTGCTTACAGCTTTCCCCACAAACCGGACCTTGGAGTGCTACAGAGAACCGGGCGGACCAGCGTCAAGGCAGTCAGCGGCAGACCTGCTGCTTGTATCAGCGGAACAAACGTTCTTGCAAGCTTACTGACGTGTACACGAGCCCCCGGCATGTGACCACGCTCTCAAACACGCCTATCATCACAGCCAACCACGCCCTCTGCGTGGGCTCAATAGGCCATTGCAGCCAAGGGGCCCGGTGGAAAGATTATTTAGCGGGTCGTCTGTGCTGTACGGGGCCCATGGAGCGGACTGTTTTTAGTGAGCTGCGAGTTTGGTTGCGGAACACGTGGAACAGAGTGTCCGTGCTTCATGAAACGTGACAAAGATTGGCATGACGTTTATCGTGCCGTTTAGCGTACCGAGCACACAGTCCACAAACAGAAGCACAGAACATCACAGGTCATCCCAGGAGGTTAGAAGCTGAGCATATGGGCATGACCCTCTGCCTGATGTTCATCTCTCTTACCACGGAGAGCACTGAAGATCTCTTGCCGAGGAACGCGGACCTCTGTGTCATCCTGAAGCAGCACTAGAACGCTGAAAGAGCTGCAGGGTCGGGTTGGAAAATGCAAGGCCTGTATCCCAGACGCTCGCTGCCATGTGATGACCGTGATCGAGGTTTCTCCTTTTCGAGGCTAGCTACCTTTCGTACATGGGTGGGATACACTGTCCTTTTTAATGCAAAATCCTGACTCATCCAAAGAGTGCCTGCCCGGCTGGCTTTTTCTGCATCAAGCAGATAGGAATGTTCTACACAAACGGAAACCACACGAGCCAAGCAGGCAGCATTACAGTCACTACTCCTGTTGATTGCTGTATGCAGGTGAGACAGAAAGAGACAGGGAGAGGGTCTATTTGCAGGGTGTCTGCGTGCCAGGTCTGGGCGAAGCAGTCATCGTGTGTCAAGAATCGTGATGAGGCCTCCTGTCAAGGTGCAATCTTCCAAGGTAATAAAACTGATTGCAAAAAATTAAAAATAAAAACAAAGGAAGAGTCAGAGAGTAAGGAAGGCCTGTAGATGTGTCAGTCAAGGGGGGGCACTAATAGGTAATGGTGAAGGGGGCACAGACAGGTCATGGTGACGTGGGAGGGGCACAGACAGGTAACGGTGACGTGGGAGGGGCACAGACAGGTAACGGTGACGTGGGAGGGGCACAGACAGGTAATGTGTTCTTTTTTAGATATATGACATCACCGAGGACCCAGGTGGGACAGTGTTTCAGGTACAGACATAGAAATAGAAAAGTAAAAAAAAAAAACAAGGTGGCTGACTGTATTCTGCTCTGGGTGTGTAGGTCTGCATGCACACTCTATGTCACATGGGCTCACAGCCGCAGTCCAAAGACACGCATTTAGGCTACCAGACATCTCCAAACTGCCCACAGTATGAGTGTGTGTGACGTACAGTGGACTGGCACCCGGAACTGAGGGGCAGCACACATGCTTCCTGGGACAGCCTGGAGGCCATCCTACCATGCTGATCAGGATAGGCAGGATGATTGATAGCCAGATATTAGATTGTTTTTGGCCCCTTGTATGGCTGGGATCGGCTCCATCGGGGCCTCTTCCAATTCCAGATAAACTCGTATTTAGCCTGAATTTAGGGTTCAGATGCCTTCTCCAATCTACACTCCCCCTAACTACAGGCACACTGGCACTGGGTTAATCATGTTAAAAGGACTGAGTTAGTGTGAGGTTCCTCTGCGCTAAGTCACAGTTAACCTGTTGTACAACATAGCCTGATGCTAAACAGGATAAGGCAGCCTTTCAACGAGGCCCACAACACGAGTTGCTGAGACCGCTCTGAAGCTAGGAACTCTGTGCCATTCATGGCAGAACAGCACACTTCAGCTACGAACTGATAACTGACATGACTTAGGTCAAGACTAGAAGAGCAATGACAGAAAGCAGGAAAATACAAAGGGAACAGTGAATTCGCATTTAATCACAGAATGCACTATGCTGTCAATGTACAGCACTGTGCAAATGTCTTGAGCCTCCCCTCATTTCTCCATATTTTGCTTCCAAAGAGCCAGACTTGTATTTTTTTAGTGTAGTCTTGAGGAATAGCTCTCCAGGCTTCCTGAGGGTCTTTCAAAGTTTTTGGCTCTCATTTTCAGTCCAGTCTCTGTACCTGACCAGTTTCAGAGGAATGTTTTTTGTTTGTTAAGCCACACAGTGACCCACGTATGAATGATTCAAGCACAACAAAGCCATCTAACTTAAGGCACGAACCAGTGAAGAAACGGGTGCAGATGATTACAGACGATCGGATGATGTTGCGATAAGTCACTGTACCTATTGCCCCATTTTGCTAGCAGAATATAAAGAAATGAGGGCTGGCTCAAGACTTTTGCACAGGACTGTGTGTCGCTGTGGAAAATTTCACATGGAGTTCCAGTCTCCAAGCTGAGGTATTCCTCCAGCCTGGGACAAGTCTAGACTCAGCACCTAGGGAAGAGGAAACTTTTGACCACGGGGGGATGTGAAATTGGAAACACGTGGAGACTGTCACAGATTTCAGTGTCAGTACCACGTAAAGTACCTTATCTGCAGTCGGAGGTCCCCTCTGTTCCACACAATGGAGTCAAAGAAACAAGAGCGGAAGCAAAGCAAAACCGAAGCTTCATGACTAATTTAGTAAGCATTTCCTATGAGGTAATGTCAATGTTTTGATACGTCGGCTACACTCCCTCACAGTATTTGATGGTATTCAGTGGTTAAGACCTCTAACCATGTATGACCAACTACCGCACTGGAGAATACGGAGAAAAGTCGCGCTTGGCTCCGGCCACGGTGGAGGTGGTTCTGCAGTGAATTCCCTCTTCTGCAATATTTCACTGCCCCCCCCGAAAGGCAAAGTAACGCTGAGCTATCGGCCATTATGGCAACATAATAACACTGTAACGCGGTTATGGTCAAAGGAGAACGCAAGTCGCCGCAAACACGCAGCTGAGAGCCGATATCTGCCCGGACACTGAAGGGTTAATAGATTGCTCAGCCCAGGACGAAATAACGGAGTTAAAAATATGACCTCAGTGGAGAAAAGTGCGCTGCATTTAATACTCTGTAAGGGATACCTATATGCATGGCGGGCCGCCACCTTCCACGCATACCTTACAAATAATATTTCAAATAATTATTTTTTTTTTTTTTCCATAACCCCGCATGGCTTTCGGTTTTTTTTTTTTTTTTTTTTTTTTTTTGTTCCTCTGCCCTGGGAGTGTCGGTCTGATCTTCACAACGCCCGACGTTTGGGGGGCACAGCAGCATTTTCATCCTAAAACGACCCCCGAGGAGGCAGCATGCCTGTGCATCATCATCATCATCATTATTATTATTGTTGATGTTTTTATTGTTAATATCATTGCTCGCTGGCGCGCGAGCGAGATGCGGCTCTCCATCCAGCTGGACACAGTGTCGCCTCTCCATGGTCATCTGCAGAACAGACGACGGCCGATGCCGTCTAGCCGCTGGTTACAGTCACCTGCAAAATTCAGAAATTTTGGAAAAATACAAAAATGCAAACTTACCCCGGTTTCCAGGCTCCGGTGATAATCCCCTGGTCTTCACACGTACCGATTCGGTGTGATCAAGGACCCAAACCATAGAGTCCACCCGATGGTCTCTGGAAAGCAGACAACCAGCTTGTGAGCAGACTTCACGTAAATGCAAGTCAAAATACGCACAGTAGGCAGATGAATTAAATAGCTCAGCTGCTCCACGGGCGTATAAAGCCTCCCCTAAGCAGACAGGAACGCCTCTTCCCCTAAAGGCACCCAGCTTTAGCACCTCCTCTTTCTGTCAGCCCTCCATCCAGTCGGGTGGGTTCTTTTTTTTTTTTTTTCTGCGCAATTTTGCACGTAGCTCACGACTCGGTACCTCCTCCCGACCGGTCCGGCACAGCCCCGAAGGGGGTCGTGTGGTCCATGAGAAGGGTGGGCTGGGCCGGGGGGCCGCCCATCGCCGTAGGCGTGTAGCACTGACTTGTCAAATACTGAAAGACACCTCACCCAATCCATTCTTCGTTGTTATTATTATTTATTTTTAATAAATCGATTATTAATTCCCAGAATAGCACAATCGCGGCGGATATAATCTCCCAAGGATTAGATGCGTCCGTTTCTGCTTGCTGTACAGTACATCTTGTTTACTTCAGGGACCCTAAATGAAATTGTTCATTCTTGAGGTAATAATAATAATCGATCTGACCTTAAACAAGATTTACTGTTACGAAAAGATGGCTTCACAACATATCTATGGAGACTGCAGAGAATTTTTAACCGGCAAAAAGGGACTTGTGATTTGTGTAGTGGTGAAACCTTCTGTCCCACATTAGGGCATCCCTTGTACGTTACCCATAGCTGTTCTATGTATTAATTGAATGTTGGCTTGCTCCATCTTTGAAGAAAATGTACTGTATGTCAGTGGTGGGTTTCCCTGTCGGTTGCCAGCGGGATAGATGAATGTGACAGCGCCCCAGAGCATTCTGCAGGCGACGCATGCTAATGAGATGCCAGCCACAGGGGGGGCATTGTAGCCAGCCGGAGTGGGGGTGGCTCATGTGACCTCTTAAATGGGCTGGCCAGGCAGCGAGCAGGAGATGGTCGACAGCAGCGTCCACAAAGGCCCATTGAGTGGACTGGCACTGACCCACCATCGACATGTCCGGTGTGGGGGGGTGGGCGGCTAGGAGGGTGGCATGATCGACTCTCCAGAGAATCTGCCACAATAGGAGAAGATCCAGGATCTGGTCTGTGACTTCAGTGGAAATGTTTGTTGGCTTTCTTGAGATTAAACCCAATGCTCTCTTAGGAAAAACAGGTCAGTGGTCAGCAACAGTGTTTTATGGAGGTCCGTAAAGTCTGGTGTTTGCTTTCTGTTGTGCCTGAGGACTTAAACACGCGTCTGAAGCAATCATGGCCGTCATTGGCCTAATTCAGCCTCTCGTTGCAGTGTTGGGGTTTTTCGTGGGCTGAGGGACAGCTGTAAAAGAACTGGAGAGTCGTGGCAGTAATGAAGCTTTGCACTGCTTACCTGGCCTTGAACTTTTATCTGAGTTTCCTAATTTGAGCCATTTTGTGGAGCTAATGGTCAAATGAAAGGTTCTCTGCATTCGTCAGGGCACAGCAAGCTGCCCAGCGGGCAGACTATGGCTTTCTCCTCGTTTTGTGGGAAGGAGAGAGACTGATATGATGACAAGCATCAAAACAGCAGATAAAGCAAGTTAGCAAAAGCATTCCTGCAGATATACTACCTTCTCAGGCTCAGGGCTCAGACAGAACAAGCTGATCCTAATGCTCAGATATGGGTGCAGGTGTGACGCACATTATTCGCTAATTGGTGTTTCTCTTTCGTCTAGTCAGCAGTGTTTTAGACATGCCTCACTCTTGACTAATGCTCATTTCAGAAAGCACGTAGTTTGCATTACTTGACTGGTTATTAAAGTGTGGGTCAGTATGGAAGCTATTTGGCTAGCCACGTTTTCTGTACTATGCCATCCATTGAGAGGAGAGGACCTAAATTGCCCGGGGACGACGGGTTAGTCCTTGGTGGTTGTACCCTCTATGGTCATGCTCATTGGGCGTTAATTTCCCTGCCTGATTTCCAGTCACCTGTGCACCTTCATTAGGCACACGTGACTCATGATGTGACAAAACAGTTATTGGTCAGGTGTCACAGAGAGTGCCCAGGGTCACAGGGAGTGCCCGGTGTCAGAGGAAGTACCCAGTACTACAGGAAGTAGCCAGGGTCACAGGGAGTGCCCGGTGTCACAGGAAGTACCCAGTACTACAGGAAGTAGCCAGGGTCACAGAGAGTACCCAGGGTCACAGTGAGTGCCCGGTGTCACAGGAAGTACCAAGTACTGCAGGAAGTAGCCAGAATCACAGGAAGTGCCCAGTACTACAGGAAGTACCGAGGGTCACAGGGAATGCCCAATGTCACAGGAAGTACCCAGTACTACAGGAAGTAGCCAGGGTCACAGGGAGTGCCCGGTGTTACAGGAAGTGCCCAGTAATACAGGAAGTAGCCAGGGTCACAGGGAGTGCCCAATGTCACAGGAAGTACCCAGTACTACGGGAAGTGCCCAGCCTGTCTTTGGTGTTGGAAGCTCTTTTGGAGGGCCAGCCTAAAAGGACCCTTTAAAGACCTACAAACAGCATGACAACAGGGGCAGCTCTGGGGAGTAGCCAGGTGTGGCCAGTGCCTACCTATCAGTAATACTGCACTCACTACTGCCCTCTCATATGAGAGTTCATTTAATTAACTTGTAATCTGATTGGTGGCAACACAATTGTTTTTCATTTGTGCCCCTCCAACATCACACCTGGCCCCCCGACTTTAAATGGTCTAGAACCACCATTATGTTAGTTGTGTGATACTAACATAAACATATCAGCATGATCCTGAGAGGAAATGTATTTTGAAAAACAGGCTCATTACCTCGTACATCCTGTGGACGCGCACCCTTACGCACACAAGCGGAACTACTGTATGTGCTATACTGGGATATGCAGCTGTAATAATAATAATAATAATAATAATAATAATGTCATAAAAACAAGTCGGACTTCAGCATTACTTAGGCTAACTCAGTTGTAGTATGAGAACATTTTTGACATTGCAGTATCGTTTCTATTATACGCTGTCTTAAAGTAATAAATTTTCTTGTAATCTTGGCGTCATACAATTCTGAAGGTATGATTTGCGGGGTTTGTGTTGCAGACCTATGCGACTAAAAAGCCAATGAAATACAGTTCCAGGGCAGTCAGTACTGGTGTGTCCGTGATAAAGGAGCCTATTAAGACAGACCAGAACATGATTTGCAGCACTAAGACGGCAGTATAAAAGTTCATGTGTGTATTGACAGGGATTTAATTAGCAAGAATGTACCACAGAGAAAGCGAACCATTTCTCAGTGAAATATTTATCTCTGTCTCCCTCTGGTGATGATATAGGTGTCACTTAAAATTAGCTTGAATCGGTATAAATGAAGACTGAAGAATGTGTAATCCTGGCTTTAGGACCAATTTTAAGTGGACTGAAAGTGATAAGTTTATGTAATACATTTTTACCTTGGCAAATTGTATCTCAGCAGTCATAACAGTTCTCGTAAAAATTGTAAAATATGTAAAATTATGTCCTTCAGTACTTTTCCATAATTTTCCATAATTAATTACACGAATGAGGATGAATTCGAATTTCCTGTCACAGGAAGCATGGTGGGAACACTTTGGAAGCCCCCCCACCCCACAGCAGGACAGAGAATTCTCTCTCACTCTGTCTCTCTCTCTCACACACACACACACACACACACACACCCACACACACACACACATCTTTTT
>JAACJT020000065.1:12499-95171 GCA_009936485.2 Gymnarchus niloticus | reverse complement strand
CCCAAACAAAACAGCCTCCCCACTACCACCACCCCACGGCCGGGGCGCAACGTCCTTCACCCCACGGCCACACCAACCCCCTTTTTCCAAAAAACCCCCCCCCCCCCCCCCCCACAATAACTGTTTATCCTGAGCCGAGTCTGATCATTTTCAGCAGAAATACAGCTTAATCAGAACATTACAATTTTATTTCCCACCACACCTTTTTATGTACTCCTACTATACCTTGTTCATAAACATCAAAATCAGCAAAGTCAGGTAACAGTCAAGTCAAAAATGTTGACAAGTCATGCAGTTAGAGCAAGTGTTCAAAGTGTCATCCATTAGCTTTCACACAGGCCTGCAGCCTTCTAGCCAAAAATGATCAAAAACCGATTCAGGATTGAAAGTTATTGCAAAAATTAAAAATTATTTTTTAAAGCGTATATTTCATCACGTCACGAGTCATAATGTAATACGCATTTTTTTGTCCATCATGTAATACGACCAAGAAAGTTTCCTTTTGTTGCCATGCAGAGAGAGATGAAGCTCTGCCTAAGTATGTACAACCATGCAGACAGCTCTGCATAGGTATGTACAAACACGTCACATTCTTACTGGGGGCCGAGTTCCCCTCCAGCATAAGATCTGAGCCTAATTGTTACCGCTTTGCACACCAATAAAACTTAATGGATTATTTCAGTCCACCTTTTTTGCTGATTTTAAAGAAACAAAACCTCTCTGGGATAATGAAAGTCAAATGCACTGCATTCATAAGGGACTTTATTTCACCTTTAAATTTACATAGCAGTAATAAAATTGGTTTATTAGTTAAACGAGCAGAATATGTAGAAAGTGAGAAGTGCTGCATACAGTCACGATATAACCGTCTAAAGGGAACCAAAAATGGAAAAACACTGATTTATATAAAAGTCATTTTAAACTCCTCATTTACATAAGTCAAACTTAATCTTCCAATTTTGAGGACTAAGTGCTTTCACAAGCTGAAAGTTAAAAAGTAATAAATACACCTTAACATGAATTTTTTCCCAAGAGACCACATAAAAAAAAAAAATCACTAAGAAAAAAAAGATGCTTGGTTAAACATAACAGTCAAGAATAATGGTGTGTATGGAAAGGAATTCCCTGCAGTTCCCACGATTAGGAGTGAAAATTTACACAAAGACAATACACAAGACATTTAAATACTATATTAGAGAAAAACTGTTAACCTTGCTTATGCACACACAGCAATGCAAGATAACTGGGCCATCCCCAGGGTGAATTCCACATTTCATAATTTATATTTCAAGGTCTCGCTTTCATTGGGAACTGTATTTCAAATAGACAGGACACTTAAACCTTTACGTCTTGTAAAATTAAGCAAGTTTGCAGTTTAGACATGTTTACGACTTCCTTTACATGTATGGCCGCTCTCCAATATTGTTTTACTTCTGATATTTTTTTGCTTTCTGCTTTTCTTTACATTATCTGATTCGACTCATCTGCTAGACTCTATACAAGACATGCACTGGGGATGTACTTATAAGCTCCTGATGCAGGCTGTGTACCTCATGTTGCTCATTTTGTTGCTGTACTGTTGGACTAATATTTACTTTTATATTAAACTGACTGTCTGAGACTTGGCCAACTTTGCCACAGGAGTTTGTCGAACCTTGTTGATTTTTATATTATATTAACTCCACTGCTCCACAAATTTAGTAGCTGTGTAAGCATTCTCCAAATACCCCCTTTTCAGGACACAAAAACAGATCCACTAGCCTTTCATGATGCCCTACTCACAACTATTTCCTCAATCTCCATAGCTGATTGAGGAAGACTAGACTGCATGCTCCAGCAAGGACAATAAGAGGGATGTAGTACTGATTGTATGAGGTGGTGGGCCCTCCTTCTGTCAGATTTTGGTCTGCAACGTCCTCTTGCTCAGTGATGCCAGGTATGGGGTGGTTCTCAACCAAAGTGGTAGTTTTTTCCTTTTGGGTGCTTCTGGTTTGGCCTGCATGATTCAGCACAGGGGGCTCTTCCGATACACGACCCTCAATTATTTGCTCATCCTGACTACTGAGCTGGCTCTCATAGTAGTCCTCTTCTGGCTCTTGGTGCCGCCCCAGGGAGCTAATCTCCAAGCGTTTAGAATCCCCAGAGTACGGCTCCTCTTCAGTGGTTTCGGCAGCTCCTAGGTTTACAATGGGTCGGAGTACTTGGGCATGACGGGACTGAAGTATCCCTGGCTTGCTGAAGTATTCTTCTTCGCGCATCGCGCCAAAGATGGACGTGGAAGATGAAAGATTAGCAGCTCGGTCAACACCAGCAGAAGATGCAGTTGCACTGAAAGTGTGCGGAGCCTTAATTCTTCGATTAAGTTCTGGACGGGGATAGTTATCCCTTACCTTCAAGAGATATTACACCACATTACAAGCATAAAAAAAGCAGTAAAACTGTGCATGATCAGATGTTTAGGCAGAGAACATTCTGAACTACATAGTTCAATAAGGACTAATGTCCTTGACTGGCATGGTCCAAAAAAAAAAGAAAAAAAAAGCAATATTCACTGCAGACAATTAAATGCACAAGTTCCTAAAGGGGACCAGGAAGTTTGTCACCTTACTGGTCCCAACTCTAGGCCTGCTTCCTACACTTTCGGCTCAGAATAAGTCAGAGGTGCAAAAGTAATAAATTCCCACATTAAAACCAGCATTGTTACTCGCTTTCCTGTTCTTGAACTGGAAATTGGCAAAAAAAAAAACAAAGCCTTAAGACATTACGTTCCATAAAGCGAACAGATACTAAATATATACATTACTTTGATTCTTATGACCTTCTGCTTGTTGAAAGATGGATGAATGGGTTACTGTGTCTCAAAAATAAAGCCAATATATCCTTTTAAATTAATTTTTAGACTTTTTTTTAATTTTAGTACAAATTAAGAAAAATGAAAGACACATTCCCAGGGTAACATTAACTGTGTGTGCTCAACCATTAAGATTTTCACTTAAATGTATGTACAAAAACAAGTGACTATTTAATCAACTAAGAATCTGGGCCTCCTTTGGGCACATTTCATTAGAGGGGCTTATATGAAAGTTTCTTTGACATGCTTGATCTTTCATAACATTTTACAGAATGAGAAATGATCTGTTGGACAAACCTACTACTAGAACAGATTTAAATTGACATACTGCTGACTTTCAAAATATCTCAGATGGAAACAGGAATCTACTACACAGGTGTAGTTCATGAAGTTAATGTTCCATCATGATAATGTGTAAAATGCTGGACAAGCTTTATTATCCAATTTTATGGCTATCTTGAGTAGAAGAAACTAAAAGTCATTGCTAGAACATGCTTTGGCAGAGCTTGATATCAGAAAAATGCCAGCTTAGTGATTTTTAAAAAACACTGGAAATCTTTGGGGCAATTTAAACAAAGCATGCATTTTAAGGAGAACTGCACTTTCTGCATTGTGTCGCTTCAGTCATATTTTGTAGGCTTTCCCCTCAATTGCAAATACATAAAACCAACACTGACGTGCTAAAGAAGTCTTCATTGCAATCCAATTGTCATGAATATTTGAAATATTTTAAGAGGATCACCTGTTTAATTCTCATCATTCAATTAAATGAGGAATACAGGGAACTATTTAGCACTTGTGGTTGGAAATAAAATAGCCTGCCAGTCTGGTGTGAACCACCATTAAAACTTTTTAACCGGACCTCGTACTAAAATTACAAAATTTGTGTCATTATCTTTTTAAATATAAAACAGCAACAGATCTATAAAAGCCCATGAAACCAAGTCATAATGGATCTCATGCCACTGGAGGGGTATTGTTTAAAAAGCAATACATATCTGAAAATCACACATTGTTCAAACCGGAAGCTCGAGGGACAATAAAAAGCTGAGACATTACCTGATCACTGCCTGGTCTGGAGTTCTCTGCTTGATCTGCAAGTGCGTTCAGGTTGGCATTCGGCGTGTTAGTGTCCTGTACCGGCCGCCTAACTAGGTCCTCCCAAGGACTAGGTGTAGATACTGTGGAGGACTTCTGAACAACTTCTGTCTGAGGGTGGCTTAAGTGGGGCACTGCCTCTGAGTCAGTCAATACTGTAGGTGTGGCAGGAAGGTCTGGGACAACGGGCACAGCGGACCGAGCCAAGCCTGGACCAGTCAGAGTATCTGTACGATTAGGGCTAACACACTTGTCACTGGAGGCTGTGTGAAAATCATTGGGTAGTGGAGCCAAGTGAACGGTCACTATTGCAGTCGGAATAGCTTCGGCGTCAGCTTGAGTTACAGGTTTTGCATTTGAGATGGTGCTATGGCCGACATCCACCGAAGCAGCCACAGGAGTCACATGATCTAAAAGGTCAGGAAGATTTTGGAAGAGTGACGCTGACTGGAAGCTGTTGTACACAACTTTAAATCAAATTTACTCCTAAAAATTTTACTAGAATTTTAATATTCAGATTTCTTTACTCAGGTACACCATCCAACCATTTATCATAGCTGTTGTTAACATTTAAAGACATCAGTCAATAACAAACAAAAAAAAACTTACTCTCAGTGGTTGGGATTTTGAGGGATTCGTACTCCTTCTCAACTTCTGAAGCAAGCTCAAAGTACTCACAGGACTTCAGAGCACTGATTAATTGGTCGGGCCAATTCTCCCTCCGCTTCAAACAGTCCAACAACAACTGGATGGCATTGTAATTGCCTGCGCTCTCTTTTTTGGCCATAATTTCATCCTTAAAAAAAAAAAAAAAAAAAAAACACGATTAATTTAAAATAATTTTAACACGCGCGTTAATCTAGGCAAAAAAGACTGATCTTATTCAAAAAGGAAATCACGAAAAACAAACCAGTTTGTAAATGCAACAGAACACAGAGCAAAATATTAGTACAATAAGCTTTAGAGTTTGACGAGGAACTCACCCTGTCAGACTGAGTAAGGCAGGGCAGATTAGCCAACATGTCCATCGTTTTTACTGTCGATGCAAACTTCGACAAGTTGTGCCGTATATAGCCTTTGTATAATTCATCACTTGCGAAAGGCATTTTCTCAAGTCAAATAAAAAGGCTGTAGATGACAAAAATTTAGGCCTAAATACCTTGGAGTACTTCAGAAGATCTCTGTAGTTTACGGAAGTTTTTGCGATGCTTTCTATATCAGAATTTAACTTTAGAAAAAGATATATAGCTACCCATTAAATTTAAAGTTCTCTCTGTTCAGAAACTCTAATACCCTGTTGTTAAACAAGCAGTAGGCATGGTGATCCAGAAAACCATGACAATATGTTAACGAGAGTTTAACTAAAATAGTAACTTTAAGGACAAGGACACCAAGAATGTCTAAATCCAAAGCAACTTCAATTTCAGAACAGTTCACTGAAGTGGAATGTTTGCAACAGAACGATGAATGTGTAAATGTGTTTTTATAAAGCAAGTATGAATCCCCCTCCCGCCTCCCCCTCCATTAAAGCAAAACAGAAATCCAGTAATGCATTTCCTCTTGATAAATCCTTACTTCACACCACAAGAACCATTTTCACATTCATTCATGGAAAGTGAAAAGGACAGCTACAGGAAAAAACCCTTTACTGGAATATCCCTGATTCAGTAACCAAGCTAAAGATTTTTAGTTACATGCACTGATGCCTTTTATTTTAGGGTGCCATTGACTCAGGTTTGAGTCCTAGCGACTTGATGAATTTAAGATCTAAAAAGAATGGTTTCGTCAATCTTCCCAAACATGATGTCCTTCTCCAATGATCTCTCTCTTCTGAATGTGTGACCAAAATAAGACAGTCGTAACTTCACTATTTGGGCTTCGAGTGACATAGCCAGTTTGATCTCTTCCAAAATCGATTTGCAAGTTCTTCTAGCAGTCCATTGCACACACAAAATACTTCAACACCAAAATCCAAATGAGTCAATCTTCTTTGTCTCGTTTCTGTAGTGTCCAACTTTCACATCCATAATTGGCCTCTGAGAAAATTAGTGAGTGCACTGATGCTAGTTGTTTCTTAATCTTTAGCATTAAAACAGTCCAACTTTGTCTGCAGGAGAGCTAATCACTCAGGTACGAGATAACAGAAAAGCTGTACAAATACAGCTAAGGCCACTTAATACGCAGATTTAGGAGATCAAAGTGGTTAGAGAGGATAACAAATGCAGAAACAAACGTGACGAATCCATGAACTGACATATGGATAGCGTTTCTAAGAACAGAAATGCTAAAATGCGTTCCCTAATCGACGCCATGCAAATGGCACGCAGGCATGGCAGGTTTCAGCAGAAAACCTCCTTTACAGTGAAGGAGGAAGTAGCTGGTAAGCAACAGGAGTTTGCAATTATTAGTGCTGGCAGCCACTTGTACAGGTGCCAGGTAATAAGTCCATGCCTCTCTTCAGTCTGGAGGTTAACAGAGACATTCCTGGAAGGATGGAAGAGGGTGGGACCTTATCCAGACCTGAGATTTTATCAAATATACAAAATCAGACATTCACGCAGTGCAACAGTTCTTCAAAAAACTAAAGCAAGCAAGACACAATTTTATTAAAAAAAAAAAAAAGATGATAATTATCTCTGTTCTTGGTTACAAAGAGACACATACATAGCTACCTTACAACCTGAGGAACATTAAGGATTTTTAAAGCCAGCCAGATTCAATGCACAGAAAGATACAACAGGAAATGCCTAACATTCAGAAAAAGTCAAATATTTATTTTTATTTACACTGTACGGTATAAACTGTCTACAGTCTCCAGATTAGTATACCTAAACCAAAAGGCTTTTAGGTCATATAACACTATAACATCAACACCGTGTTTTAATCAGGACCGCTGTCCGAAGCAAAGAACAAAGTCTACTTGAGTAAGTCACAAAACCTTGTTAACAGCTGTTTTCCCCTATAATTAACAAGGTATGCATTGCGAAATCTTAAAGGCCATGGTTATCAGGAGAATGAATGTAATTACCAGTAATTTTCCACACTTTAAAATCTTTTTCGAAAACAAGCAAGTGAAGGTGTCATGAAAGATCAGGCCCTAGTGAGTGTGCCAGGTGAACGTCCTCTAAAGAGCCAGGTCAACATGACTCCCTACTAATGAGGGGTTAATTTATTAAGTGAAAAATGAAGTTTTAGCATATGTTATAGATGTATTGAAGCCAGTTAATATACAAAAAATAAAAACACTAACACCATGACATCTGAGTAATATTTCAAGTCGAACAGATAAAGCTTACTTATTGCAAACACATATAAATAAATTTAGATGACTTCCTTATTTTTAGGCACACAAAATAGTTTGCTTAAATATGACATTAGAAAATATATGCCTTTCAACTTGTACAGCAAAAAGAACAATATGACAGATTTTCCCGGCATGCAAATACTATTAACAGAATAGTTGGTATGACTCTTATATAGAAATAAAGACGAAAAATTAAATTTCATTGTAGTGCAACGCACATATGTGGCCGGGTTTTAATAAAACTGCCAGCCAGCTGGGCGGCCATGTTACCAACCTTCAATAGAGCAGAAAAATTAAAAAAAAAAGAAAGTAATGAAGTTTAAGCTTATCTTATACACTTGGGATTCAAATAAACCTGAATTATTGTACTCTGTATGGCTGTCTAGGCAAGGAACAATTCAAACGTGTTAGCCTGAAAAAAAAACCCAGTACCAAATACGTATTTTGACTGTTATGATCCAAATATTTCCTATTTAGAAGAAAAAAAAACAACAGGATTTATTTTTTTTTTTGGGAAAAAAATCCTCTTACCCCACAAACCAAAGGTCAGACACCTGAACTTGAGACTCACAACACTCGAATTCCTTACTTCGTTCCTGTTTAGGACCGGACCTTCTGGACCCACCCACGGCAGTGGCGTGATTGGTTAATACGTTCACTTTGTCTCACCGCTACTGGAAGTTGGTGCTGTACGTCAAGCTAATAAATTCGTACTGCGCATGAGCCGAAGTCAGCGTGAAAACTTGCGTGAAGCGACGTCGGTTTATTCAAAAGTAATGTGCATTGCTTATACAGAAAATGCGTTATCTGTAGGTGTGTAGGAAATTTCTTTGACGCTAAAGAGAGGGCAATAGGAAAAAAAAAAAAAAAACAGGAATTCATAAAATAAGACTTTTCCGAGACACCTGGGTGTCCAAACCAGCCTAGGTCTTCAGGTCCTCAGTGGCCAATACAGCATCATTCCTTCTAGGTCCAAAATGTCACACAGAATGCAATTTGTCTGTTCAAATTACAGCAAAAAAAAAAATAGTAAGAGAATGCAAACTGAAGCTGTTTGTATATTAAGAGCCCTTCAAAACACAGCCCAGGAAGTGGCAATACTCCACATAAAGTTCACCTGGATAACTGAGGACATTACATGTACATGTACATATCCACATCATAGGTTTGACATGCATTCATGATCTACTCTGGAGGCATTAAACCAATGTAAACTAACATCCTGGTAGTGTGCTGTCAAAGCTTTGAATGCCTATGTGGAACAGGAAACATTCAGTTATTTGTGTCCCTTAACCTTGAATTGCTCTACTATTCATTTTCAAATCTGAAAAGAATGCTTCCCGGACATGCTAACAATAAACTGTATGTTTTTGTAAAGTGCTATCTTCTGTCATGCCATCTGCAGATCAGAATTCTTGGCAAACCAGTCCTTTACTGACTAGTAGTTCTGCTCATTTTCTCCTATATCAATTGATTAAACTAGGTTGGTGACCAGCCCAAGCATGCGATTAAACAGAGGACAGACTATCACACTAAGTCAGTACAGTTACTGATAGGTAACAACCAAAAGCAACAACAAGCACAAAAGAGCAGCCAGTACAGTATTGCCAGCAGGCTTATTTATGCTGTGTTAAGCTAAAGTAATGGATCTTCAGTTTGGATTTAAATATTGAGACCACAGGTGTGGTGCTCACATATGGAGGCTGCCTTACGCAAACTCAGAGACCAGTTGCTAAAGGCTCCACAGCCAAGTCTTCATGTGAGGAATCTCAAGAAGGCCTGCATTCTGTGATCTGAGTATTGTGCAGATTGTACACTTTGATTGGGTCATTTAGATAAGCCAGAGCCTGAACCTTTAGTGCCTTGTAAGTAAGCAGAAGAATTTTAAAGTCCATCCTGTGCATAACTGGAAGCCAGCGGAGAGACATGTGAATTAGCATATGCTCATATTTGCAGCAAAAAAAAAAATTCTAATTTGCAGGAGTATTTAGAATCAGCTGTATAGAAGACAACATGCTGTTTATATTCCTTGAGATCAGAGCATTATAGTAATTTGCTATTTATAAACAAATGTGCTAATTCTTCTTTGGGGGACACAGGGCAGAGAGAACGTCTACAGAAGGCGTAGCGAGGAAAAACATGGACAGGAACCAGGAATAGTTCAAGGAGCACGCTTCACAGCGGTGCCCAGTGACAGGAATGACACAACTCAAGAGAACCACCCTGGTACATGCAAGTCTACAAGGACCGCACCAGGAAGCAGCACCGCATGGAAGAACATTAACAGGGAACAACAGAGCAGAATAGACAGACATGTAAGGATGGAGAGACAGGCCAAGACTTGACTTAATAGAGAGCAGGCCCAGGAACAGGGTTCCAAGGGAAACACAGGCACACTGGAACAAGGGAACCTGGAACAGGCATGTCCGTGCATAGGCAGAGTACCCATAGACCAGGGTACCCCTGCTTCCATAAGTTGGGTCAGTCTTGACTACCCACTGGCACACAGTAATACCAACCACTCAGATAGGCAGGCATACCATGGTGGGGCTTAGGCATCTGAGGGAGCAGAGAGCTGGCTCAGAGCACCAAGAAGCAGTGGAGCAGTATGATCAAGCTGGATTCCCCAGGCACCCTCCAGATCAAGATTATCAAACCAACCAAATTTGGCTTGGCATTGTGGTGAAGACACAAGAAAGATGTTAAGCAGTAACGACACTAGACAAGCAATGAAAGAACGACAACACAGATAAAAGAAACAAAGCATGTCATGCAGAACCCATAAATACACAATTTAAATACAGTGTGTTTTTTGTGTCCTCTAGAAGTCTGAACCATGTTAGGGAGTCACCAGGAAAAAACAGATACTGCCACACCGACACCTAGTCAGCCATGTCCAGCCTGCTTCTGTTCTGCCTCCCCAGAAAACTGATTCACCTACAGCTCACCAAACAGCCGTTTATCCCCACAGTCCAGTATCCTCTTTGTGAGGCATTGAGTGTTCACACCCTACTGAGCATTTGTCACTGGTCTTCTTTCGCATGACCACCGTATATGACCTGCTTTCTCTTCCAGTTTCCGGTTTCCTGTTTTTTGGATTTGGATTTGCCACTGACTAACTCGTCTGGCTTTTTGGAATGTCGTACTATTTTTACACCTATGATCAAGATTTAGATTTGGAAGCCTTTGTGGATTTTCTGGTTTCTGGTACTTCATGCTTGTCTATGATTGATTATTTCAGATCAACACCTTCTCAATAAATCCCTGAACCTCACTCTTGGATCCTGTCCTGTTCTTATTCATTCCATATACACGTGACAAAACAGAAGACGTGTTACAAATTGGTTTGTAGCATCATTTTTTTAATAAAGAATTTCCCAAGATAAGAAATTTGTAACGTGAAATTTGGGAAGAACACATACCAATACAGATATTGGCCTTGCACCACAAAGTGGTATTAAAGGTTCAGCCGGCTCTTGTTAGGTTTACGAGTTGTTAGGGTTATTGGTAACACTAGAATGGTTAACTTCTTAGCTGAGTATGTAGTTTTGTCAACAGACTGTACTTCACGAACTTGCTCTGGAACAGGTTTTGTGGGATCAGTGTATGTATATACAAAGCCCACCTCCTACCCAAACAGATCCATGGGAAACGTGAAAATGCTGTCAAAGTTTGTTAAAAATTCTGTGCATGTACTGCATTATAAGCAGATCTCTTTGAAGGGTTAAAATATTTACATACAGGTAAATTCAATTAGCCTTCCCTAATGAACATGTGCATGAGATGAATAGATTTTCCACGGATGCCATAAAACGCGTTGGCAAGCTACTCAATCCATATATCTGCAAATCTACCCATTGGACTTTCGTGCTGACAGTGGTACAGACTGCACACACTTACAAAAAAAAAGATGACACTGTAAACGATTTTAATTATTCAGTTCATACTGTGGAAATACGACACAGTCCACTGTCAATATTCAGGTACAGAAATAAGCATTACATGCCAAAACAGAATTCATTTAAACTGACATGCGTTCAGATGATGTGTTAGTTTATTATCATGCTCGTATATGTACTTTCTTACACAAATGACATGTCCATGACTCTTGAATCTTCAATGATTCTGCATCACGCAATGTCCTAGAACTGGTATGTGAACTGTTAAAAATACAGCAATGTATTGCGACTGTTCCCCTCAGTTGTTTCCTAAATGTTTTCATTTTACGACTGCTTGACTGGCCAAACCCATCGGTCGCTTTTTGCCTGCCATATCTGAGGACCCACCATTCCAGCCTCCAGCCTGGGTCTCAGATTTGTTTCAATGTCACTCTAGCAAAAACACATGCCAGAATCACTGTTACCGCCATCTTACAAAAAATGTATAGTAAAATTGTTTTTCACATACATATTCATATACAGTCAAACACACTTTGGTATTTTGCAAGGAATTTTAAAATTAAATTGAAATGATTACCAAATATTTTTTCTCTTGACGATTAAATAAGGCGTAACAATATCTAGAACCATTGTACTTAGAAAGCATATTCAGTTTAGTAATTTGATCACAATTAAAATCCACTGATATACTTTCATCAAAGCAAATTAAAAAATTCTGCCCCCTTCCGGGTATGCGTACAGCTGGCATGTTGTCCTGTACCACTGGGGGGCGTTTGGAGCTCAAGTCAGCCTGCAGATTAGGAGGTAACTCCCGCTCTATCCATCAGCAGGTAATGGCTCTTCTGCACATCTGCAGTCAACCTTGATTGACCTTCTAAATTAGCATCCTCTATTCTAAGGCTACATCCACACTACTACGTTTTCTTTTATAAACACACACATTTGTCTCAGTCTTCACCTTTCGTCCACACTACGCTGGCGTTTTTAACCCCCGAAGACGGAGAGTTTCACGTGGCCCCTCCCTGATCAGAACTTGCTCATTACAGGAAATTCATATGCATTTTCAATTATTTTAGTGCGGGCGGAGATACTATAGCAAATGAGGTGAAAACGCTAGCGTGGACAGAGATTGTTTTCCTTTAAAAACGCAATAGTGTGGATGTAGCCTAAATCAGTCAACGCTATGGTTTGCTGTGAAGTCCTCACCAAAGTGCTCAATGTGCTTAAATAAAGAATTGTTAAACGAAGATGAGTGAAATCTATAAGAATGTTTTCACCAGTCTAGTCATTTGAAAAGTTAACTGTTGTTGCTGAATTATGCTTATTTATTTATATGTATACGCTTATCAGGAAATAGTACACAACCCGCCTTGCTTTTGGCTTCCCACTTGGTGTATCTTCTGCTGCAGATAATTGATTTCTTCCTGCAGTTTTTTTACGTTTCCATCAAAGCCCTCTCGTAGCATGGCATTCTGCTCCTGCAGTACAACAAAGAGGTAACATGGTTGGCTATGGTCTAACATTAAAAACCATGAATACACGTGCCATCTTTCTTCACAGGTCCAACATGCAGAGCATTTGTCAATAAGGCAAAAAGGAATGACAGGAGTGGACAGTCCGATATGGAACTGGAAGGCACCTGCAGTTTCTGCGTCAGGACGCGCTCATGCTCCGCCATGACGACTTTGCGTTCCAAGTCAAACTTTTCCATCAGCTGTCTGTTGTTTTCTCTTTCTGCTCTCTGCAGGTCTTCAAGTCTCCTCTCCAGAGCCATCTCCTTACTTCTGGCAGCGTCCGCTTTCACCTCCAGCAACTCAGCCTGGGCCCGTTTCTCTAAAGTTTAAAAACCACTGTCACGACACCCCTGACCTCTTTTACAATGACTTACGGAAGGTTTTAGTATTGTTTTGCTTTTCAGAGTAGAGCTTCATTGTTTTTACAATTAAATTATATTAAATCTTTACTACAGCGTGAAAAATTAATAGTAGATTATTAATAAAGCTAAAACATTTCACTTATATCCATTCAAGGTCATGCCAATCACATGGGGTACTTAACATTCTATTAGTCATACAAATATCATTCTTAAAGTAAATAAAACACGACTGATAGTACATTGACAGTATATACAGTATGTCAGTATAACAACAGAAAATTGACTGTATAACACTGTTAGATGATAAAACATAGACAACGTCTATGTGTTATCACCGCATACAGGCAAAATTTACAATAAATTATAACAGGACATCACAACAAACGTAAACTATTGTGATTCCTTCCAGTTTTTTTTTTATGCCCTCTCACCCTCAATACAGCGTTCGTGTTCCGAGAGATTTTTGTCTACCATCAGGATCATCTGGCCCAGCTTATTTCGTTTAACCAGGTACTCCTCCAAAGCATGTTCTGCCTGAAAAGTCAGCATTGTTATATCCTACTGATGTTAATAAAAAGGCTTGCTTGCCAAGGGAAGCTATTATTAATGATTACACATTCTTTGAAAATCAAAACATAGTTTTCAGTCGTATCACACTAACCCTTAATTAATAATGCAAAATTCTTAGATATCTGAACAACTACTGAACACTTGAACTGCCCCTAACACTAATATCAGTAATCCCAACTGTGCTAATGACCTCCTGAAAACAGAAATAATGAAATGAATTCAGACTCACTCAGGAAATAACAGATTTCTGCCCCAAAAACAAGAGGTGTAATAAACTAGCCAAAATCACATGTCCCTTAGTAAATTTCTTAACTGGGGATTGTTTGAATATGACTTTGGAACATAATGGTACACAGACGGGTAGGTTTACTTTATTGGTTTACTGGGGGGAAATGACACAATTATGGTACCTTGATCCCTTTGCCATTTGCATTTTTGTACTGTTTCATTAAGTTTTCCATTTCTTTCTGGAAGGCTTGGTAACCCCCTGGCCTCATATAGTCATCATCTGGCTTGAAAGAGTCCTGCAGCTGCAGGAGCAGAGCGGCACAGTGGTTCAGGGAGATCTCCTCATTCTCCTGGCACTTCTTTTCATAGTCGTTTTTGATAAGATCCTGGAGACACAAGGAAAAAAAAAGGACACAAACATACACAATAAATATCAAAAAATGCAAATACTGAAAACCTAGAAAACACTTTTATGAGTAGATTACTGGATGTTCAATTTAAGTCTTTCTAATAAATAATACATACATTTAATGCTGCCATTGCTTAAGCATCAGATTTATTTCTTGAACACTCAACTGAATAAAGGGGAATGAATGACGAATATTCAGGTAGATAGGACAGAACAGCCCACAAACCATTAGTTTCTTTTGATGGCCCTGATCTTCATCTTTGAACGACTGATTCATGAAGAGCTGCAGTGCCTCCTTCAGGCAGATTTCATGAACATTCGAGAGCTCTTCCTGTGTCTCTGTGTGCAACACTAGCCGCGTGCTCAGCAGCTGCTTGTAGAGCGCGTGCGCCTGCTCAACTGCTGCGGAGTTCTCTATTTGAGCTAGAGTTACCACTGCATTCTCCAGGCAAGGAACCTTGCCTTCTCGAATGGCATCCACGTATGTCTTCACCAAGATAGCTAGCACTGAGCCACACCACAAAACAGAAAGAACCAGACAGTTTACAGGCTGAAAATATTTAAATCCATCCACCCAGCCATGTTCTAGCCACTCATACTGGTAAGGGTTGCAAGGGGTCTAGAACCTATCCCATGTAGCAAAGGATGCCAGTCCATTGCAGGACACATACTATGGGCAACTATGGATTAGGCCAATTAGCTCATCTCCATACCTTTTGAGTGTGGAAGTACACCAGAGTACATGGTGGAGACCTATGTGGCAATAGGAGACCATGAAATCTCTATGTGCACAGAGCAGAGATGGGATTCAAACCCCCAACCATGAAGGCGTGAAGCAACAGTGCTTCCCACTAAGTAATGTTGTATTTTACGTTATGCCTGATACCTCTACCTCAGATTGAGGTGACGTCCTCATTATCAGAAATAAAGAGGTGTTTGCTAGAATGAGGCAATTTAGATTTACATCAAAAATCCACCTGATAAGGGATCTCCAAAACCATAGCTGGCAACCATTGCTATAGAAAGTATTGATTTACTTAACTAAGATGAGATCATAGGGTTCTGAGAATTATGTATAAAAACATCATACCACATATTACATAAAAAAGCTATGAAATGTATAAAACTGCTTCTCTACCAAAGCTGATTCAAGCAGCTTCACATGAATACTTATAATACCCACCATGTAATCTACATGTAATGAACAGATTCTAATGGTTCTGAATGTAAACGCTGGATAAATAAATTCAGCAGTTATTTTTGTCAGCACTTTGAACTTACGCCTCCCAGTGACTTTGACTGTTCCTTTGATGGTTTTCACCTGGGAATGTTCGAAAACACAACTGCAGAACTCAGTAACTTGCTGAACAAATGCAGCATCCAGGTCAGAATCATTCAGTGAATCGATCGTCTTTAGTTTGCTCTTGTGGACAGGCAGGTCAAAGACAAAGCACTTTCGTTGAGGAAAATAAGCCCGAATACATTCTCGAGCACTGTTGCTGTCAGACACTTTTTTATTGCAACCTTCATGAGAAAAAGTGAAAGAGGGACAGAAGATATTGAAATTATTACAAAATAACAGACAACCTGCTTCTGAAGACAAAAGATGAAAAATCAAATCCAATATTTTCATCTGCCTAACATTTGCTAAGAAAATAAGTAGATAACACTATTAAAGGGTGACTTAACCCAAAAATATTGCTTGTTCTCATACTATTTTACGGTATGTTCCTTGCTCAACTTAGGAGATGTTTTCAAAATTTGTGAAGTCTGGAGAGCAGATATGCCTGTGTAAATGGTTTTTCTATTCATCAGTATTGTACCTCTGGTTGTTTATTTTTTTGTTAATTTTAATTAACTTGTTCAAACAACAATCCAGTATTTTCGTTAATAGAGATGGACCCACTAAACTACGTTTCTTGATCCCAAACATTCTTAACAACAAACGGTATAGAAAACTGCCTATCATTTGTGTGTACTATTGAACCTTACACCATTCTCTGTTTACTGCAGTGTTCTCCATTTACCTGGCTTCAGCATCAGGGAGTTCTCCAAATATTCGTCAGCTGTTATGGATTTCCCATCAGCCTCAAGCTCCAGGGTAAAATCTCTTACTGCCCAGATAAAAGAGGGGAAGAAGCGGCCATACTCAGAAGATGACTCAGCCTCCTCCTCATGGCTGTGCTTCACCTTGATGTGTTCTGACAGTTCAGTCACATAACTGATGCATACTGTAGTTGAGGAAAAGAACCTTGGGAAATGAAGTTAAATTAAAAATTTTAAGTTCAAAAAGAAGTCATTGAATGCACAAAGAGGGTTTGAGCTATTTCCCATCAACACTTTGACAAGAGGAAGTGAGAACAAGACTTGGGTAACAATTCAAAAACAGACAGCAGCAGAAGAAGCAATCTAAAGTACAGAAAATGTCCTAAATACAAGGGAATAAAAGTCATTACACTGACACTTTGAATAAATTAAAACCAGAATACCAAATGACCTACTGCATCCACCCCTTAACTGACAGTGTTACATTACAGACCATAAAAACTATTTTTCCAACCATACCCTGTCCTTTATAGCTTTAATTACCAATAATTGTGTCACTGGAAGAGAAAAAAAAAAGTTTAAACGTGTCATATCCATCCGTCTTCTAACCACTACTCTAACATAGGGTTGAGAGGCAGTATTAATGCTTTAAGAAAAGGTGGTGCTGAGTGGATGGTACATAGCCAGAAGATGGCGGCCCAGTCACTGCCAATACACTAAGGTGAAAAGATAACACATATCAGTTACTATTCAGCATTGCTATTCTTCAGATCAAAACTAGAAATGTCTGGGTTGGAAGGATACTGTAAATTCATCACAGCGTCATTGTTGATGGTGCCAATGCTGTTGTAGATCAAAGTGCTGCTTAATAAGACACACAGGGCAAAGATCCAGTGGTCATTATTCTGGTCTCCCTGTTACAAAGATGACAGTCCTCATTAAACATTAGGTCAGGCTCAGCCCACTCCTTTCACACTGTTAAATTATTTGTTACTCTACGTAAGATACTTTCTGATTGCTAATTATTGACTAGTAAACATATAAAAAGACAAAAGCATTTTACAACGTAATTCAAAAAACCCCATGAATGCAATCATTAATCTTATTGGAGTAACATTCTGTCAAGGTGAGCTTAGAGCCTGAGGAGGAACGGGACACAAAGCAGGGGACACGATAAAATCCCAGTTAATCAGAGAGAACACAACCTCACACACTATGGAGAATTCACTGGCATCAAATTTTCAGATAAAACCAGTGATAACGGCTGAACCACTGTGCCACCCTAGCAATGGAAAAGACATCAGCAAAATGTATTTTTAAGTAATTATGTAGGCTGCATAACATTTTTGGAAACAGATCAAATACTTGCATGTGCTTTTAAACTGTAGCTTCTTGTGCATTTTATGTATTTTTTTTAAAACATGACACTGCAGTACTTGGGTGGCACTCAGTGAGTAGCAGTGTTGCCTCACACATCCAGGGTTGGGGGTTTGAATCCCACCTCTGCTCTGTGTGTGGAGTTTACATACTCTTCCTGTTTCATGCAGGTTTCCTCCCACAGTCTAATGACAACTGAATTGGCCACAGTGAATGACTGCATTTGCTCTGCGATGGACTTGTGTCCTATGTTGCCTGGGACCCCGATCAGGATAAGCAGTTAGAAGATGGATGCACTACAGTACCTTCTCCACATCTCCCAGGCCTTCAGAGTCCAGCAAGACCAGTGTTTGTTCTTCTTTACCAGGTACAGGAACACACCACATCCAGATTCCCTTTGTGTGAGACTGGACAGTGGAGCCCAGCGTAAAACCTGAATTATCAGGAATAAAAATATGCCTAAACAAGGGTGAACCACACCGAATTTGGAAAATCTCTTATAATTTACAGGAAAATATAATACATACCTTTTTGCTTCCCAGCTAGTCGATTCATCAGGTACGACTTACCAGTACGGTACATGCCCACGATAGACACAACCACTACTGGCTTACTGATGGATTTTAATATATTTATGGCCTCCTGATTGACTATCAGCTCATTCTTCATTGTGTTCTCAATTAGACAAATAGGTTCAGCCATTTCCACCCACCTATAGGTGACCTATAATCACAGTACAGTGAGGTCAGAAACTTTATCAACATAACCATTCCCTGATACAACAGATCACAGGGGAGCCACATTTCTCGTAAAAGATTAACTTAAAAATTAATTTAACTAAGCAATGCAGACTGTAAGGGTATGGCCTCTAGATTCTGTCACTTTCACTATCCACCCATGAGTAACTGCTTATTGAATATACTAGGTAATAGTTAGTGTACAGACTGTCACAGAGAACCCAGGGCACAAGGCAGAGATACCCCGGATGGATTCAAATTAAATATTTTTATAACATAAAAATGTGCTGAAAGAAGTCTACAAATATTATACTCTAGAGTTATCTTCTATTATAAGATTTGAAAACACATCACATTATATGCATATTGTATATAATTTACCAAAATATGCATATGAATTATATGGAAAAGGCTCAGTTATGAAACTTTCACTTGCTCTTGCCTCTTCTGTGGGTAGTGAGAGTTTCAACTCTGACATCAAGTTTTCAACCTTGTCTTTTGGAGGAACGTTCTGTAGATCATCGGTCTTGACCACAGGCTGGGATTTTGGCATGCACATTGAGGAGTCCGGTCCTGAGGCATATAAATCCTCCGAAACTGAGAAGTTAGACATCTCACTCAAATTCATAATGGATCCTGTGGATAAACTCTCCACAAACCATTCAGCTAGAATTACTAGCTCTGGGGGAAAGACACAAAAAGTCATTATTAGACCTCAGATCCAAACACCATACAGCTAATCTAATTAAACTCTAACATCAGCAGGTGTACATTCACAATACCGTATGTTTTTCAGGGTACTTATTTTTGGTAAAGGTTAAGTAGCTAGCTAACATTTATTCATTTAATTAGGAAATTTAATCTCACAAGGGTGGTAATTACATTACTGACCTTCCCCACTGGCATGGTGCCCATCCAGGAAAACCTTTGGTTGGCTTCTGTAGAGAAAATTCTTCAAAGCATCAATCTGTATTATGAAATTAGAGCTAAGCTCACTAAGTGAGAGGCTCTTTTGGTCACTGGTACCCGCCTGAGTGGGGCAGATATCAAAAAGTTTCATTTTGTTTCTATTAAATATTTTTAGAATCCATCCCACTGGGGTATTGTAATCTGAAAGAACAAATGGACAAATTAGCCTAAAAAATATTTGTGAATTATGATCTTAAATTACATTTCACTGATGCCTTACCATTTTCCACGTTAAAATGTTTGTATGTATGCATTAACAGAAACATTTATTTGTGTTAATTAGTTACCTGTGATGTCATTTAAGACAGAATCTAAGAAGTCGGCAGGCACAAGGTCAATGTCGCCAAATTTCATATTCAGGTCTACATCTCGCACACACCATACAAATTCTGGGAGGAATCTGTCCCTGGCATGGTTGTCGGAAGGCAAACTGACCAGATTTTCCAACACAGTTATGTGACTGAAGTATTAGTTTTTAAGGAGAAGTGATGTAGTTCGTGATAACATCAAATAACAATAAAACTGTTCTAGTGTAGTTTTTCCTTTATCGATTGTACAATACTTTGCTTCAATAAGCATAACAGTCACTCCACTCCCCTGGACATTCATTTGCAGTTTTCAGGTTGCAAGTCTAAGTTACAAACTGGCCCGAATTGATTAGGCTACATCGCCTTCCACATGATTCTGTTGGTGCTGGTACATTTCACATTAGGAAAAGGATACAGGAGCTGGTCCAATGTTTCCTGCTTCACAGGACCCAAGGTGTTAAAGAGAAACACAGAGCTCAGGAGAACTGACAGGGTAAACATGGGGCTGCAAAGCTGATTCTCCCCAACCTGCAAGATCATGCAGATACAAGTAGATACATACCTGAAAAGCTATGTAAAAATAAAGGCAGGGTCCAAATAAAGTATTCAAATAAAGCTCCTTGTATTAAAATTAAAATAATTTGCACTGGTATTTTACGTAAGAGTCATAATTCATTATTAAAGTGTCTGAGAACATCTGACTACAACCTTCGAATATGCCATGTCTTTCAAAACACGACAAAACAAGACACATCATTACCACGCATGACAAAGTAGCTTTATGAACTGATATTTTTTAAAAAAATTATCGTATATCCATACTGATCAACAATCACTGTCTTTCTCAAAAAGGAAAGGTATCTTACCAAGTCCTCTTCAAATCCTTTACAGTCCAAGAAAACCAGGGTCTGCTTTGAACACCGGGGGTTTGGCAAATACCACATGTGAATACATGGAATGTTTTCGTTGTTTTCACTGGAAGCAAACACTTTTGGAAAAGATCATGAGTTATGATTATTACAATATGGTTACTCATTGGCAACAATTATGAAGTGCGTTTCACAGAAAGTGGTGTAAAGTATTTCTTAGCTTAAAGGCAAGAATGATCAAACTATGATCAATCTCATTACTGTGTATCAATTCAATTTAAAAGTGAAACATCTAAAGCAACATTAAAGACTGAGCGTAAACTATATGTCAGACTAAGATGGGAACATGCATTTCACCCATGTACGGTCAGTCAGGAAACGCACAGAAATGGAGACATATTGTCAGGTAGCACTGGCATGCTAAAAGAAGTTTACACCCTGCAGTGCATGTTTCCCACATTTAAGGGTTTTGCCAGCTTTCTTATGAAGCACATTTTCCTTGGTTTAGGTGTCATGTGCCCTTTGGAGAGCAAGGTGCTTACCAATACATGAAAAGCTATTCTGAGTCTACTGTTTTTATTGGAATTGCAGTGGAATATTTCATGGTGAGAATGCCCCATGCATATGGCATATGTCAACAGCCTTTTAAGAGACTGCATACTGTTGTTCGTATTAGCAATTACCTATATATTGCTAGCATTTAAATCCAAGGTACTTTTTTTACAATCATGACGTGGCTCAATGAGTGGGCAGCCCTGTGACCCAGTTTGCACTTACAAAGGCCTAAAAAAAAATCTTAAACCAATTTAGCAAATTTTTATTTTTCAAATTGGTATAGATTCTTACAGTCTATATTCTGTTCTCGGAAATCATCTGTAATAGCCTATAAATTGAATGAATGGGGTGAACTGTTAAATATGGCTGAACACTGCCATACCTGTGCTTCCCACCAGCAAGTCTAGAAGGTGGGACTTTCCAGACTGCCGCGGTCCAAATACACTAACTACTTTCAGAGGCTGAGGGAGACCTGATAAAATCTGAACAGCTTCGGGGTTCATCCGAACTTTGCCTTCAAGCGATGAATCCATAAACAAGACCGAGCCCCCCGCTGCCATAGCCGCTCCTGTAAAATACCATCGTCATTCAAAGTGATTTAAAATACTCCATAATTAACACGTCCTGATTACTCTACAAATTATATATTTAACACGCCCCATTCGCTTCATTCAATGTCACAGGAAAGGAAGGGACTGCGGTAAAGTTGGCTTCATATTCGTATACTCAGGTAATGGCCGTCAACAGCTGACGAACAGAAACAGCTTAATTGTAAAACTATTCATTACGAATGTGCTATCAAAGGAGAATCAGCTACACTTGTTTAATGAAATAAAAGTACTCTTTGTTCGGTCGTGTGTGAAAGGTTTTTCTCCGAATATCCAGCCGAAATCAATGTCGGCGGATTTAAGCCTTTAGGGACCGTCTATAAAGTGTCGGGGAAAGTGAAGGGTGTATAATCATCCTCTTTGAAAGCTATGAATCGGACGCCATTGTAGATCGGTTGGGTTCAAGCAGAAGGTGTACATTTTTGATGTGTGGTTTCTGTATAGAATGTGTATATTCTGTACTGTGTTTTCTTATTAATAAAAGGTCACATATCAAAGGTGCAGGAATTTTTATACGGATTAAAATTCAATAGTTTATGAACACTTGACTGTGTTACAACATAACACGATGGCCGTTATCAGCTGTCCTCCGGGGGACATACTGCACCTTACATTTTGACAACTTTAATCTTTCCTGGGTTTTGGTCCATTTTTTTATTATGGGACAAAATCAATAGCTTCTGGACGGATTGCTAGATTGCTCCAAAACAAGTTGTTCTACATCAAGCATCCTCTAGAGGACGCACTACACCTCTTATTTGGTCAACTTTGACTTCGTCTTGGAGTAAGAGTAATCCATTCAGAAGAGATTGAATTTTTTTATAAAAAAAATCCATCAAAACTCAGAAAGTCAGAGTTGTAGACAATGAACTTGTAGCTCACTGCGTTAAATGTCAACAAAAATTTACAAATATTTCTGTTTTTGCACTCAGATATTAAGCTATTGAAGTCAGAAATCTGAATATGCAACCAACTTCACTATCGAAAGGTTAATTTAAAATGCGACACGAATCACGCCATGTTATAAATTAAAACGCCGTCGTCACCTTTTTACACCTATCAGTACATTATAGTAACCACATACCTGTGTATTTTCTCCAGTCGTGTTAAATCCTTAGCCTGGGATTTTCTTTTGCTTACTGCATAAACTGTACTTCTATATAGTCACTTAAATTATTGTACACCCGATTTGTAGTTTTTTAAAAAAAAACGTACTCCGAGTGAGAGCAGAGTATCGTCACTGGATAAATCGCTTTATTTTAAACGTTCCCTGTATTGATCAAAAGCAGGACGTTACTGACTTGCAGAAAGAAACCCGCCCATGATCGTAACTTTCAGTTTCGCTGAGCTGCGGATACGTAAGGAGAACCGGTGGTACGATCAAAACCGAAACTGCAAAGCTCATTTCACTTTTGCAAAGTGCTAGGAAACTCAAATCAAATAAGAAACCATTTGGCTGACGACTTCCGAAGCTAATTTGAACATCACCCAAGCACCCGAAGGGATTTGACTGCTTCTGAGTTTCCTGCCATTAATTTTCAAGCTTTAAATAGTATGTGACTGCCTGCTAATATAGCAGGTCTGTGTCAGGCTGGATCCTAACACAGGGTACAAGGTAGAGGATACCCGAGTGTGCGTATGTTTCCTGAAGAGCTGATGGTCAATGAATTATGGCATTTATATGGAAAAAGGTGACTGATTATAATTGTGTGACTTACTGACTTAAGTGTGATATGTAGATTATGTTAAATTCTCTTGCTTAGTCTTGTTCAGGCTTACATTTCAGTAATATTATCATCATTATATTCAGGTTTGCTGTCTCCTGTGTCATTATACATTTGCAGACAATAATAATACCTCATTGATGTTGAAACACCTTCATGCCAAATGTGGGACAAACATCCAAACCTAATCACAATGGTGGAGGTCCTTGCTTTGGTCCTAATTTTATTAAATTTTTTCTTCTTAACTTTATTATCATGATTCTCTATTTACTTCTTGTTGCCTAATAACTGCTTAAGCCAATCTTACCTCATCTGGATGAAGCCCTAAATTTGGGTTGACAGTATTTCTCAAGAGCTTCCCCTCCCTGCTAAGACACGTGAAAGGATTTCACTCACTGACAACTTTTAACATTCTTTTGAAATCTGCTTTTCACCTCTGATTTTTCTTTTTCAGGAAGCATTGCTTTTTGCTGCTTTTCAGTAGCGATTTCACTTGTCACACGGTTGCCATCTTCTGCTTGCCTTTTGAATGCCTGCTTGACAGCTGTTTGGATGCACAACATGCAGCGAGTGTCCAGTGCAACAACTAGTGCCATTGCAGAGGTTCAGTGGTAAAGTATCTTCTTTGTTTATTATGTGGGAGTGGCTCTCATGAAATGACAGCATTGCCCTTCTTCCTATTTATAGGTATTTATATGATCCACTGAGCTATTGGACAGTCTACATAGCTATTTATCCCCACCTATTTCAGGTTGCCATTCTGTATTTCTGCACACCAGCATTATCTATGCCATGTGAGAGAAGCCATGTGAAGCCCATCACAGCAAATAAAATACCGTTTTTTCAAATAAAAACTTTAATGAACACCCTGTTCCCCAAGTGCATTTCCAAAATCTCTCCTCACACATACACATTAATTGCATTACTTTACTGGGTAGCATAATTTTCGTTAATGGATACACCCATCGATCTACCAATCGTCGGCTTTTATGCATAGTGGATTGACAGAGATGATAAAACCAACCACGCGTACAACTGTTTCCTAAGCAGTCCAAAGTGTATGGCTGCTATATTTTTACAAAACGCTAGGTGGCGATATACTCATTGGATTCGAAGCTTCAAAACTGACTACTTTTCAAATGATTTATCCAGTTCTTGTGTCAGAGGAGGAAAAGGGGTCAGCCCTAATAAAATGCCGGAACACGTGATAATTTGACTTGACTTGACTTCAGGGTCCTGGGCATCAACATATTTGAGGACCAGTTTCGGTCAACACACACCTCCACAGTAACTGAGACAGAAAAGCAATGCCTGTTCTTTCTTCGCAGATTAAAAAAGTTCGGCACGTCATCCTGCATCCCGAAGAATTTCTACAGGTGTACCATAGAGAGTATCCTGACTGTGAGTATCACATCATGGTATGGCAGTTGCATAGCCTATGATCACAAAACCTTTCAGAGTGTGGTGAAGACAGCACAGTCCATCGCCAGCTCTGATCTACCTAACATCCAGGACATTTATACAACCAGATGCTTCAAGAAAGCTAGATCCATCCTGAAAGACCCTAGTCATCACAACCACTGGACCAACAGCTTCCGTTCTCAGGCAATAAGGTTGCTAAACAGCTGATGGGTCAGTATGTACACACTGTACATCCGACAATGCCACTTTGTTCTACTAAATTTATTTATTCTAATTATTTTATTACTTCTATTATCTTAGTTTAATTAAACTTATCATAGGGAGATCTCAGGAAACCTCATTTCATTCTCTCTATCGACTACTCTATTAGATGCTGTACCGTTGTCCATTTCATTACACATATTGATGGGTTTAATGCCAATTAAATTCCAGATTAATGCCAATAACAAGACCTGTAGCCACCATTTAATAGCTTTGTTTTCTTTAAATATGTTAACAAAAAAACAACGAATGCTGGTGCTTACAGACAACGCTTTCTGGAGGTTTGACACGGATGTTCAAAACATCAGCTGGAAAGCACAGTGTAGTACTTCCTTCGCCTGGGTCTCACTTCTCTTGTTCATCTCCTTCACTCCACTCCAAGTAAGAACTCAGATCCAACCTTTAACCTTTAAAGAAAAAAGGCAAATTTGTTGCGTTATGTTCCTTATATCACGTTAACTAGCAAGAACTGAAAAAACAATAACAAAATAATTCCGCTAAACCACCACACGATGTCAGAAAAGACACTGATTTTTCTTACTAATCAAAGGTTAAGACAGCTGCTTGAAACCCTACATATTTATTTACAGTACAGTATAAGTTAAATTTAAAATGTTAGGGTACACACCTCTTGTGTATTTGTAAAATACCGAGAAGGTGAACGCATGAGTTCTGTATGTGTGGATCCCACAGTCAAACCATGAAGAATTATGTTGCTGTGACAGACTAAGCAATCAATAGTAAGTCCAGGGGAATATCAAACAGCATGCTTATCATAGCATACTTCAAAGACATTCCGTTTCATCAGATTACAGTTAATTGAGTAGTTTGGCAAGACAAGCACCAAAAGTACACCTTAAAATTGTGACAGAACTATATGGCAAATAAGGAAATTGAATAGGATAATTCATGCTGGTGACGTGACCTTCTTCCCAATCCTGTGAACTTCCCCTGCCTTGTGCTTTCAAGCCTGCACATTTCCCCTCTAGCAATGCTTTCTTCATTTGTATTTTTTGTTTTGTTAATAAAAGTTAATAAAGTACTTCAGACGTGGGCCTGCTCCTCTGTTTTGTTTCTAACTAGTCTCTTATTCCACAGATTTAATTGAATATCTATAAATTTGCTTAATTACAGTTTTTCTATAAAATGAGTGGACAAAATGGCAGCGATATCTAACAATATATTAATATGATGGACTTATAAAGAGGACGGCCACCCTTTGCTTTCAGAACAGCCTGAATCCTTAGGATTCTGTCATGCAGGCCTGTATTGTGTATGGTGGGATCCTGGACCATTTTTCAAGAGCAGATGTCACTAGAGAGATGAAGGAAATGGAAATTTTCTTTGCACTATAAGCTTTAGAACGTCTCAAAAAGATTCAATCAATGTTTTGATCTGGCAATTAGGAAGACCATAGATTGTGTTTGACTGAGTCTTTATGTTCATAAACTCAAATTTGTTTAGCAGTTGGTATAAGGGCAGCTTCATCTTGGAATATGGGAACATCATGAGAGAACAGTATTTTTACCAAAGGGTGCATCTGGTCTGGTAAAATGACCTTGCATTCCTTAACCATTATATGGTCATGCAGAACAATCAGTAAACCTACTGCCACACACAAGATGGCTACAGAAACCACTCCTTTTTGAATATACTGTAGAGAAAAGGAAGACGACCATATTACATTTTACCATCGTACATGGATCCAGATTTTGTGCTTCTTACTTTGGACCATGTGTCTTTGTGCTTTGACTTTGGCTATAGTCCTACCAAAAAATTCCGCTTTATGAGGCTCCTGGGTAAAGTTTTTATGGAGACTCGTTCACAGAGATAATGATTCAGTTCTGTGGTAATCTTCGAAGCAGCCGTTGTCCGTTTATCTTGGTCGTTTAGCTTTGTCTTGCTACTGCACCTTCTTTTTGTTGATAACGTTTGTCAATATTTGTCGTGCCATTGTCCTTGACAAGTTAAATAATTTTCCAGTTTTTGTGACTGCAGCACCAGCAATTCAGGAACTTCCTGTTTGGTTGTTTGGTTGTTTGGTTGTTGCTTAGAACACTCATATGTAGAAGTTATGATTGTCAGCCAGCTTCAACAGCTGACAAATAATGCAAATTGATATTCAACCTAAAATGACTCACATTTGTAGGCAGCCAATGAAAGTAATGGCTGAAGTTACTGAAATCATCATAAATGGTGGTAGTAGGCATGCCACATAGGATACAAGAAAAGCTGTATAAAATATATGCATTTACCTTTCTTTAATGTCATTATTTCTTTGAGTGACATTAATTTGTATGACAATTTAAAAAAATTAAAAACATATAGTATATCTAACAGGCCCAAGTAATAGGTCTTGTATAACACTGTAACCTTCAACATTAAGGATTATGAGTTTGATTTTTTGCTCATCTTTTCATATGTGGCATTTACATCCTCACTTTGTGATTGTTGCGATGTGTCTTCCCCCTGACCAAAAATACTGATGTTTCTAAAGTGCTCATAATGTATGACTGTTTCCTCTGCAACTTGCTCAGTGAAAATGTTACCTTTGGGTCAAAGTCAACCTGACCTCTGACAACAGTGCCACCAGACTCCCTGCAAACAAGAATCGTCACCAGAAGACTTAAAAAGAATTCTGTATGCAACGAACGTCATATGCGACACCAGATGGCAGCAGAGTGTAAATATATTACAGTTGACTGTAATTAAGGTGGGTAAATGACGTTAGCAACATATCCGTTACTGCAGCAAAAGAAAAATTGAGTTAATTGCTAAATGGCCATTCTAAAGAACAACTATTATAATTATTATTATTATGCTTTTTACATACTGTTTTAAAACTTAAATTTGGAAGAAGCGGAAAGATCTGATCTGCTAAGCTGATATACTTTCCAGTAGAATGATTGAAAGGCAACTTTCCATACTTCACAGCAGAAGTTAGCTTTGAAAACTTCCATGATAGTTGCATGATGCTTAGGGAAGACCAATTTCATTCAGTCTAGATGAATTTGTATTATTTCAGTTATGCATAATAAAATAATCATGCCTCTGATCAATGCTGTTCATAATGAAAAAAGCTTATCCTGATGTAGGCCCTGGAGGTAACCTTCTTTTATTTCCGTCTTTGGCCAATTTTACTTTTAAAAAGAAGGGCGCCTCTTAAACCACACAACTGGGAATAATAACCCCAGACATGTGATGGCATTCTGTCTAAAACAAGAACATAAAAAAGAGAAGAATAAAATGAAGACTTCTATTGGGGAGCGATTAAAATAAATAGAAGCTAACAAAGATAAGACACCTACCATTTCCTCAGCTATTTAACATTCATTGAATTGAATAATCCGTCTTTATTATCGTAAATAGTCTGAATATTTACCCTGAATATGCTAATTTAAATTTGCTGCTAGCACTTCCTATATACATATATAGCACACAGATGTATATTTATATACATATAGAATATGTAAGGTAGACAAAGTGGGGCTTATTTTGTCTTATAATGCTTATTGTTTCTGTAGCTTGTTATTTTTATTTCCTTTGCTTGGGGGCAATCCAGTTACATTTCAATCAAAAGATTCATTGAAAAGCCATTATCCCAAACTAGCTGCTGATAATTGCAAGTTGCTTAGCGCAGACGTAGTATGGGGCTTTGGGCAGAAAGGACTATGTAGCTCATCGAATCCTTTTAGAGAAAATGGACAATTTATCGTTCATCTTGTATAGCAAATATTCATCCATCTTACAACCACTTGTTCTGGTCAGAGTCGCATGGAGATTTTCCCAGGCACCAAAGGCCATGAGACTGGAGTAGGCTCTGGATAGGATGTCAGTTAGTTAGTTCCAAAGGAACATTTCTCGATGCAAGATTCCAGAGAGTGTAGGTCTTTCAAAATCTAAAGTACATAATATTGTGAAAAGATTCAGGGAATCTGGAGACATCTCAGTGTGTAAAGGGCAAGGTTGAAAACTACTGTTGAATGTGTGTGACCTTTGAGCCCTCAGGTAGCACTGCCTGAGAAACCATCACGCTACCGTGACAAATATATCCACATGGGCTTGGAAGTACTTTGGAAAATCACTGTCACATAACAGAGTCCTCCACTGCATCCAGAAATGCAACCTGAAACTCTGTTACGCAAGGAGGAAACCATAGATCAATTCTATGCTGAAACGCCGTTGAGGTTTCTGGGCAGGAGCTCATTTCAGATGGACAGAAAGACAGTGGAACCATGTGCTGTGGTCAGATGAGTCCACATTTCAGCTTGTTTTTTTTTGGGAAAAACGATCATTGAGTTCTCCGTACCAAAGATGAAAAAGACCCTCCAGATTATCAGCGAAAGTTGTTAAAGCCAGCATCTGTGATGGTATGGGGGTGCATCAGTGCCCGCTGCATGGGTGAGTTGCATGTGTGTGAAGGTATCGTTGATGCAGAAATGTACATTCAGATTTTAGAGAGACACGTTACCATCAATGCAACATCTCCTTCCAGGAAGTCCATGGTTATTTCAGCAGGATGATGCCAGGCCTCAGTCTGCATGTGGTACAACAGCGTGACTTCGTAGATACAGAGTGCGTGTGCCTGACTGGCCTGCTGGCAGTCCAGGTCCGTCTCCTATTGGTGTGTGATGAAGAGGAGAATCAGACAACGGCCACCACAGACTGTTGAGCAGCTGAAATCTTGTATCAAGCAAGAGTGGACAAAAAATCCAATTGCAAAACTGCAACAATTAATATCCTCAGTTCCCAAATGATGGAAAAATGTAATTGAAAGAAAAGGTGATGTAACACAATGGTAAACATTTGTTGCAGGCATAAAATTCTAACTTTGTTTATATTTACAGAATAGAATTTAGTTGCTCAGTAACAATATTAAATGTTTTATGTGTAGTTTTGTTGGTTAAATGAAGGTTCACGTGAATTAACAAATCATTTTTGTTTTTATTGCATTTTGAAAGATATCCCAACTTTTCTGGAAATGGGGTTTGTGTATTTCCTTTAATTTCTGATTCATTTCAGTTGCTATTATTACAATATCATATTATCACCACATTACATAACAACGTGAGTTGTAGTGAACCTTTGAAACCATTCAGAAATAAGTGGAAAGTTCCGGTGTGTCCAGATCGAAAGGTAACCATAACCTTAATGCGCACCACAATCCGTTGCCTATCAAAGACCAGTGATTGACAGTTTTGAAAGCGTGGTTATGTGCACATAAAAACCCACAAAAGTTTTTTTGTGATTGCTATTATTTTCAGTTTGAAAATCAGCATAGGCCTATTTCATTATAATGTAATGTTTTGTAATGATAGCTAGCACATATCAGTAAAACGGTATTCTTGTAGCGTATTGGTATTGGATTAAGTATTCATGTGAATAACATTTAACAGTTCAGAGTATTTCACAGGTTCATGGTTTTTAATAACCCGTCACTGAAATAAAGATATTAGCTAAATACATTTTCACTATTTAAACATATTATTTAACATTCATGCTATTAACGAGATGTCAAACATGTGACCTTCCAGTTTATTGGTTTAAAATGTATTTTCAGTGACAGATGAGGTCCATTCTAACCAACAACCCTTTTATTTAGCCTTGCACGCATGTTTGTCTAATAGTCAGTCGATATGAAATAATTGCAGAATTAATGTAGCCAAGTCCGAAGACGTGGAGGTTCATAAAGACAGGCATCCAAAATAAAACCCCCAGACATAAAACCCCCCACGAGCACTCTTTCATTTCGCTTTTCGGATTACCCCTCTCTCCGAAGGGCAAGTGCAAATGACTCGTTTGGCATTCAGAAGAGAGGCTGCCGGCGGCGCCCTGTTTGAACAAGAATCAATCAGAATGAACACAGCAATCAAATGGGCAGGCCTGGAGCGGGAGGAAGTCAGAGATTAACACGACAATAGGGCCGTTGTTGTTGACAAATAACCTCCGTAATCCTTCCCATTAATTCCCGATGCGTCCTCCGTCTTTGCTATAGACACTAGGGATGGCATTCTATTTCTAAATATGTAAGTTGTAACGTGTATACTCACGTTCTTGACTTGACATGACTATATACTACACACAACCTAAATAGTAATGGAAATAACATGCCTAAAACGGAATGCATAGAAAATCCCAAATTAATCACTTAGACTTGGCACGTTGACTGGTTTACATATTTATTTATTTTGTTTCTCAACCAATTAAACATGTCCTGGAGGTCCACGCAAAGTAAATTACACGCAATTTAAATCATTCTTTTTTTTTTTTTTTTAATGTTACTATTCCGTGCTTCGGTAGGAAATTGATTTGTGAATGTGCAAGTTATTATCGTTATCAAGATGAATGCCCAAATAGTGTGGCTGTGAAAGGACGACGATCAAACCGGCATTTCGTTCAACTTAATAGACCTGTGCCGTCAGGTCGACCGCTGTCGACCCTTTTAGTGTATAGCAACATTATTGCATCCGGTTAATGAATTACTTATTTAATTTATGCATTGCCCACAAAGTAAATTACTGATATCCAGCCTAGTGAACCCACATGAACATTGTATTTTTCAAAATCACAGGGACCTGTCGAGTGTAAATTTGTCAAGTATGCTGCCGAGGGTATAGCCTGTCGTTTGTAGGCACGTTCATTTTATCCGTATTAGATGTATTAAGTATAATTTTCCAACTGAGTTACATGGCATTTTCATGCATTTAAACAGCCATGTTTGAAATACACAAAGGAAAACTCATTTGCATTTCAGACCTACAATAAAAGAAGGTCGGATCTTTAAAAAAAAAAAAACGATCGTCTGCAGACTTCTTGAGTAGTTCTGGAAATCAGGTTGAGACACTGTCTTTCTGTTTCACCTGATAAGATTAGATCAAGCCCAGATCACTTATGTATATTATATATGGTGCGTAATACATTATTATTATTATTATTATTATTATTATTAACAAGGAGCTATGGAAGTTTTACAGATGCTGTTTCTTTTCACGGATTCTTTGTTTTCTGTGTGATTTGGCTTAAACTCACACAAAGGTTTGAACTGTTTTAGTGCTGGGTGTTTTTGTGAATGTAATTGGAAATTTTGAAATGTACATACAAATAAATAACCCATTATACGTTCAAATACAATTCCAACTTTTGAAAATTTCTTTAAAAATTTACTTGTGCAACTTCATATAGTGACATGGACCATGGAAAATGAAATAAATTATACCTCTAAAAATGGACAGTTTGTCCAAGATTTCAAATACTCAAAACATCTATAATTGTGATGCTGTTAGATGCTAAATACATCCAAAGAAGCCAATAATATCACCATCAACATCTTTTCACTGATGTACATACATGTAGTTAACTACTTAAGTGTAAATACAAGATCCATACTTGGAGACAGGGTTTGTCTCACTTCAAAATACAGGGATTCCGAATTAAATCGCAAGGCCCATACGCTTTAAATGTACCACTCAGATAAATCTATTGATGGCATTTAGTATTGACAATCAATTTTCCCATGATGAATATTAGTTCCTAATACACAATGTAATACCCTGTGGACTGTGATAGTTTTAGAACGTAACAAATGTGCATTTATTCAATTAACTATAATCGATGTTTAAGAACACTAGAAGTTGGTGTTGGTTACACTATTTAAACCGATCTAGCTCAGCACTGAATAGGGAATATAGTTAGCACTATAGGATTACAACACAACTTTGACTTTAAAATAGTTAAATATAGATTAATGTAAACTCACACGAGTTTATGGCAAGTGTCAGTTGTAAATTAATTGAAGGGTTCAACCATTGGTGCAAACGTTCCAAATAATTATTATAATGCTGTTCTCTGACTTTGCATTTTAATATTTACTGTCATATTGCAGATTAATATTTGAGTGCTGGTGAGGAGATGAGTGAGGGGTGGGAGGAGATGTCCGGATACAAGATATCAAGACATTTGGTGGGGTTCTTTAGCTCCTTTTCATAAACGTGACTCCTAAGTAAATTTCTCATAAAGTAACGTAAAGTTCTTAATATTTCTTCTGCTGTGGAATCGTCTGGAAACTGGCAACTTCCTCAGTTCGTTGGGGGGGGGGGGGGGGGGTTTGGTGTTCATGCATGGCACAGACTCAGCTAAACACTCTAATCATTAAGTTTGATTCAATATATGGCCACTGCAATATCTGATCCAGGCAAATAATACACCACTGACATTATGCTCATGCTGAGGGTTGCTACCATAGTTCATTGCAAGGTTACTGCCTCAATCCTCCAAACTAATGCATGAAACAAGGTAGCCCACCACAATTAGCATGGAAGGCTTTTAACCTTGAAGTACTGGACCTGATTTTTCTTACAGTTCATATCAGAGGAGACTGGAAACCAAACATGTCTGGTGCCCTTGACCTTCTCAATATACCACATGTGTAAGGATCCAGAAGCTTAAGAACTGCTGTCTCCCAAGAAGCACGTCTGTCATCTTTGTGGACAGCAAGATCAATTGGGGCCTCATATGCACTAATGGGTCCGACTACAACACCACCCTTCCTAAAACTGACAGAAGGTGCTGAAGAAGACAATGAAAGCCACACATCCTTCAGGACTGAAGTTAATATTCTGACCGTATTACTGTGAATTTAAACTGTGCCACAAGATCGCCTGTTAACACAGACTAGTTCTGATATCTGATAAAAATCTGATATAAGTGATATTATCACCTATTTCCACGTTGTTTTTTAAACTTATCGCTGATGAATAACCCAGTTCTGGAGTGGAGTGCTTTAGTTGAACTATAAAGGCTATGTAAATTTGCATCACAGATTCCTCTTTGCCGTGTATCATCTGAGAAACAATCACCTCACAGGGACTATATTTTTTGTATTCCTTACCAATACCCCTTTCTCTGCAGGGAAAGTAGCTTTGCCAGGTATGTATTCTAACAACGTCTCCATTCAGACTTCCATCTGTTTCTATTCCATACTGCTTTCCAGGAAGCACAGAGCATAGGGCACCATGGATGGGATGCTGGTTCATTTGGAACATGCATTTATACACAAAATCAGAAGCTAGGGGCAATTTAGAAATGCCGATTCACCTAAACTGCATATTATTGTATTGTAGCAAATTTGGGGGGGCACCTCAGTGGTTAGTATTGTTACCTCACACCTTCAGGGTTGGGCGTTTGAATCCCACCTCTGCTCTTTGCATGTGGAGTTTGGATGTCTTCCCTGTGCTTTGCAGGTATCCTCCCACGGTCAAAGGACATGCAATGTAGGCTAACTGGAGTGTCTAAATTGTCTGTAGAGTGTGATGGTGCCCCTTGATGGGTTGACACTCCATCCAAAGTGTTTCCTGCCTTGTACCCTAGGCTGCATGGGATAGGTTTTAGGTAGCTGTGAACAGGAAAAAGTGGTTTGGAAATTGGATGTCATACACACAGGGATAATATGCAAAATCGACACACATACAGAGCCCAAATCTGGAATTGAACCTACAGCCTTACTACTAGACCATGCATTTTAAATGAGTTGCTGTAAGATGTATTTTTCTTCTAACATGCAGTCTTTTTCAGTAGTGTATCAAAACAGAACTGCAGCAGTCCATGACTGGAAATTCACATTTACGCACGCCCTGTGTGATGTTTCTCCCAGAGTGAATGCCTATCTCTTGAAAAGGTAAGTAGACCATTCAGATATCATGCTTTGGATGAGACCTTGTGTGCAAATTTTCGACTTTTTGCGTGCCTTGTTTTGTTTAACGTCTAGTCCAGATTTTAGTTTAATCTTTTTATAGCAAAAATGCTTATTTAAAATTTCTCACATTTAAACCAAGTGAGATCGCCAACCGTGGTTTTAGAACTGTACGAAAGATTTTAAATACTTAAACGTCTTCTCTCCATGTGTTTGTATCCTCCCGCATAACCAAGGAATTTATTATGATTGGACAGTCCGCTAAATCCTTAAGTGAATAATAAGTTAAAAAAAAGGAGAGATGCAATTTAAAAATATGCCTTTAAAATATAAATTCAAAGAGAGGTTGAGGTAAAGACGGCATTTCCGTTTCGGACTATGACCAGTAGGTGGCGACAAAACATGGGCAGTGTCTATAGCAATTTAATATTTCACTCCAGTCTCAAAACCCCAAAGGTATGGGGAGTGGGCACGTTATACATAGCATACAGCAAGGTTTCTATACGTTAAGTGATTTTTAAACACAAATTTATGCTTATTAAATATATTTATACAACGTTATTTTTTAAAAAAAGCGAATAAAAAAATTTCAACATTTTACTTTGTATTTCCATAGTGCAAAAGTTTAATTCCCCCCGTGATTGACAATCCTTAAGAAAACGCAGCAGGTGCGTTCCCATAAACGGCCTCTAAGTACAGTTTAGCGGATAATTAAATCACAAACCATGTTAAACCACACAAGTGGGACGATGCTTAAACTGGTAAACCAAGACCGAAATAAGCCCTGAAAGAAAAACACAGGTTGTTCCGCCAGCTGTTCTGGGCGAATGGTCGCCAAGGAGACCGTCGTGGTTGGAGAGCTAACGGGGAGGGGGGGCTTTACCCCCCTCCACCCCCTGGCCCTCCAGTGCTACTGCACTGTTTAGATAGGATAACAGCCGTCTGTGCACAGATAATGGGACGGTTCAATCCCAGTCAGAGACGGAATTTCAATTTCAGCCACAGCAATCCCAATAGATTTGTATTCTACAGTAGTTGGACAGACGTAGTAGGCCAGAAATATCTGGCTGCGTGTGTGTGTGTGCGTGCTCAATCGGCAAAAGTTAAATATATTGTTCGAAAAATCTATTTTTTTTTTTTAGTAAACTGATTAGCTTTAATAATATAAAGAATGGCCTTGGTTTGTCATATCAACTACTAATCAAAAGCACTGTCTGAAAAACCACCATAAATATATATGCATTTTTGCTGTTTGAACAGTATTAAAAACAATCACTAATAATTAACCTTGGAATTTTTAATCTATGGTATAGACCAAGAATTCCACATGGCTTTGTATGTTCCATCCATGTTCATGATGATAACTTGTGTAAATCTCTTTATGATGTTAAATTAATTGTTTTATTCTTTAAAATTATTCTTAGCTTATAACCAATTAACATAATTAATTGCAAGCACACGTGTCTGGGTTTGTTCCAGTTTTCAAGAACAAAATATCAATGTATGAAATTTAATGTAACTTTTTTCTTCATTTTTTTTCTGCACAGATCTTCCAATATAATGGACATTTAGTATGATAAGACTGAAGCACAACTTCGTGTCTTCAAGTAATATGTAGGCGTCACTTAAAATTGCAAAAATGAATTCAGACAATGACATGAATAGCTCACAGGAAACAAAATCAGCATTCCTGCAACAATACAAGGCCTAGAAATCTTATGGTATGTATCATGTATCATATGCATGTACCATATAACAAAAGGTTTTCATTTTACTTTCCAAAGAAGTCACTAATCTATAGGAAGTAAAAATGACCTATAGTGTTTGTCAAATCCTCTGCATGGATTTGTTTGTCTTCATTCTGTCAACGTTTTTGATTGACAACATATTGAGGCAGAATGATGAACAGAATGAATATGTCTTTATTAAAAATGAATGTAATTTAAAAGTGAATGTTTTAGTACTGATGGGCTCCAACCATTTTTGTTGAGTAATCATGCATATATTAATTGTTAAATCAGACCATGCCTGGACACTCCCCATCTTTCACAGCAATTCAGTAACCTGATATGCGGAGCTAAAAGGCAGCAAGCAAAATTTCACCTATTGCAACAATTTCCATGTATGAATAGACACAAAATCATATGGGATCTCAGAAAAGTTTTGCTAAAGGATTCAAGAGACTTTTCATATAAGATGAAAAGTCACATAGAGGGTTTAATTAAACAGAAAGATCACTTGAATACACAGGATGTGTTGTTATAATCCTTCGTGACTAACAAAGGTCCTCCACACTAAACAAACTTACTGTTCCAGTCTGTCATAGACACCCCCCACAACCAGCCTCTCTCCTATTTGGCAAATGTTACCTAGGACACATCTTTAGCATCATCAGGTGTTTTGGTCTTTTAATCACAAGACACCCTCTGCTGAGTAGGCCCACCGCAGGCTGATCAGACCTGGGTGTGTATCTCTTGCCTTTTGGAGCCCAGCTAGGATCTTTCCTCTTCAGCCATATCCACTGGCTATACAGCGTTCTGCAGTCCCTGATGTTTCCTTACTGTTGTTAAGTAATTGTTGATGTCTGTGGTGCATCCTATTATTCTGATTCACCAAAAGGGCACCAGTAGGAGACAGCAAATTCCTTAGAAAAAAAAATGGTTACTTGCCTTGTGCATTAAATGCCATAGCTGCTTTAATCAGGGACATAAGGAGTCTACACGGGTCCCATGGTCTGTCTAAACAATACATCATGATCAGTGAAGCAGAACAAATGTTTAGAGAGCAGAGGGTCTCCACCCCCCTCTCCTCGCAGTCATAACAGTGAAAGTGGATAAGGCACGCAGGGGTCAGCCTTGTAGGAGCTCAAGGCTACATTCATGCTAGCACTGTTGAGCCTCTATCATGACTGACACCGTAAAAAGCCAAGGGATAGGCCAGAGTCGGCAGCACCCATTATTAAGAGTCTTAATCAATTCCAGAACAGCCATACATAAAGAAAATAACAGCTACTTGCTCTCAGCTAATACCAAAGTGACAATGGAACTGCACCCATCTGCTGGAGCCTCAACCTACAGGAATTGTAACAGTTCACAAAAAATATTTTTAGCTAATACTTAAAAATAGCATAGAAAATAATGTAAAGAGAAATCTTATTTTCAAACTGAATTCCAAGAGAGGTAATTAAACAAACCTTTTCTTGTGATAGTCAATTATTTGTTTATCTAGATTGAGTTACATAAGCACCACTCAACAAAGGATTGACGAAGATATTGCAAAAAATAAAAAGAGCTTAGGCTTTTTAAACACCGTGTAGTCTTTCCATTCCAGATCCATCTGCCATTTCATCTCCTGCTCCGCTCTGATTCCATCACTCTCCTGTCCACATCTCCCGTCTCTGCTGTTGTTCCTGGTTTTCATCACCCTACAATAGACACCTGATTCTGATCCCCCTCTTGCTTTTAATTCTGTTGTCATGATTGATTTCGGACTCTGTTTTGGCTTTATTTTGGATTCTCAATTGTCGCTTAGCCTTTTTTGTCTTTAATAATGAATAGTGTTCATGGTAGTACCTAAAACAGCAGAATATCAAATTATTGGATGAGTGAATAGCCAGAGGATGTTTTGATTGGCTTTAACATAAACATGACATAATTGATTTATCTTAAGTCATTACAGTGACTTATTACCACATACATAAGAGAATCATTCAAATTTTGCAATGAAATTTACTTTAAAAATGCCACAAAAGGCATATGCCAGCTAAAAATTGTGCTTATTGGCTGTGATGGGTCGGCACCTCGTCCAGGGTGTATGCTGCCTTGTGCCCCAAGCCCCCGGGATAGGCTCTGTTTCCCCCCTCCCCCTGCGACTCTGCATAGGTGCATAGGATAAAAAGGTTTGGAGAATGGATGGCTGGAAAATCTGCTTATACTGGTAGACATTACTGGTAATATAACTGAACATAATGCTTACGAAGAAAGATAATCATAATTTGTAATAAAGAACAACTTTCCTAAGATCTAAAAATAAAACGATGACAGTAATTCTAGTGTTTTTACAGTAGGGGGCCTTAGATGACGGCCGCGTGAGTAGGATTGATTAATTAAGTGTTTCTTGTCTAGAAGTGTTATCGTGAGGCAGTGATCCAGATTCTGAAACTGGAAAGGCTTGTTTATTCACTAAAAGACAATTAGAGTTAAATTAGTTTTTTTCAGGTAAAAAGGAAAATTTCATCACCAGATTATGCAACCAACAGTATAGCTAACAGCACAACCTAACTGTTATATGTTTATATTGTATTTTCCCATTATACATATTTGTCTTTTTCAGGCAGAATGAATGAGGCATATTTAAAATGCATTAAAGGCAACCTTTGCCCCTTAAATGTGGTAATGAAGCTGCATTTTTGAGTGGCTGTGTTGCTTAGTAATATAACCAAAAAACAAAATTATCAGATGGTAGCAGACGACAGTAGACACTACTGGACTTTAAAACAGGGGCTAGCAGAAGTAATGCATGCAAAACAGTCCAGTGGATCCTACGTCGGGTCTACAGACACTGGGTTTCCTCAATGAACTGTATTGCAACAGTTTGTTAAACTGTTGTTAACACTTAACCAATATTTTAATACCAATAAATACATCTTAAAGCATTAAACACCGCAACTTTTGTTCCATGGGAAGCTTAGCTTAGCAATATAGAGATGTTTCCCTTTATTGAACGCAGCGTAAACACAAAAGCACCTTAACGATCAACTTGCTAGGATCTTTTAATGAAATGTGGCACCAACCTGAAAAACTATCATTGCATGCTTACATTTAAAAATGTCTCGATGATTGTTAAATTTTATCCTGAATTAAGAAAACTACATGACAATCGATAAACTAAAAACATATCTTCACATTCTACATACTGAATGGTAATGGAAATCAAACTTATGCGTGTGAAGTCATCAAACGGTTTAGAACAAATAAATGTATATTAACATCATCCATCCATCCATCCATTCATCCTTTAACTACTTATACAGTAGAGTAGCCTATGGCAGGCCACTTGTCTGTACCTATGTTCCCGTGTAACAATAAAAATACCGAGAGGATGACAATAATGAGTACAGTGCTATAAAATGAAGCAGTTTACACAGGCTGTGTGATAAATATAACTGAAAATTGCAGTTCTGATTTTGCAAAATAGGTACAAAAAGCCTCTCATCACTGTGCATTATGTATAACTGTCTATCATGAAATCGGCACGCAGTGGTTACGTGGAATTATTTTCAGATGACATGGTGTCAGAATGTACTGCACATTTTTCAGATCTGTAATTTCATTTCAGTTCACAAAGGATGAATTAGGAATCATAATGATTTGATCAGAAGCATTATGAACAGCTGGCGGTTATGCAAAGTGGTGATAGTTTGTGTTACAAGGGGCTAAAAAAGGTGTAAACTCAAAAAAATTTACAAAAAGGGGCCATTTCATTCTTCATCTTCATAAATATATTTCTTAAATTACATTATGAGGCTACTGATAATTTCATGAATTGTGCTAACAATAAAATTAGCAATATCAAATTTTAGACACAATAAAACAGATCTCAAATTAGTCTGATACAAAGACAATGTCATTCTGTGTCATTGAATTAGTTCAATTAAATTTATATAGCTTAACAAAGGACATTGTCAGAAAGTGCTTTTCTCAGAGTCCCAGGCTCAAAGTCCCCAGAGAGTAAGCCAAGGGAGACAGTGGCAAGGAGACACTCCCACAGGAGGAAGAAATCTTGAAAGGAACCAGACTCAAGGTGGAGGTCCACTGTCCTCTGGCCAGCACCGGGAAGTTCGAGATCATAAAATACAGAATGGTGTACAACAGAGAGAGAGTGGAGTAGTACAGGTAGGCAGGAGCATAACGGAGCAGGCAGGCAGGTAATTAGGTTGATGAGCAGATTCAGTATCTCAGATAACTGTGAGCTGGCAGGATGGACAGGCAACAAGGAGGGAGAACATGGGTAGGCCAGCAGACAAACAGGGCGATCCCTTGTGTCCAGACCATCAAATGGAACAACCCAGAAAGGGGATAAGGGAAGTGCATCAGCAAGTGTAGAACAGAAAAGCAACAGTATAAAACAGCAGAATGGCTACAATGAGAAGGGAGGAGTTCCCACATGTGGAAGCATAACTAGGATGGAGAGGTAGCACTGAATGAACGGTTCATCCAGTCTTTGTAAGCTAGACTAAACATGTGTGTTCATAGCCTAAATCCCACACTGCTGCAGGAAGAACATGAGGAGAATACTCTGCAAGCCATTCAGCCTTTTTCCACACTTGGAACTAATAGATAACCTGCCCCTTAAGAAGCATTACGTGTGAAGCATGAGATCACTGAAACATTTCAGGGCAAGGCCATTCAACGCTTTACAGGTCAACAATAGAATTCTAAAATCAATACAAAATCTAAGAAGCCAGTGTAATGATGACTGAACAGGACAAATATGATGAACTTCCTAGTTCCAGTTAGAACTTGGGTTGCAGCATTTTGCACTGGCTGAAGCATGTATAATGACCCAGAGTTATGTGCAGAGATAACAGACATTACAATAGCCCAGTCTAGAATGTATAAATGCATGGTTTAGTTTTTCGGCATCGTAGGAGGTTAGCATCTTCCCAATGTTGGCTATGACACCAAGATTTCTACCCAGCATGCTCATTTTCATCATGAAACCATCAGATTTTACATCATCAAGCATACCTCGGACCAGAGGCATTTCTAGGGCACCACACAAAGCACATCAAAGAATATCCGGGGCTTGGATCCCACTACCTTTGTATAGTGGGATCCAAGGTAGAATTGCTTTTTCTACACCTACAAATCCCATTTCAAGCATTCTGTGAGCAACATCGACAGCCTATGTCTCATGCAATTGACTTTCGACCTTTAATTGTTATACTCTTTTCCTCTTTATACTACATTTACAGCAGAGTAAAATGTTCTTTTTAACTGTTATTCTCCACTGCCATCCTTACAAAATGTGTACTAATTGTTACTAAATACCGTTCAAATGATAATAATCATTATTACAATTATAAATAATAGTAAATGTTAATATGTCTAGTAAGAACGCTGTCAGCATTTTATTGTAATTTGCCTGCATGAAGTGATGATGCAGTTACGTTGCTGTTTAATCTTCCATAAAACTGCAGTACAAGACACAGTAAATCTTACTATTACAAATGTGCTATTTTATACCAATACAGTAATACTTACTATAATCTAAAGTAGGTTCCGCAAGGAGACACACCCCTGCCTGCCATATGCTTGACACATGCATCCCACTGTAGTTTTATCCGGTCATGATGTAATACCTTAACTTCTGCAAGGTAATGGCGATATGCACGGTAAGTGAATGCAAAACTGAGACTCAATTATGTACAGTTATCGGCAGTGTGTATTTGCGACGATCGAGCACGTCGAGAGTAAACATCTGCAATGTTATGTCATGCTGATCCACGCAAGTCCCCGGGCGCCGTATTTGCATATAACTTTGCGTGACATTGTCTTTCTCCGATCTGATCGTCCAAGAGTCTTAACGATGGCTAAATTTGGAGGCACATATACACCGCGGAAGTGTTTTACATCCTGTACAATAGTCTGCAAGTTTAAAGCAGTCGGACCACGTCGCTGAAGATGGTGGTTGCTTCCTAGTCCTGCCGGGGGATGAAAGTGACGTCGGCGACCGCTTTGGGTTCTCCAGCCATTCAGATGATCTTGGAGAAATTTCTGCAGAGGGACGCTTCACCCAAGCTGGGCAGATCGCCGTGAGCAAGCAAACACGGGGTCTTGATGGCCTCCACGATTAACGGGGAGAAGGTCTAAAGTGAAGTGTAGTTTAATGAATAGCGGATGGATGAAGTGTAACGTTATGCTACACTAAGTGTCGAGGTGCGGGCTTCATTTGTTTTGTTGGTTTCCGCCTGATTTGTCATCTGCTGCAGTAGGACGTCCTGGGAGATGTCTGTGTCGAATAATGAAGAGCCGAGATGGCTGCCAACGCATGTTCAGGTGACGATGCTTGGGGCCAGAGGTTTGCGGGCGAAGGGCAAGCACGGAACGAGTGATGTGTACAGTATTATTCAGGTGGGGAAGGAGAAGTTCTCCACTGGCGTGGTGGAGAAGACCGTCAGCCCGGAGTGGAAAGAGGAGTGCTCCTTCGAGCTGATGCCTGGGGTGCTGAAGATGGATGCACGGAGCGATCATGGTCCTGGCAGCAGCGACCTGGTCGTCACGGTGATGCACCGAGCACTGATTGGGCTCGACGTGTTTCTCGGGCAAGCCGTCATCGCTTTAGATAAAGTCTTCCAAGAAGGAATATGCATGCGAAACCAGTATGTATTATTTCTTCAATCAACTTGATACACTCAATGCATGGGCACTATTATATGTCAATGATCAAGATAGGGTCATTTATGATGTTACAGATGCAAGCCACACTCATTTTGAACATTGTCACAATCAGGTGTCTTTACCTGGCATCAGTAATTTAAAAACAATGTGGAGTTTTCTTTTCAGAGAGTTGGTTCGAAAATCACTGTGTGCTGAAGGATGAGAGTAGGAGGAAACTTTAGAACTGACCTTTTAAAGGGGAAAGCCGCCGAGTCATTCAAACAGTTCTCCAACCTCATAATGACTGTCTGTCAATGCAATTAGTAAGAGTTTACTTTTGATTTTACTTAAGCAATCTGTTATCAGGTGATGTCCTTAAGAATCCGTTAACGTAGCTATAAAAGCAGATTGCCAATAGCATTAGTATTAAATAGAGTAGTATTAATTATGAGCACGAATTTGTTTAAGCGACACAGTTTAAGTAGTTTCAGAAGATGTGGATACAAAGGTTGGAATCTTTCTTTAAATATGGCATTGATAATTGATCTTTTTAAAAAGTACCGTGTGAAAACTATGGAATAACATGCTATCTTGTGTCTCCCTGAGGTCTATGAAAACAGCTGTACACATAGTGTAATTAATCTCTTAATTTGGGAGGTCCCAATCACCTACTTTGCTAGAACTGGTGCTTTCGGTTTTAACGGTGTCCCAGTAAAACAGTGTGTTGTTTGATTTTCGTACAGTGTAGCTTCAGTTAAAATGTCAAATTTTAACTCTGTCTTGCTAACGCATTATTGCATTACCTTATTTTTTCATACAGTTAAAATTTCTAGAGCATTAAAGTAACGTGTGGTGGTAGGATCATTTTTGCAGAATATGTTGCCTGTAATTACCCAAAAAATGCATCACCTGTCTGAAGTTTAAGTACTCTTGCTGAAAACTGTAATCCTGATTGAATAGCTTGCATTGAAATATGTCTTGCTGGTTAATGTTGTTTAGAACGTGGCCTGTCTGACTTTATTGGGTCTTTATAAGTACCAAATTCTTCAAATCATTTGATATTTTTGGCCTCAAGAGTTATGTACTTGCTGAGTCCCTGCAGTTTGTCTAAAAATGTGACTTGCAATACTTTATGAAATTACAAGCTGTCTTTATTTCTTTTCTTACTGATCATCTTTAGCTATTTTCTGTTCACTTACATTCTGGAGTGACATACATGTGTCTATGCAATATTTGAACAGTAACCATGGGCCTTCACATCTTAACGATAATTGGTGCCAGAAAGAATAAGGTAGCCTGCTAATTAATTCAGAATGTCCAACAATAACGTATACCAGACTTTTAACTGACTTTGACTTCAGACTGAATTCTCTTGGTTTGGGTGACTATTTCAGACATTTACACAATTTTCATGTTTTTTAGCAAATTGGATAAACTACTTGTATACAAGTGCATACATTATATCAGCAAACGTATATGGAGTGCTGCCTGTGCAACATCTCATTCCAAAACCAAGGGTATAAACGGGAGGCTGGTCCTCCCTGTGCTGTTGTAATAGCCTCTTCTCTTCCGGAAAGGCTTTCCATTAGATGATGGAAGATTGTTGGTGGAATTTGCTGCCATTCAGCCACAGCAGCATTAGTGAGGCTGTGTAGTGACGTTGGGTGATCAAGTCCCTTTCTGTGTGGTCTGCCACATCACAATGGAACTTCTGTTGTTTATAAAACTTTCCACATCAGTCACTTCACTTGCAGTTAACCAGGGCAGAAATTTGATACTGATGTGTTGGAAAAGTGGCAGCCTGTGATGGTACCACACTGAAAGTCACTAACCTCCTTATTGTAACTCATTGCACTGCATATGGTTGTTGCTGGAGATTTCAGAGCTGCACTTAATTACATAGCTGTGTCAGCGATGGTTGTGGTTAATTAGCCAAGTCCATGAACTAATAGGGGTGTTTGCATAGTAAGCTATATTATACTGTAAGTGTATCTCGTACAGTAAAATTGTAGGTGTTAAAGTTAATTCTGTTTAAAGTAATTCATGAATAATTGGATTTCAAGCAGGCACTATAACTTAATCTGCAGGGATAGGTAATATTTGTCTGAGAAGAGAGAAGCTGGAAATAACAACTTCCTTTTTATTTTATATAGAACCAAAACCTTAAAAAAAGCACTTGCTTGAATCTGACATAAAATTGTATATGCCAGTTGACCAATAATAAATGGCATCCATTTTCTAATTGCTTATCCTGGTCAGGGTCTTAGGGGGACCTGGAGCATATCCCAGGCGACACTGGGGTCAAGGAAGAGGCAGAGCCTGGACAGGAAGCCAGGCAATAAAAGGGTGACCGGGCAAATACACATTCAGGGCAATAGCGACACTGCGAGCCTAGTAGCATGTGTTTAGACTGCAGGGAAAAACCCTGTGAGACACAGGGAGGACATGCAAGCCCCACCCACACAGAGCAGAGGTGGGATTCAAACCTCCCACCTCCAAGGTGGGAGGTACCAGTGCTACCCACTGAGCCACCATGTCCCTCTGAATAACTACCAACAAATAATAAAATTAAGCAAAATCTGTCAGTCTTTCTTAGTTTGGAAAGAGAAACATTACACATCATCTCATTATTGATGCCTGCCTTGCCTACTCAATAAAGCAGTAGAGGGCCCGTACTGGTCTTTGCTGGGCATCCACTTATAGGGAGAGTGAAGTAATAGAGAATTTCTTTCATTGCTCCACCATTTCCCTGAATGTCTGGCCAAGTCTTGAAATCCATTTTGGCCTTATCCTGCTGTATGGTACTCAAGAATTTTTGCAAGAGCCTCTGATATCTCTTTTTATCAAGGCACATTCACTTCAAAAGATCTCTATAGATAAGCAAGCTATTGTCATTTTATCGCTGTCGTTAGTTTCAGTGTAATTTTGTTTAACAAGATTCTTTTATCTATTATTATAACAGATTAAGATCAGACCACATTTTAGGCCCAATTAATGCACAAATCCAGATGACTTCTATGGATTCACAAACCCTTTCGCACAGCCATGTATTTTGTTTATTCAGTCACAAATTGTAATATAGTATGATAATATATTGAGCTGAGCTGGAGGGTAGCAGTGATAAAAACAACATCGTATATGACTAAACTAACCAAACCAACTAATGCATTTTTGGAATTGATGAATGCACTCTGCAGCAGAGCATGAAAGACTAGTTTGAACTTTACCCTTAGAGAGTATCAGCCATCTGTTCCAACTTCCAGACTTGCCGTAAATGAGGACATTTTGCTTTTATTAATGTGCAAACCTCCTTATCATAACACAAGTGATATTTGATGAAATATGTAAATTAGTATAACAGAAGCTACAGTAGTTTCCTTGAAGGACCTCTGAGTTGTTAACCTTTTAAACTACCATATTTTGGCAACAACTTTTGTGGAACATTATGACTTCTGCATTTCAAAATGTGTAATTCATTATCTCCAGGAAATGAATGTCATATTTTTCATTTTTGAGAAGGAAGCGTTATTTTTTAAAATCCTTCCACGTTGTCAAATAAAAAATCCGCTGCCGGAACGGGGTGATAAACAAAAACTCTAGATATCTTGTCATGTATGTTTCAGTCAGTTCTGAGGGGGCTGATGAGAATGTCCAGACTTGTTAGCACTAACAGGAGAACCATGCGTGGAAAAAAAAAAAAAACAACAGCTCCGTATAAGAGTGGCTTATCTGAACACTCAGCAAGTCTACCATTAAAGCCAAAACGGACTAGCTAAGTGTACCTAAAAAAGTGAGCACTAAGTGAAGATGCCAAGTGATAAAAAGGGCGGCTATGAATTGTTTAGCTTAGTTCTTTTCCTGGAGAAGAGTTTAGGAGAGCTTTAAGGTACAGGGCAGACATTCATGGTGATTCTGGTCATAACATTAGTCATATTCAGTTCAGTTACGTTACATTTATATAGCGCTTTTAACAAGGAGCATAGTCATGATACCCTTCTTATTGAACCCATGGCCGAAAGTCCCCAGGGAGTAAGCCTAGAGCAACAAGCGGCAAGAAGAAACTCCCTCAGGGTGAGGAAGAAACCTTAGAAGAAACCAGACTCAAGGGGGAAGTGTGTACTCCTCTGGAAAAGTGTAAATTCGTATAATACTGTATAGTACAAATTCAAATAATATTAGCACAAGTTAGGCCCAAGTTAAGGGTGCTGGCTTGTCTTCTCAAGTAGAACACCTCGTTTAGTCTGGAGGTGATATTACTGACACCTTGTGTTTACAGTGCCAAGTTATCATTTTCTGTAGGTCTGCAATTCCTCTGGAGACTAAAGGCCAGTTCACACTTTGCACACTAGTGCACGTGGGACTAGTCGCATGGGCGAAAGGACATGCAGGTGACATAATCACAAACAAACGTAAACATTTCTGTCTGCGTGGGAAAAGGCTCGCCATTGCACGTGCGCGACAATTAATGCCACTTGCACAGATTTCGTTACGCCATTGCGCATGCGTGTATCGTGCGACTTTTAGGAGAAGTAAAGGGAGAAGTTTGGAGAGAGCCACGTCTATGTTGCTCGGCCCTGAACGTACATGTATGCCGCCGCCTGCAGAGAAGTGTCTTTGCCTTAAGAGAAGACATAGTGAACTAGAGCCGTTTGAAAGAATTAGTGAGTAGCCTCCTTAAGAATCTTACAAACGATAGTTCAGATATCAGTATTACTTTTTGTATCTTCCGTCTGCTGCTGTACATATGCACTAAAAAAATAAAGCCGAAATACAAAATGCTAATGGACGGCAACTTTTTAATTGATGGGGGCACCCGTATAATATGACTGAATCATTTTGCTTGCCACCACTCAATCTGACGGAGTGTCTCTTTACTGAGGTCCCACGGATCTCCTAACTTCTCACCCTGTCAAGGATTGCGAACCTGAAATTCCTGCAGGAAGAACCTCATTTCAGCTGCTTGTTCTTGCGACCTTGTTATTTCAGTCATTATCCACAGCTTATGACCATAAGTGAAAATAGGGACGAAACCAAACCCATCTGCCTGTCAATCTTCCTGTTTCCTCTTACCATGACTCAAGAACAAGATCCCCCAGATATTTAAACTTCTTTAATAAAGATATGAAAAATCACTGACCTCACCTGAAAGGAGCAGTCCACTCCTTTATTTTTTCTTTAACAGAAATTTTTGTCCAAAGTGGCATACAAGTGATGGATAAAAAAATCACAATCATCCACCAAGAAGTCAACTTAGATTCATGTGCTACTAGGCTAAGTGTCCAATAAAAATGCACCATTGCCACATTGTACCATTGTCAGATGGCGATCCTCAGTCTAAAGGACTTTAATTTTGTGCCAAGTATACAGACACTACTCTTGTTACATCATACTAGGCTTAAATAGCACAGTGTGGAAACTCTATATTCTTCTACCACCTCACAGTATGTGTACATGCACTTATGCTTTCCCCAAGCCTATAAAGCACGTGTAAACTGTATTTGCATATTCCCACAAACAATCACACAGTTCTATGCTTGAGAATAGTTGGCCAACCGTTTCATGAATCTGCCTTGTTTCTTTTCAGTTGTAGCTTTGACCATTGGGTGGGGTCTTGACCCTGATATAGAGGTTTCCAAGCAGGCTGAAGACCATTCCCCCACCACTCCTGTAAAGCCAGAATACACTCTCTATTTTTGCACCATCCTTGTTTAGTAGACCAGAAGTATTTTTCCATGCCAACTTGAAGAATTGTGTTAACCACATCAGCTCAACAATATCCAGAGAGAGGGCATATTTTCACCATTTTAAGGAGTTACTTAAAGTGTTCCTTCTACCAGTTGACAATATGCCCAGCGTTGGTCAGTACTTCCTCAATCTTGCTGAACACAGCCTGAGCAATGTCCTGCATTCCACTCCTGAGGTATCCAGTGGTTTGTAAAAACATCTCTGGTCACTGATATCCATTAGCAAATCCAAGGGTTGCTTTAACAGACTCCAGCTACCTTCTGGCTACAGCCCTGTGCAGCAGCTGCAATGATTGAGGCCTTGAACATGATCCTCTCAAAGTCACTGGGGTTACTCAGCCCAAGGGACAGCTTTTTCCAGTAGTGTGAGTTGAATTTATCTCACACAGAAGCTTCAGCCTGGTCAAAACCAGATCCAAAGCTCTGGTTCTCGAACCTAATTCTGCTCATTCTTGCCATGTGCATGGTACTGCGCCTGACCCCCACCTTTTACCTCACAGGTGTTGAACCCACAAAATGTCTTGATGTAGCCTTTTCAGGCTAAACATGTCCAGGTTATTTGGGTTGCTTGACCACCAGAAACTTGCCAGCTAACATTATCCCCTGGATTAGCTCCAGTTTTGGGCGGCTTTAACCTTATTCTGGACACATTGTACTGGTTCTTCTTGGCACCGTTCATGTAGTGGTCTTTATTGGGTCATTTACTGTCTGGATTCTCTCCACAAACCTGTTTACCACAGGAAACTCAAGCTCCAGACGACGTAGCGTTGTGGATCGCTGAAGCACGTAAGCCATCCACAATGCTAAGATGACAATCCTCAGAGAGGTTCCTTCAGCATTATAGAACATATTCCAGAATGTCTTGTTGAACATACCCAGAATGAAAGAACAAGTTTCCTGAAATGTGACCTTTAGGCCTTGGCTAATGTACTCGATGTGCTTATGGCACAATGCATGCATCAGCACATAAAAGCCCTATGACCATCTCTCATTTAGATTACTATTTCCCCCTACTGCTTAGATCAGTTTGTAGTGTGATAGCTGCCCTCCTCATCCATCAGCATTAGTGTTTGAATCACTTTTATCCTCTGATTATCAGGCCTTGAACACTATCCTAACACTATCCTATCACTAGTATTTTTCTCCAAATGATCTGCTGCTTCAGTTTTTAATGTCCTTCATGTCTGGTGCATGTGTGGCAGAGCAAATTTCCTTTTAATCTCAGGCCTGCTATATGTAATAACATCCTACAGTATTAGCATTTTAGTTTCAGAGTGAACTGGAGCTTGTCCCAGGCGGTACAGGGGAAACGGCTGGGGTGCAGTCTGGATAGCATACCAGTCCATCACAGGGGGCACAGACACATACAAGATGTCAGCAATATAGAGATACCAGTTAGCCTAACTGCATGTCTATGGACTGCGGTAGAAAACCTGCTCAACTCAAGGAGTCTGTGTTAACTCTACACACAAACCATAGGCTGGATTTTATCCTAGAGCCCTGGAGTTGTGAGGCAACATTGAGCCACTGTAAGCATGCGTGATTTAGTGTTATACTGCTTTACATTTACACAGTTTATATCGTAGTGCTGAGTATTAGGTGTTTATCCATCCGTTTTCCAAGCCGCTTATGTAGTACCAGGTAATCCTGAGCCTTGAATCAATCCCTGGAAGAACACGACAGAGCACACTGGGTGGCTTCCCAGCCATTCTATCATGTTTGTGTAAATCTTGCCTAACTAATGCTGTGTTATTCTTCTAATCTGTTGCTCTAGGTGGTACAAACTATATTCTAAATCCGGAAGAAAGGAAAAGGATCGCGGTGAAGTGCAGGTCACGTTACAGTTCACACGCAATAACTTGACTGCTAGTATGTACGACCTCTCTATGAAAGATAAGCCCCGCTCTCCTTTTGACAAGCTGAAGGATCGCGTGAAGGGCAAGAAACGAGGTGACGCGGAATCGGCCTCCGCCGTTGTGCCGGGAGGTTTTCAGGTCCTGCCCCATATACGGAAGAGAATGCCAAGCGATGGTGGCGGGGAGGAAGATTACGAAGATGATGAGGGAGGCGAAGGACGACGGAGCAGGATGAGGAACTTCTTCCTCAGTGGGAAACTGCGCAAAACGTCGGACACTCGGTCCAGCACATCTCTAGGTTCAGAGAGCAGTGAGTCATCCTCACGAGGTGGCAGTCTGAGCCCCACTGCAGGAATAAGCGTGGTGGTGTCAGATCTGTCGAACTCTCCAAGCAATAGTAGCAACCTGACTGCTGATAACAGCCCCGGTAAGATTTACTCGGGAGATAAAGGTGAAAATAAGCTGACATGGGAGAAGTATTAAGCTACCTGTTTTTAGTACACTGTTTTTGTGGACTCAGTGGCTCAGAGATAGTCATGTTTATTGTTTTTACATGATTTGTTTTACAAATACTCATATTTGTAAAAACACTACGTTCCTTGAATTAACAGTATGGCTTTAATAATGTTTGAATTTAAATTTATGTCTAAATGTTAACACAATTAATAAAAAATCATTGTATCTGTAAAATTATTTATAAATAATACATTTATATTTTCAACTCAAAAATCCTAATTACAGAGCCTATTTTATATTGTCTTCGTAATTTCATGATTCCTAATTTAGGGTATTTTAAATTATGATTAAGTTTATCAAGGTTATTTTGGCACAAGGAGTACTCCAAGTAATGATTAATGTCTTAATGTAATAGCCATTCAATACGGTTATATGGTGATAGCCACCAAAATTTCAGAACATAATTCTTCTTATCACTGAAAACTGCATTTCGAAGTTAGCTGAACAGGTATGAAGATTTATAAATGGACTTGAAACTCGCATGCATGACAGCTTGAGGATTATCTGGGCCTAAACTTGTAATTGGATGATGAGGGCAAGGGCGTTACGCATTTCTTGTCCACAAGACCAGGCACTGTCTTATTGAATGCTTGCAGATTACCATCAGCAATCAACAAGTTAGCAACATCTGTGAGTTAAGGATGAATGAGAAATATTGATTTCAGTTAAGTTACAGAATTTAAGGTTTCACTAAATGATTTGTAATTATCTAAAAATATTAAGTCAAAATCAAACTTTACCATTTGTTAATTATCATTGCAATTTAATTAATGAATGTAGCACGACTTAATAAGCTAAACCAAATTTGCAAAGTGTATTTTGTATGTCTTGCCATAATGATCATAATGATGATGCCTATCAATATGGTAATAATGAAATGTTTAAGCAATGTGCTATAAAGTATGGTAATTTATTTATGAACTAGTTATTATTCAGTCTTTCGAACCGATATGATTCATAAAGGGTATAGTGTTGCTTTCCTGAGTTGTTCTCAACATTTGCTGTCTCACTTTTCTGCAGTTATTGTGCTTACCTTTAAGGTAAATTCTTAGACACCGCTCTATAACAGTAATGGTCTAGTTGGTAAAGAGGCAATGGAGGAACAGTCTGCAATTATATGGGATAAAATACACAGTTTTGAAAAGTAAAGTTTTTAATTTAAGAAAAAATATGCTGTTTAGAATTGTAATTTTTAAAAGCTAATGAATCTCCTTCTCCCCTTCTTCTCCCTATCCCTCACCACCGTAGATCACACCACCAACCCTTTGCCAGAGATTATGACCCACAAGCGGGCCTACAGCGATGAGACCAGTCAGATTACTGTCGACACGCCCCAGTTTAGTTCAGAAGCAAACCTCAAGTGCCAGAAGGAGTCACGGTCACAGTCCTCACTGTGCATCAATGGCAGCCATGTGTATACCAGTGACCCCCTAGTTCCTGGAACCTCAGGCACCCTGCCCAGCACACTGGGGCTGCTGCAGAAGTGCTCACCGCTGTCCCGCTCCTTGCAAAATCTGACCCGCCGGAGTGAGGATCGTCTATCCGGCGAAGGGCGGCGCTGGTCCATGGACAAAGCTGCAAAAGTAGAAAGCGCAGCCACGTTTGCGCAGGCTGTGGAGGGCCAATCAGAAAGTCGACCTGTGCAGTTGGCCACGCCCATAGTTTCCGCAGTAAAAGAGTCAGGTGGCAGTGAGACAAAGCACAAGAAGAACTTCTCTCGTGAGGGGAGTGACTCAGACCGTAGCAAGGTGTGTCAGAGCCAAGGCCCACCCCCAGAGCAGAAACACAAAGGTTGGTTTGGCTTCAAGGACTCTCAAAACAGACCAAGGTCAGTATGTCTCCTCAAGCTTCATGGTTTTCGGTGGTAAGAGATCACACGAAATGAAACTGACCTGTTAGTGAAATCTACAAAATCCCAATGTTTTTAAACTACCGCAGAGTTGGTGGCGCACCCAAGGTACCTTTCCACCAGATACTTTCAGTGTCGGTATCTGATCTCCATTTTGGAGCAACCCAGCTCAGCAGTCATGATTACAAACACGACTAAAGAAAAGATTCTGATTTGATGAAGTCCTGAGAACCCGCTTTACAGTATGTTCATAGCAATATCATGTCCTTTTGCTAGTATTTCTGGAATACAAATCCCACATGTGACAAATACTGGGCTTTGCTACTTTTTTTGAACAATTGCCCATATAAAAATGTGCTGTAATTATTGCACAAGTACCATGATTTGTTCTTTAGGACTTTCACTTTTACTGTTGAACTTATTTCAGGGTATAGCCTAATTGTCCTCCCAGCCATCTTCTTTCCTGAATGAAGGGAATGGAATATGTTTTTTTTTTTATTTATACGTGATCCATACTGAAGTGAGATATCCCAGGCAGCATAAGGCACAAGGCAAGGGCACATCCTGTATGGGGCACCTGTACAGCACTGGGAGCGCATGCAGTCGTACAATATGGGCGTTTTTGGGACAGCTTTAAGAAATTCCCTGAAGTTTTCCAGTTTCATTGTATGGTAATGAAATGTGCAGTCTGCAATACATGACTTGGTCTATAGTTTTCCCACAATTTAATAGTGTAATAGTTTAAAATGAAAACCAACACTCAACTACTCTTAATGCAATGCATTTTATCAATACTTTTAGTTCTCTGTTTCCCCTTACAGTCCACATCCAGTTAAGCCCCTGACTACAACAGCTGCTCAGGAGGAGAAAAAAACGGATGGCCGTTCAGTACTTGCCAGTGGGTTTGAGAAACTCAAGTCTTCCATCCAGGCAGGAAGAAGTGCTCAGCAGAGCGAGCCTGAGGCTGAGAAGAACAAGGTAAGCTTGTGACTTGACTTTATCTGTCTTTTTAAGGGATTCTGTAATGAGCATTGTCATAAGACTTGCTCCAAGAGAGACAGTAGATCGAATCATGTGACACGGGGAGGATGGAATATGGATTTTAATTGGGTATTGGAGGTGTTCATAAAAGCAACGGAGAAGAGATGTGATTTGACTCGAGCACAAGGGAAAAACACAAGAAAACAAAATGAGTGTCGATTGGCCAAAAGGGCTGCAAATGAGGTTTGGGTACCAGGCTTTCGGTTCACTTTCTGGAAATGAGACAAAGCAAAATCTTACTGGTTTATCCTATCACAGAAGCGGAACATCTCCAAATAGTGTATTACATAACTAGATAAAGCATACACAGAATGTTTGGTGTTATGCATTCTCTGATATTATGTTGTCTTTTTGTAGTTATCACTTCCTTTCACTTGTCTGTTCAATTTATGCATAACGCGAGTCTTTATCTGTATGTTATTGGTTCATGTCTCTTTAAGAGATTTACAGCAAAACATTCAGTGAAACACGAGTTGGCCATAGGGCTGATCTTCATTTGATCTAGCTTTACATTCTTATGTAGCCACTGGAGATAAACAACAGGTGAAACGTGTCGTCTGACTTCACCCTCCACTGTATAGTATTAAGGTATAAATTAAGACTTGAAGTTGCAAACGTCATCACTTGTTTAACCCTCAGCATCTACTGGGTCTTAATAATATTCTGCAGCAGACAGTGTATAATCGGTGGGATTTTTGAAAGTTGCCTTAAGATCGTGATGCAGGTGAGCTCATTGCAGTAGCTTAACCTTCAGAACTGATATTACTAATTCATGAGATCTTTGGATATCCTTTCACAAAGATCATGATCTGGACATTGAAAGTTTGCGATTGGTTTGGCGTTTGTATAATTATATAATAAATATTGTTCCAGGGGAAGAGTTATGGCCTAGTAGTACATTTATCTGAAATACGTAGCAAATATTTCAAAGGAATTACTTGCAAACTAGTAGGACAGTCTTCCTGAAAATCCAACAAAAGCCTGGCCTTGAATCCAGTTGAAACCTTGTGAAATGACCTGAAATTTGGTGTTACTGTATGGCGCTCTATGTCTAGCTTGACATTTGCATGGAGGAATGAGGAGAAGGCAAACAACAACTGCAAGACTCAGAATAGAGCTGTTATTACTGGCAAAGATGTATTCACAAAGCATTGACTTTGGTCGTGATTACATCTGTACGTTTTATACGATTGCCGAGGAGTATGAGGATTTGCTAATTTGTTTATAAATCAGGGCATGCCACTGTTGTAGCACCAGTACATCATTTCCTCATCATTGTAGCTTGAGTTATTTTTTTTTATAGTTTTTACATCACAGGCCTCTCAGTTACTGAGGCTGCTCTTTCTCTGTTCTCAAAATGGTCACATTTCACTGATTCACAATATTCCCACATTATTCCAGTGTGAATTCAAAAATGTTTCCTGTTATTATTCAAGTTGTACTTTTTTGAAGGCTCAAAGCATAAATAAAGTATGTCTGTTATATATTTCATTTTATAAATGTAGTGATTAATTTCAAAACAGCCAGTGTGAATGCTTTGAAAGGTAGCTTATAGCCTTTTGTCAAAATATGACTAGGTCCGTATAGTTTAAGAGCTTTTGGTTTATCTTTCTAATGGTTTTCTTTCCTTCTCGCTTCTTCCTGGCCTCTTCCACAGTCTCGTTCGGAGGAAGCCAGCGCATATTCTCACTTGCCCAACCACGAGCTAATCTCTCTACTGCTGCAGCAGGACGCCGAGCTGAAGAAGCGTGAAGCTGAGCTGGAAAGGCAAAGGGTCTTACTCAACAGTCGTGAGGCAGAGCTGAAGAAGATGAAACTGCTGGTGCGCGACCTGGAGAACTACATTGACACGCTGCTGGTCCGCATTATGGAGCAGACACCCGCGTTGTTGCAAGTGCGCTCCAAGTTCAAATGATCCTGTTGGTGTCATGGGTCTAGGGCTTATAGCCAGACTTCTTCAACAAAACCCGATACTTTACCAACTACTGTAGATGTAGCACTCAAAATATCAATATCCAAAATGTGCCAGGCTTGCTGCTTTGAAATGCAACTTTACCAAAGGACTGTCTTTGTGTAGGCAAGTTTGGGAACTGAGCGGCTTATTGAGGATGGACCAGTTTAGCTCACAGCTAAGACCGACTAGTATTTGAAAATGCTACTCTAAGTGCACCTACTTATCTCGTGCTAACAGCCAAATGAGCATGTATCAATAATAATACGACAGAGGCTTGAAAGTGTCGTCAGACAGCTGGTGTTCATGACATTTTAAGATGGCTGGAATGTTGACATTCTTAGTATTTTTTCCTTCTTCTTAGCGTATATGACACATTGGTTCCCCACATCGTTTTACTAGGAATGGCAGCCGATTCGCCCACAGAGATGTATCAGCAACTGCGATGCTTGTGAAACTGAACTGTTGCCTTAAAGCATTATTGTGTACTATTTACACAGATTACGCTAATTATAGCCAAACAGCTTAAACTGTTAGAAATTATTCCCTGTCTATCCTTTCATCTGAAATACACAATATAACAGATATGCTTTTACTAAAGGTCATATATTCATTCCAGTGCTTTCATATGTCCGTAGCGTTCATACCATATTTGCCATACAGAAAAGTACATTTAATGCCTTTCAGTGTTTCTATTAAGAGCTTGTATGTCCACACCACCATTTCCGTCATGTAAAGAGTTCTGGGTGACAGTATTGATTGCATATTCATACATTAGTTGCAATTTAGAGACATCCATTAGCCTACCTGCATGTATTGAAACTGTGGGAGGAAACTTTTGTGAGGCAGAGAACATGCAAATTCTACACACACACACACACACACACACACACACACACACACACACACACACACACAAAGGGGAGGTGAGATTATGTAATGGTACCGTGTTAACCACATGTTAGCCACCCAACATGCCGTCCCAAGGTACTGTTTAGCAAAAGCCATATTATAATAAATTTTGAAAATGAAATCTGAGTGCGGTACTTTCAGAAAATCCCAAGGCTTCCAGTCACATTTCCTTTGCATTTTATTATTTTAGGTGCATTATGGAATCTGCTCCTTGATATTTTTTTTTTTCCTAAATTAAAAGACATGTAACTGTACAGTGAATAATGTCATGAATGTTTCATGTTATTTCTATCCATTGTGTGTGTCAAATATGCCATCAGTCCCTGGATGTCAAGTCGAAAATGAAGTACCGTTGAGACATTACGTTAAGAAAAGGTCATGAAAAGCCCTGATCCAATCTCTTTGAAATACAGAAAAGTTTCAGTTACGGTTGATGCTGCTGAAGGTGGTGTAACTACGTAGTTTTCATTGACGTGGGGTGACTACGTTGTCCACACATGGGCACTGAGTATCCCATAATGCACTGTGCTTAGCGACTAACTCTGAAGATGACATTTGTTTGCTCCATGTCATGTTTTTCTCTATTTAATATTCAGTTTTAGTTCACACTGAATTTCCACGTTAGGGGAGTAGGCAGTAGAGGTCACATCAGATCTCTTATATGCAAGTCTATGGCCACAGACTCTAGCTTGTTCTAGATGTTTCCAAACCAGCTCCATCTGCATCGTGTCTTGGGTCATCTCTGAGGGCTCCACCCAGTGAGATGCGCCTCAAACAGTTTCTTTGGGAGCAGGAAATATCTTTCAAAAACGCTCAGACCACCACAGCTACCTCCACGCTCTCAAAAAGACTGTATTTCAAGGTTTCACCTGATCACAAAAGTCTTCATCGTATCATGGAGTGCAAGGCTAGCAATCCTGTGGAGAAATCTCATTTTGTTGACTTGTGTTTGTGACCTCAAACAACACTTTTATGTCTAAAATTCAGTAGGAAATTGTGTTGGCCTAACTTTTGGATGCAAATACGTTTCAGTCTGGTTTCCATCAAAGCCACTGAATCTGCAAGCATTTCCATTGATCTGCACTGCCTGGGAGTTCAGGAGGTTAGAACTTTTGGTTAATGAGGGGGACAAATGACACCTCGGAACCCATGGTGGGTGGAGTATCCTGAACTATCAATCAATACTGGCAATAGGGTTTTGAAGCCTTATTTGTCCCGTCATTAGTTTTGTTTAGACAATTTCAAATTAGCACCTCAGTTCAGCTAAACTTGGACTTTGTTCCTGGTCTGCAGAGGCTCCGCCCTCTCCCTTTGTTTTGGTAATTAAAACTGCTGCCCGGAGTACCTGGGGGATGGGTATATCAGCTGTGAGCTTTTCACTGTGCTCGTTATCAGCAAGGCAACTGTGCTGTAGCATCAGCACCTGTGTGAAGCACCTGCTGAGTAATGACAAGTGAATCTACCTCCCTGGACACTGAGAGACGCTCTTCAGCTTGGCTGTGTTCCCCATCTCTCTTCTTACTTGTGTTTGTTCCTCCTCTATGTGTTAGAGTGCATTCCAGTTTTTTTACTCTTCTTGTGCCCCATTCTGATATTAGCTACTGTTGACTTCTTTGCCAAAGGATTACATAACTGATTAAGTGACTTCATCCCTGCCCTGGCGACACACTCATCACTCTGCGTATTGCCATTTACCAAAACTTGGATCCGCCATGAGAGCATTTCAACTGCCCCCTCTACCAGCTTCTCTTACACCCACACTCCCTTCTCATCTCGCTGAGGAGATGGGACAGGCTTGCTAATTTCCAGGAGCTGGGAATTCACTCCTCTTTTTACCAGAAGTAGCTCTAGATTTGAGCGCCATGCAATTATTATTAATAAATCGGTTAAACAGTTCATTGTTGTTGTCTGCCGCTCACCAGGCTGAAAAGGTGACCTCAATGGGGAAAAACGAAATAATGATGACTGACTTCTCATAGTCCTCAAAGACCTGTACATCCATCTTGATAAATCACAGCCACGGACTTCCTCACCTTTGCGACCTCTTTTGGTCTGAACAGGCTCTGCACTCACAGGGTTGGATATGACCTAGACCAGGGCTGTTCAGAAACAAATTCAGTTAGGCCAGATTTTCAAATCAAGAAATTTAGCCGGGCCAGACATTTTCAGCGGCCGGTAAGCAGCAGGTAACGACAAATTTTAACTCAGCCCAAATTAATGTATTGAAAAACAAGTAATATTTATTCATTGTTTCCCTTTTAAATTTGGTCACCTCTGACAAAGGCACATCAAAGAGTGCACAAAAAACAATAAAAAAGCCATAACTGAACAGAATCTGAGGTAGTAGCACAGCTTTTTTCTACTTTTAAAATAAAAAAATAGACATTTTGGTCATATGTGACCTTGGCACATCTCTAAGTGCATAAAATCAAAAAAGTGCACAGTATTAGTAATAAGATGTTTCCCTTTTGAATTTAACAGAATAAAAAAGAACTATCAATGCTATGAAAGCTATCAGTGCACAAACCCATAACAAGTGATAACAGTAACTGACACGCATGAATACAGCGTCTACCGCACACAGGGAACATGGGTTCGTTTGAAGTGTCTGACAAGGCTGTATTTTTAATAGCAGATGTCGCACTCATTTTAATTTTGTCGTCATTTATCACCTCACCCACGACGATCAGCATACGGTCTTTCACGGTTTCAGCGTCTGTGAATGGCCTTTTCTTCTTTGCCAAGATCCAGGAAACATGAAGGAAAGCTCCTGTAGCTGCCTCTTGGACTGTACATGAAAGCACCATGGTAGTACAACTCCGAAGAGTACCATAGTAGTACAGCGCTGGTTGTAAGATGCAATCAAACTCTGCACTTTTGCAGCCCTCTCCTGAGATCCCTTGGGAAAGTCTGTGCAGGAAGTCTCGTGTTTTTCAATGTATCGCCTCCGCACATTGTAATTTTTAAGCACTGCAATGCATTCATTCCAAATCAAGCACATCGGTTTGGCGTTTGGATTTGGCAGTAAAATAATCAAGCATTTGTCAGTCCAGGTAGGGTTAAGCCGATGGTTTTCATTGTCAATTTTATGTTTCTGGGTTAAGAAAGACATGTTGTTAGATCATTTCATAGACTACTACCACTGCTTCTAGACACACAACAGCAAGCTACATTGTGGGTTGAATGTTGCATTCATGTTTTGTACAGTTGTAGGAATTTATGTAGGAATTTCTGAAGGCTTGCGAAACGGGTTTTTCTCAGGTTTTCTCAGCGTTTCTGGCGGGACTACGGGCTGGGCCACTCGGAGGTTGCTTCTGGGTCGCATGCGGCCTCCGGGTCGCCATTCGAATAGGCCAGACCTAGACCACATCCTGGCCTATTAGTGTACCACTGACAACCTGCTTGTCACCTCATAACATGTTTTGATCATAGCTTCTTGAAGACAAAGATGAAAGGAGTGACTGATACTAAATCAGATTTATAGGGTGTCTGGTTATCTACTGTATGCTGTGATTTTTCAGCGTCACTGTACGTAATGAGAGCAGTAAGCCAGCAGTAACACATTGCATTCAGCTTTGAAGTAATTAGAATATATGTGAGGGGGTTATCCATGGCTTATCTCCATAATAAAAGTCATCCCATATAAATAATCATTAAACTTATTGACCACATCCTTTTTCAATGTCAAGAATTTTGGCTTGACCTCCAGGTGCCTCCTTCCTTCTCCCCCATTAGAAGATGGATGGATGGATGGGTGGATGGGTGAGGAAGAGCTTACATGTTTCCATAGTTAACTGACAATTATAGCATCATTATCAACCAGTTTGGGGATAATTGCTAATTGGTAACTTTGCACATTTTAGCACTCAAAGCAGAGGGTGAACAATACAATGGAAATGCCACATGAAAAATGACTTTAACGGTAAATAAATTACTTTTTTGTTACTTTTTTTTAATTATGACAGCTTGTGCAAAACATGGAAAAACTACATTAGGAGAGAGAAATAGCTATCACAATTTGATGCAGGATGGGTGTGAAACAATGCAAATAATGTCATGTTGTGAGCTTCACACATCTGGAATTGACGGCAGAGTCACCATTCTGAAACTGCTTATACAAAGGCCCATGCACAAAGGTGTATAACCTGGAACAATGTGACCAAACCTGGACTACTGACCAATGAAAAGATGGAATATGGCCTGACGAATCATCTTTCAATCTTTTCCTCACGCCCAGATGGATTTATGTATGGACAAAAGCAAACAATGGCTCCAATCCACACAGTTGGTTAGCGTAGCCATTTCACAGAGCTCATGAGGTCCCATGATTTTACAGGCCCACCTGCACCCAATAGAGGAAACACAGCTCTATCATGACCTTCCCGTATTCCTGGACGACTGTGTCCTCATACAACTGAAGGAACTGGAGTAATTTCTGTAATAAAACCCAATATGATTGTATCAGCCTTCCCCCCATAGTGTTATAATTGTTACTGACAAGGTGATGAGAATAATAATTAATATAAAGTGGAAAGAAAATTAAACGCTTAACAAAGGCCACATTTTAATATCCGGCACTCACTCTCACTATTCCTTACATAACTCATTGTCATCATTCTCTTTCAGCTGCTCCCCTCATGGGTCGCCACAGCGGACCAACAGCCTCCATCTCCTCCTGTCCTCCGCATCCTGTCTTAAATAACTCATGGCATTGATATTTTTAATACTCAACAAGCATTTCCTCCAGTCACCAAAAAAAAAAACAGATGTGCACTCGAAGGAAGGAACGGGTGTCCTTCCTTTAATTGCTTTAGTATAATTCTCCTGACAATTAAATCATTTAAAACAGCTGGTAAAGAAACTTAACAAGCAGTTGTCACCTGGCTTAACAAACACCTGGCACCCACGATAACAATTTACAGTGCAACATCTGGCACCTGAGTCTGTTGCGTGTGTGGTCTGAAACCACCCACTAATACAGCTGAGCTGAAAATAATCTACATACCATAACTATGCAGATAAACCTTTGTCTGTACATAAGGTTATAAGTGTGTCTGATAATAGACTTAGGAAACATGATGCTTGATATCACATTTCATGTTTCCCTTTAAAGTAGGTAATACTCATTAATATCATAAATGATGAGCAACACAGGCATACAGAAATTTATACATGGTGTTAGTTATTGATGAAGTTCAGTAATAACTGGGCCTAAATTAATTCCATTTTTCACACATTAAATAGAGGTTAATTTGTTGGTATTTCAATTATAATGCAAAATATATATTATAGGTTAATGCTATTTTCTTAATTCATGAATAGATCTATTTTATTTCATAATAAACAAAACTATTTTACAATTTTAAATATAATACAATAGAAAATTAATTGGCACTCAAACAAACTCTGAACAGCGCTAATTCTTGATATATGATGGTATTACTTCTGGATACAGCATATTCTCAAACATTTCTCCATTAATCTATGCCTATTTTAATGTATATGTCATGTTGGTCCGCAGACTAGGATTGGCAGGCTCAAAAAAGCAGCGAGGCGAGAATGCAAGTACAAGAATACACACCAATAAAATAACCACCAGGCTTTGCCCTGAAAGCAAGGGAACACAAAGTTAGAAGAGGGTTGCTGGGAAGCAGAAATGAAGTGACAAGACAGGCAGTGATGCAAAAACATACACAGCAAGGACATGAGGAGAGACATGGGCTAATATAACACAAGTCACAGGGGGGTAACCAGGGCAAGGGCGATTAGCAAATGAGGAAACATGACCGGCAGCCACAAAATCCTGGTCAGAACTCCGTGGACGCGCAGCACTGGTCCAGGCATGACAGCGTGCCACAAAAAATGTAAGGAGGTTTTTAATATACTCAGAGGTTATGTTCAGCTGCCTGTTTGCATATGTCTGATTTTCTGGTACTTTTAACATTTTCCTCCATTAAAAATAATAGTAAATGTAACAGTTTGCTCCACATGTGTAATTTGAGTGGTAATGTGACGGTGTGGGAATGTGTTATTGCTTCAGGGCCTGGGAGATTTGCCTTAACTGATGGAACCATGATTTCTGCTCTCTACCAAAAAACCTTGATGGAGAATAGACGAACACAATTGGGATTGTCGCGAGGGTGCAAATACTTTTTCACGGCAGTGTATACTACACACGCATAGTGTACTGAACACCAGCCCTATTATTTATACATATTTCATTGTTTAATATCTGCACAAACCCCACAGATAAATTGTTTTTGAAGAAGGTGATGATTGCAATGACTTGACACAGACAAAAGATAAATCAGAAGCCATTACAATTCACGCCATTATTTGTATGCAAAAATCTTGCTGAAACGCCTTGAGGCAACTGCTTTGATTTCCTCCTCATTTCCCATTTTGTTAACCAGGTTATTATAAACACATGGCACTGGCAATGATGTTTTAAATTAGTGAGCATCTCCCCATTTGATTGAACAAATTTCGACATTTTGCAGACCATAACACCTCCGTCTACCCATCTTCCAAGCATTTATCATGGTCAGCCTATCTCAGGCAGCACAGGACATAAGGCTGGGGTCTGTCCTGAATGGGATGCCAGACATTGTAGGGCGTGTTCACGCACACACACAGTCATGCACTATTTAGAGAGACCAGCACGTATTTAGACTGCATGAAGAATTTACCCAGAAGAAACAGGCACAGCGTGAGGTGAATACCCAGATTCCACACACCCAGAGCAGAGACAAGACTCAAACGCCCGACGTGCAGCCTGAGTCAGCACAGAACCATTATTTCTCAAAGACACCTTTTGCCATCTTCTAACAATTTATAAGGGTTACAGCGTGGCTCAGAACTGAGGTACACTCCAGAATTCCAGTCCATCACAGGGCATGTACAGTTCTGTGCAAAAGTCTTAGTCAAACTGTTTAAATTTTGATTATGTTGATGTAAAACTATGATTTTATGTCTGTGTATTTTATGTGCGTCAGTTTACAAGTTGCTGAACAACTCATCAAGTCACTCCAGAATTTGCAGTTACCATCCAGTATAACCCTGGATTTGTTAAACTCAACAGCGAGCACATCTTGTTTGGCTCATCAATATCTCATAAAGTTAATTAACTAATTAATTAAACTAATTAAGCGAGCTGGTGGGGAAATCTAACAGATACATGGAATGGCTGGGGTTCTCTTGAGGGGAGGCTTGGGAACCAAGGCTGTGTTCTTCAAGCCATGCAATCAGATTTCAAGAACGTTTTGAAGAACAGAAGTTCTTCTACTTTTTGCTGTATTACAGCTTATTTGTATATATTCTGTTAAATCGTGTTTTTTTTCTAAGGAAATGTACAATTACTGGTCAGATAAATGTCCTTAAACATTTTATTTTATTATTAACACAAGGAGAACATGCAAACTCCACACAATCACACACACCCAGACCAAAGGTGGGAGTTGAACCCTCAGTCCAAGAAGTGCGGCGGCAACAGCAGGACCTACAGGAGCTACTTTGCCACGATGAAATACGGCGGTGTTACTAATCGGGATTAATTCAAGTCCTTTTCTGATATGTGACAGTTATCTGAGTGTCAGTGTAATCACACCGATTCACGTAGCTTGTTGTCAGCATCCCAGTATGTGAAATGAGCTCTTTGTTCATTGGCAGCCAAGTGGTACTGTGCCATTGCTCGGGCATCCAGGCCTTCATGTCATGACTGCGCGGCACCTGAGGTTATGAGCCAAGCCCTTAGACAGACAACAGGCTTTTGGCCTGCACAACCCGTGCCATCCATGGCAGATAAAGACACAGGCGTCATGCAGGACTGCTAGCAGGTAAAAGTACACCCACTGCAGGCCTACTTGTGTTGCCGCCTAATGCAGCTTTTTAGAATAGTATGTATGTACTACATACAAATGCATACTGTATATATATATGGAGAGCACCTGTCATGGAATATAAAGTCATTCAGGCCAAGGTATGAAAGTGTCTGAGTTTTATCTGATATGCATTAATGATTCAATATGATTTTTGATAATGACAGTTTTACTTTGAGGAGCATAGAAAAGTGGCCCTGGGGGTATGCCATGGACCTCGATAATGAGGAGGTTGGCATACTCTGCAGCCATGGTAATTAAAGTGTGGGCCTCAGAAATGACATGAGGTGTGGATGTGCAAGGCAGCTCTGGGGAAGGAGCCCCCTACCAGCCTTGCTGATATGCCCTTGAGCAAAAGGCCTGCTAATTTGAGCCAACTGGCCCACTCCCCAAGCAGCCACATTCACAGCTGTCCCAGCCGGAACCCTGCTCACTGCACAGGGCAATTAAAGCTGGACTGGCCTTTCATTTAACACCGTCACTTGGAATCGTCACCGGCAGGTAGCTGACGCCTCACATTGAGAAAGAGGTGCTGAAGGCTAGGCTAGTCAGCCAAATCACTACTTGGGGCCTAACGTTTGGGAACAGGGATGAAATACACTATCTACTCTCTACTGAAGATACCAAAAGCCTAGTGAACCTAGTGAAAGGGCATAGAGATTCATTGTTTTGGTCTTTGCGTTACTAGCAGAGTTTAACACCATATGCCCTGGGAAAATGCTAATAATAGTAATAGTATAATAATAATATAAATTATGCACTTGTACATAACTGGTGACCAAGCAAATGTGGCTTAATCTCTTATGTTAGAAACGTGGCAGAGGAAGCTTTGATAACTTACCTTTCATAACAAGTATGTTAAATAGCATTTTTATCTGAGTTTTTAATGTTTAATTTCTAATCAAAACATCTCATGAGGGTACGTTACATGAGACAACTGCAGGGTCTGAAATTAACACTCGGCTGAACGTTTTCATACTAGCAATATCTTTCTTAGCTATTTTTTACTGAGATGATTGTTGCAGGACCACCACCATTTTTGAACGTGTAATCGTTTAATCATAAGTAATTTCTTTATGAATTGTAATGATCAGCGGCCCTAAAACCTTATCTGACATCACTCTTAGGAATTTTTCTCTTGCAGTCATAATCCATACTCTTCATAGCTTGAAAAATGCAATGCATTTTTTCCGTAAAATTAATTAACGTTAAAGAGCAGCATTTACATGAGTAGAAACAAGCTGTATTTCCTTGACTGCTTCACTTTGCCAGTTCCATACTGCTCATCTTCTCATTAAAATGACCCTAATATGAGCTCCTTTGACTTTTGAAGGAAAATCTGACCAAAACACATGCATAGAAGTGTGTTGGAATATAGGTCCATAAGCTGTTTGCTATGTCATGAAGTTAGAGTTTGCTTGATGTGTAGAAGTCTGATTTAAAAATAACCAGTTTTGCTAAATTGCTTAGTTGTGCCCAAAAATCTGCATTCCCATATCACTTCTACAGTAGTTATTGCCTTAATAAAGCCTCGTCATTTTCCACAATCGCTCTACATTTTAGCTACCATCTCCTGCAAAAATGTTCTTTGTACACCGACACAAATTGCAGCAGAAGAAATTGGTGCTGGTATAAGTGTTAATACTGGACACTGTCCAGTTTCTGCACATGTGTGTTTTTGTTGTTTTTAATGAAATAAGTTCATGTTTGTCTCAATAATTTTTTTGAATTCTTTTTTAGAGATATTGTGGCATAGAGCAAGAATGTTTTTTGGCTTTTTTCTGGTTGTCAGGTGACAAGACAAGCCAGAACTGCATCCATTGTTTTCCCAGTGTTGAAACCTTGTTGGATGGATTACTGCAGCTGAAGTCACCGTGGAGGTCTGAGGCTTGCATGATTAATGAACTGCAAGAGTAGACGAAATCCATCCAGAGACGTTGAAAACACTGGATGTTATTGGTCCCAATTTTTAAAGATGGGGATGAGACCGTGTGTTCTGACTGAAGTGGGATCACACTTCTCAGACGTAAGACAAGACTTGCGATTTTCCAGTCAGTCTACATCCCTATCCTCACCTATGCTCATGAACATTGGGTAATGACTGAAAGAACAAGATTGCGAGTCAAAGATTTCTCCTCAGGGTTGCTGAACTTACTCTCTGTGACAGGGTGAGGAGTCTGGAGATCAGGAGGGACCTAGAAGTAGAGCCACTGCTCCTTCAAACTGAGAAGAGCCAGATGAGGTGCCTTAAGCGTCTTATAAGGATGTCCCCGGAACAGCTCCCAAGGGAGTTACTCGAGGCACGTCTGACTGGGCAGAGGTCCCAGGGCAAACCCAGGACACGTTGGAGGGATTATATCTCCCAGCTGGCCTGGGAACATCTGGGGATCCCTCAGAGTGAGCATCTGGGGGGCGTCGAAAGAGACGCCCAGTCAGATCTGCTCAATATGCTGCCATCTCAATCTCCACAAAAGTAACTGAGTAACAGAAAGGGGGCTAAACAGACATAGAAATACATCACTGAATCACCCCGGTTTGTTCTTAATTAACCAAAAATATATGCCACTAAGGTCGAGAACAGTTTTGTGGACATTTGAATATAGTTTCCTGGTTATTTATAGGCAATAAGGTAAGAGAAATAACTTGTAAAACTGACGTTATACCTGGATGAATGCCTGTAAACAATTTCTAAGATTCTAAAATGGTTTGGCAGTTTAATAAAAAAGTGTGACATCATTCTATTTTACTTTTGACCTTGGGGTGACAGTAGAGTCATCAAATAAGGTCATACATCAAATGATCAAAGAAGGAATTTTAGTAGCTATTGTACTTTAAGATAACAGGCTTATGGGTGTTCAAATGGTAATTAAATAAGTTATTTCATTATAAGATGCTAAAAATAAATATAAAAACGATGAATGACTTTGCTATAGAAATCTGCGTAATCTTTATAATAGTGGTTGTAACTGTATTTCGATTTAACCTGAGTAATTATCACATGGATACACTTCATATGAGATTCTGATTAACCTAAATAACATCAACTAAAGATTTTGTTATTTATTAATTCCTGCTAACGGTGAAATATCTGATGTGATTTATCTTAATTTCAACAACAAAAGGTGAAATTTTTCACAATACCAATACAGCGGACTTACATGATATTCACTGTAAAAGGGTTATTGGATTATTTTATTTGATAATATTTGATAATTATTTCTAATATTGCTCAGATTTTTTTATGCAGGCTACAGCATTACTGAAAATAGATAACAAGATCAGGACATTTAAATGAAATGAGTTATCGACACAAGCGATATAGCTTGAATGCTGCAACATCGTTCATATGATTTATTGTGTTTGAGTTGAACATGGAGTGTGGAGTGGTTGACCATGACCGACTCATTTTGGGGTCTCTCCTAGCTGTATGTTCTCAGCTTGTCTAGTAAGGTGTGGAAGGAAGTAGCAGAATTTAACACTATTGTGAGGCTAATTAGCCTGGGTGAAAGTAGCTTCTGGCAGTGGGCAGAGATGTATGGATTCCATACATTGAAAAGAGAGCGTGAGCAAGAAGATGGTAATGGCTAAACTTTTCAATGCCTTACATCAGTGAAAGTGCTATAGGTCGATTTCTCAATTTCCCAATGCATCTACAGAGATGCAACCAACATAAATTCATTTTTTTCTTCCCATATTCCTTTTTTTTCTCATTTCATGTGCTTCATTAATTAATAGACAGCTTTTTTCAGAGTATATTTTTTGAAATATCAATAATAGTTGGGAGATCTGGGGAAATTTTAGGTAATAAAATGATATTACAATCTCCATGAATGATAATATTTCACCAAAGCGCTTGTAATTTTGAAATCTTTATAAAGAACACCATACATTGTAAACGTAAAAATGTGCATGTTTTAGGCACAAAGGCAATGTAAGACTTTCCTTATATGGAATTGTACATGTGACCATTTGGGACACCAATGAACAATTCGGCTTATGACTTGAACATGCACGTCCTCCTCAATCGCATTCCGATTTTAAGACTACAGCTTCTGTAGTCACCGATCAGGTGGATCTCTGAGGAGCTTTCAGGGTGTACACCGTGTCGGATTTGTTTTGTTCACGTCTCCCGCTTTGATGCGGTTTCACTTAACCTGCCGCGAGTCACTGGAAAATTTCACCAGATGAAAGGAGTAACTGAAGCCGGTCCAGGGAAAGCTGAAGGAGCAGATCAAGGAAACCAAAGGCACCTGCAGGAAGAAGGTGGAGAGCAAGCTGGGAGCAAACAATGTGTGGAAGGTGTGCAATGGCCTGGACAACATCACAGCTACCAAACACACCAGATGTCAATCGTTGGAGGCAAATAGAGATGGAACCAATGAAATAATCAACAGGGTTGACAGATGGCCTCTTGCTCAGTCTTCTCTCAAGACCCCAGCCTACTCTGCTGAATAGGTGGTGCAGTTTGAGTTTCCCCCTACTCCAATCCACATGTCTCCAAACTCCTCTGCTGCCTTAACCTTCTCCATCCCTCCTCCCAACAATGACTCACCCATTAGCAGAACAGTCATGTCTGTGGCCACTCCCCCCTTCACTGCAGCCCCCCAGCTCAACAGAAGAACAGTCCACCTTGATCCTACCATCATCCTCCCCCCATCCTCCCTTCAATTGTCTGTCCTTTACCACGGAGCAGGAGATGAGAGCGCTCAGGAAAGTCCGGCTCAGTGAACTTTTAACATAATGCGTCGGAACAGGAGGATATGGTAATAAAATTTTAATAATGGTGATTATGCGATTTAAATTGCACACTACTTGGTTCTCCACTTGCCTTTCTCTGTAGTTAATTGTTAGCTGGAATCACCTCTGGATTGCTTGTTAACCACATTCAATAATTTGTAATCTCTATGTATACTTTGTAAGCATTTTCAAACGTATTCTGTTGTCATGGAGCTATGCTCCCTGGGAAAATAAATGATTGCCATTAACCAACATACACTCCCTTTCAATACCACAATAGATCTGCTGAATTATAAGTTCACATAGCCATTGATTTTAAAATAAACAAAATTAATATCAAATTGCTGAATAAACAGAATTCGTATAGCAAAGTCACACCTTATTTAGCATAATAGCATACTAACAGCTGGTAAAGCTGTATAATCATGTGTTATTGTAAAGACGGAATTATGGTTATTGTACAAAATACAAAAACATGTCACTTCCAGACTTGATTGTGCAGATTTACAGTCAATTATGTACATAATGTGAATGATGATTATTCAGCAAACCATTTAGTAATTTATCACTTTCATATTATTATAGCGATTGATTGGAATGGTTTTTTTTAATGCAAATTGTTTAAACTGTAGATCAAAGCATAAATCTGTGCTAATGTCATCTGCCTCTGTGAGTCATCTATGGAAAAATCGTTTCGGCTTTAGGGTCGGTGAAATTTCAAATAGTAAACAAACATGGAAAATTGTGGCCAAGTGTTCAGTGGAGGTTCTCTGAATGTACCTGTTGAAAATGACACACCTGGTCATCTCCTTCTCCCCGAGGCTTCGCCACAACACCCCTACAGTACGTGACAGAACCGCCATCTCAGGGGACAGTCCCCCAATAGGCCCTATAGCGTGATCACAAGGCCAATTAGCCGCCTGCTGTGTGGCTCCTGAAAGCCAGGGGCCCAGAGAGCAGCAGATTGCCCAGTGCACAGGAGGAGGAATGAGGGGACTAATTAAACGGGATCCCCTCTGCCTACCTCAACAGCCCTTTCCACAGACCAGAGACAAATTAAGCGTCATGACAACATACTTGTGGCTGCTCGCCCAGCTGTCACCGAGGCTGTTTCTGAGCACCACAGTGTAATTTTAACCTGGAAATGAAAGGTAAAAAGGTACCAATGAGTGATATATCGTGGCGACCACTGGAACATCTGAGATGGCTGCTTTTCTTACACTGAAATTACTAACAGTTTAAAGGGAAATAAAAGCTGATATGTGATTTTCCCTCCGCCGACCCCACTTGAGTGAATTGAATCAGACTGATAACCTTATAACAAATAAGTAAAAGCAATAAAAAATAGAAATTGAAGGAGGATTAGATATTTTTGCGGCATATTACTTGTGTCATGTTCATTTTCACTTTTATGAGGTCAGCTTAATTTCTACATTGCGTCACCTTCCCATGTCTGTGTCGATGTCTAGAGTCTTTAGCATGCATAGGGAAGGTATACTGCATTTCCAAAATGAGATAAGAATGTCCCCTCCCACATAATCTGGATTGGTTTATAGATTAATTTTCCTGGAGTTTTCTTCTCACCCAGGAGGTTGTAGGTTAGAGGTGTCATTGCACAACATACCTGTGCTACCTGTTATTTACCCAAAGGGGGTCATAATTGATTTCCCAGTGCAGGCCACTAGCTGCTAGGCTGTAATTAAATTGTTTACCTACTCCCCTAATTAAATCAACAAGCTTGTGCTGTCTCTGGCCTTTTCCTAATAATTGGTGCATTCGTGGGACTGGGCTGCAGTAATCTAGTTGTATAATTGTCCCAAAGTGGCTTTTCTAACCAAAGAATTCTGCATTTTCCCCTTGTTACCCTTTGCTTTGCATGGCAGCGATTTTGACATTAAAGGCAATTAAATTCTATCAACTGCAACCAGTTGAATAAAGTGCCCGGAAATGTAGATTACAAATTTCTTATACAGCTGATTGAATTGCAGCCATTAGAGTATAAAGTGAAACCAATATAGAAATGGCAAACAAATCACATAATATTTATATATAGCAAGCACTAATTTCCTTAATAAACCCTCATTGCCTCTCCCTGGGGAAAAGCACTAATTCTCATTTGTAGTGTCTACGTTTTGATCTCTCATTACTTTTTCTGACCAGGAATCAAACAGGAGAAATTGTTCTTTTTGTATTTTTTCTCTTCTTATTCCAAAGTAAATTCAGAATGTTTGCCTACAAGTAATTTTCTAACATCTTGTCAAATATCCAGCAATAACCCACAACAGCACACAGTGTTTTTCCTTATTTTTTGACATCATGGAGAGACTTTGTTTTGTCATCACAGTTTGCAAATATCTGCGAGGTTCACCTGATAGGTTTATGATAGAGATCCAAAACTTTTTTAGTATTTAAACTGCATTGATTTTTATCACACGCTGTCCTGAGCCAGAAGACGACGTAATTTCAGCATTCATCTTTTATTTACATATGATCTGTGGCTATATGAATTATAATGCAGAGAGATTTAAGGCTTATCTGAAAGCAGGCAGTGTGTCAATAGATAGATTCATATCTTCTAGATTCTAAAATGGCTAAGTTGACACATTTTGACAGCCATGAAAGTTTTGCTCCAAAATTAATAATTTCACCAGTTCTTTGGTGGTCTAAGTTTTTTGCACAGTGCTATACAATCTGAGATCTTCACATTTATAAAGTAGCATTTACTGTTCAGTGTTGAAATGTATACGTACCCTGGAATGGAACTGAAAACTACATTCAACGCTCCAGTGCTGCCCTTGTATTTTGAATTTGAAAACTGATCATTGTTGTAATTTAACATCCCCGAATGCAAATTTTCTTAGTTTTTGTTAGTATTCTCTCTCCATGCATTGTGTAATTATGGTGCAACAAGAATGGTTTTTAAGATCATAGCAACAATAGTAAACTGAAATTGCAACTGTGTATAGGATTTTAATAACCACGACAACTGTGTTTTATACTCTGGGCAATTATGCAGAGATTTAATTTTATATTCTGTAATGATTTTACTAGGATTTGATAAATATCATGTCATACACAATCTTTTAAGAGATTTTTACACGAGTTCCTCTTGCAATATTCTAGTCACATATAATGGAATCTTCAAATAATTTGTTGCGTTTGTCTTGTCACAGATGAACATAAAAGAAAACAAAATAGTTTTTGGATTTAATAAAAATGATTAATTGTGTCTAAAGTCCCATCTGAAGTGCTGAGACAAAGCTGTCCATCGTATATAAAACTTTATATTATATTATATAAAAATGATCATTTTAATTTTTGTATGACTTTCGCAAACATAGCTCACTTTTCCTAAATAAAAGTCCATTTTGTGTTCAGTCTCCCTATTTTCCACAACCAGGACTACTGATTTGAAATCAAGCGGAAAATCCTGTGTTTGGCTGCAAGTTTACTTGCAATAAATACTTTGATAAAGTACATCGAGCTTGCGACCCGCTAACGTTTATTGTGACGCTTCACCAGGTTTTAAGAGCAGTTCCTTTAAGCTGATGCCTGTTGAGCTGCAGTTCTGATTCAAATGCATCAGCTTGCTTGGCCAGCTAAGCATGCTGTGTGTTTTGGGTCATTTGTGTCACTGGGTCACTTGGCAGCCGTAGCTCAGTGTGTACTCTCTACACTTCAGGTTTGGATCATGCTCCTCTGTGTATGTGGAGTTTATATGGTCCCCCTGTCATGGGTGCTTCCTCCCGCAGGATTTTCTTAATTGGCTCTACTGTAAAATTGTTTGTTTGCATGTGCCCTGTAATAGACTGGCACCCCACCTTTGTGATTTATGATTTGTACTCCACCAGCTGTTTTGTTATTTCTAAGGACATTTGAAATCGATGTGGGTTTCATAGATAACTGGTGAACATTTTGGTGTAGCCCTGGGCTCACGGAGTGGGACGATATTCTTCCTACGTGGACTGATGATGATCTTTAATAGAAAAACAAACCTCATAGTCTCAAGCTAAAGCAAAAACTAACCAGAGCAAAGTCCAGGCTGCAGAAAAAGTGTCTTCACTGTCTACCGTCTAAGGTAGCTGCTTATTATTGTCACCAAGGGTTCATGAAATTGAGGCTATCTGTATCCTAATCTTTGAAATCATTCCAATATAATGTCTGCTATCATAACTTATTTAATATCAAGTTAGAACCCATACCACAGGATGCCTGTAAGGTCCAGCTAACATTATAGGAATGTAAACTCTGTAACTGCTATAACACATTACTTATAATTCCAAATTTTCCTTCAGGGATTTATAAAGCATCTATCTATCTATCTATCTATCTATCTATCTATCTATCTATCTATCTATCTTATACATGAGACCTTAACTGACTTGTGGCTCAGTCTTCTGTGCCTAAGAGAAACCTGGCTTAACAAGTTGACTATATGGCACTAAATGCGTCTGCCCCCTCTGAGTATACTAATAAATGAACCTTCATGCTAATCACTGAGGTGGTGGTATTGCTGCCCTGTCTGAGTCAATTCTAGGAATCTCTAAGAAGTTGGGTTATAGATTTAGCACATTTTAAATCCTGGTCTTTGATGTTTCTGGCTCACTCACCTGACGCTCCCCACTGTCATTTACTCCTATTGTTGTTTATAGACCTGCGGGTCCTTAGAGTTGTTTTATACAGGAATTGGCGAACTTCCAGACTATTCTAGTTGTTAGTATAGACAAAGCTGTAATTGTTGGAGATTTTAATATCCATATGGAAAACGATATCCTCAGAGAATAGTATTTGCCTCTGTTCTGGATTCTGTTGGTGTTCTGCAGAATGTAGTTGGGCCTACTCATTTCTGTAAGCGTACACTAGACTCAGTCTTTAGTCATGGTATTTCTGTGGAATGTGTATCATTTTTTCCACTAAATCCTATAGTCTCAGATTATTCTCCCTTAGTATTTGAAGTACAGCTTAGGTTTGCTACTCCGTCTATTCCCAGATACCATGCCATTTGTTGCATTACTTCATCAGCTGCCGCAGCCTTTTTTAACACACTTCCCCAGTCGCTCGTTTTGATAACATCTCTAGACGTTTTCAAGGTTACCTGCTGGAAAGAAAGGCTTTTACATTACAAAGAAGCCTTAGTCATGGCTGGATGCACGTATCTCTCCAGGCTGATGAAAAATAACAAAAACAATGCTAGGCTCCTATTTGAATCTGTGTCTAGAATCTAGACTGACGTAGAATCACGCAGCATTAGTTCCACAGATCCCAAAAGCTGTTAGAAGCAATGACTGTCTAAGATTTTTCAATTGGAAAACAACTGAAATCAGAAAGAAAATTCAGAGTACTTCATCTACTGGAAAAATCTTCCAGAATTCAGCTTATCTTGCTGTATTAGATACTAAAAGTGATCAGAAATGTTTGAATCTTTCACTCCTGTTGGAGAATCTAAACATCTGAATATTAACTTCCTCTTAAGCAGATAACGGCATGCTGGTATCCATTATTACAAAGCTAGTTAAAGAGTTAGCACTATCACTTAGTGGCACCTTACTAAATATGATTAACACGTCTGAAAGCCTTAGATAAGTACTGAAACCTCTTAAAGTGGCTGTGGTCAACACAAACAAGGTTAAGTTCATGCCCATCCCTTTGGTTCTCCTAACGATGCGCTATATCTGCTTGCACAATTGCGTACCAGAAAGTGTGTGTGAACGGTGTTGATTGTAGCTCTGGCATGGCTGGTGTGTTCTTGGCAGTGTGTACAGAATTTTAACCTGCACATGACCACCTCTTTCTTCAGCCATGTCCGGCCACAGTTATGTCAAAGTTGCATCGTGTTGTCATGCGGCCGCTACCACGGTGTGAAGAACGCTTCCCAGCTAGAAAAGAGACGCTCCAAACATCTCCAACAGCACAGATGCCCCACCACGCTCTATCTAGACAGGCGGTTCCATCCGTAGGAGCTTGGGTGTGAGAAGAACAGAGAGTAGTGGGATTCAGATGAGGAACTGAGTGCAGTGAGGACCTCATTATCTTTAAGTCTTAACACAACCATGTAAGAACCTCTTCTTTCCCCACCCAAACACTTGAACCCCCCTCCCCCACAAACATTTCAAGCACGAACTGGTCTTTACAGTCCCAGCTAATCATACTCACAAAACCCAGTTGCTGCACAAATGTAAATATTTACCCATTCTAATTGCACGGTTACCAACAAAAGGCAACATGTACCCACAGGCAATCGCATGCTTGTATATACGCAGCATGTGACCACATAGCTACATGACACAGCTTCACGCAGCCCGCTTCGACATGTCAAGGTTCTCCACCCGCTCTTTGCCATAGCACTCATCTCCTGTAGATCCATCAAGGCGGGTCACTAATATAGCATACTCTGCTCTGAGGTCTCTGCTAGGCGGTGACCTCAGATAAATGGCAAATCAGTCCTCACAGCATCACAGGATCACGCACAACCGAAGTTGGTGCACCGGTGACTCGTAATCCTTCTCATCCAACGTCTTTTGTGCAAAACTTTTTTTTTCTCTCTTTCCTCGTCCTGCTTTCTTCTTTGAAAATTCTGTCATAAAAGCACAGCCCAATTAAGTCAGCAAACTTCTATGTGTTAATTAGCTTCCTCATTAAATGGCAGCTCCCTTTCATTAAAAGGGTGACGGTGGGAGCATGGAATCCCGCTGAGCTCTCCATCCCACCGGCTGAAGAGGGATTTGCTCAAATTGGGGGCAGCGAGACAGGAGGTGGGGGTGGCAGGACAGCAATTATACCCTGAGTCAGAAATGGAGATCCAGGCCATATCCATGCCTTTCATTGTAGCAGGTGGCTAGTTTTGTTAGCTAACCAGTTAGTGCTCTCCGTTACACCCCAGGGTCCTCAGTGTTCCATTACTGTGAGGCTGCCTTTCAGCTCGAGCTGTCGTCCATCTCCTGCCTTACCTCTGGATCCCTTGGTTCAACGTAGGACTCGTGGAGAAAAGCACTGAATGGACCCAGTCCGTTGTGCACCATATTAACTTAATGTGCCCCTCTCTGTCCACAAGGCTCTATTTGATACTAACAAGCAACACTTTTTTGTTCTTATTATTTTTCTTCCATCTGCTCTTGGCTTGGCCCCGTCTCAGACCATCGGCCCATTCCCACAGTCATTCCATTATTGAGCTGGCATCAAATACACGGCATAAAAATAGCAGAAGTAGATGCTGGAACGTAAGAATAGCACTTAGTGAAAAGCACGGCAAATGACCTCAAAAATGGTCTACAAAAAATGGAGACTGGTGCTTTTAATACCCAGCCTATGGTTTTGGTTGGGGCCCCGTTTACAGTAATTTGCAGGATGGCACACATCTTAATATTTTTAATTCGGTTTCTTCACAGGTTAACTTAAATGAAGCAAATACTGAGAAGTCCTTCAGGTTTCGTCTGCCATGCTACTCACAACTTAGACATACGCATAACTATAATCAAATTTCATAACCAGTGCAGCTCTCAATAAAGAAAAATACCCAGAATTCTTACATCTATAACTACTAATCTGTACATTTAGATAAACATTTAAAGATCATCTATAGACATCATATAGCATAATGGTTAATTACAGGCCTGTTGGGTTAATCCCAGTTCCCTGCTATTAACCTTAAAGCGTGATTTAACCTCTGTATTTCTGACTCCTGCTCAGCAACAATGTAATAAATGATACTCATAGCCCTGTACTGGGTAAGTGGTAGGAGGAGAATTCATGGAAATATTGCTATTGCTGGAGAAGCAACTTCTTGTTGTCTGGGTTTAGACCACATGGAAGCTGCAAAAGTGAAAAGTGATAAATGACCTGATTGTGTCCTCTGACCATGGATCTCCTTTCTGGTGCCATTATATCTAAGTGCAGCATTTGATACTGTAGACCATGACATTCCCTCAGAACAGTTATAATGTGGTATTAACGGGCAAGCCCTGTACTGGCGTCAGTCTTCTATAACCGTCCTCTTCCACAAATCCTCTGAATCCACCAGAGTGATGTCTCACAAGAAAAATTTAAGATGTGTGTAGCTAGATGGCCAGTAACTTCCATTGACTAAACCCAGTTAAAACAGAAGTATTGGCCTTAGGGCAGCTTGAGGTTGATGGTGAAATCCTGACGATTTTTTCTGTTAAACTTAGCGCAGTCGTTAAGATCTTGGTGCCGTCGTTAACTCAGACCTGCCATCTGGCGCTCACATGGGACCACCATTTTTTCGTGAGGAATATAGCTCAATTTAGGAAGATGTTGCCCATCCATGTTGTGTAAAAACTAAACCATGCTTCTATAAGTTCCAGACTGGACTGTTTTTGTCTCAGTATGGCTGCAGAGTGCATGTTGTATGGACTGATTTGAATGTAACACCTGTAAGTGCAGTCCTTTTGGTCTGGCACACTGCCAAACTGTACGTACTTAAAGTAGTAGATAAAAGTCAGGCAGGTATTTTGATCCAATGGTCCACTTGTTATAGTCAAGGACGGAACAGAATGGAACCACCATAATGTTCTATGTTCTGGGTGTGATATGAACAAACAAATATGAACAAACATATTTGCAAATTAATGACTGCTTTATAAATGTGAAGTTTTCCAATGAAAAATGTAATTTTCACTGGAATGTGGACATTTAGCAGGAGTGACTAAAACTGCAATGTAAAACTTCTAAACATGTTCAAGTCATGTCCACTTCGGTGAAGAATTTAACCAGTCAATTCTAAATTCTGCCTTAAAACCACTTGACCATTGTCGAGCTAAAGTACATAACCAACATACCCAAAAAAAGAAAACTGTCTGGAACACACTACACTTTGGCATACTGTGCCCGCTTTAGAAGGATGTTTTTTCATTTTTACATACAGATAAACGTTGTATTGACACTTCAGCGTATTTGGTGCAATATGGGCAAATCCCACTCTGGATGGAAATGCAGTTCATGCACGTCTGCATTTGTATTAAATATTAATGTTGTGCTTCAGATGTTATGGTTTCCGTGCCTTCAGGGAAAGGACGTTGATGTTGCTCTTGGCAAGTTTTTGGATGGTACTTTTGTTTTACCTTTGAAAGCTTTTGTTGGCCTATGAATGCAGAATGGAGAGCGATGTTCACTTTGAGGAAAAACATAACACACACCACATATAATGCAGTTATTTTTCAAAATAAATCGCCAGTTATCGTCAAACACTGATGGTTATTGTAAACCATTAGCCAAACCATTACCAAACCAAAAGTACCCTATTTGATCAAATATTTACCATTAAAGAACTAAATCATTAGGTTAAATGACTGAATTATTGCATAAAACTTTGACTGATCGCAATGCACTGAAGAAAATATTAAATATTTGAAGCACAGAGGAATGGAATTTTAATCTGAAAGTTCATGCAAATCTAGTGCCATTTAAGAGTTATTTTTATCTCCAGCAATTTGACAGCTCTCTGCAATTTTAATTTAGCCAACAAATTGCGTATAAAATTTGGAAATAAACTCAAATGATTGTGGTGTTAAAAAACTTCATCATTAAAAAGGAACAAACAGAGATTGGTGTAAAAATAATGTCTGTTGTGAAGTTTTACATCCCCAAATCAGAAAAAGTTGGGATGGTATGGGAAATCCAAATAATAAAAAAATGCAGTGGTCCTTAAATTTATTTTGACTTTTATTTCATGGCAGACAGTATGAACCCAAGACATTTCATGTTTTGTCTGGTCAACTTCATTTCATTTGTTAATATACATCCATTCCTGCATTTCAGGCCTCCAAAACATTCCAAAAAAAGTTGGGATGGGGGCAATTTAGGGCTAGCAATGAGTAATGAGTAAAAAAATTAAATAATGATGTGATTTCAAACAGGTGATGACAAGAATGACAAGATTACTTCAGAGAAAATAAACAGGAAAGTAATAAATAACGAAACCAGCATTAAGATTCTAAGATACTTTGGTTAGAAAACAAGCACAAACTCTTTCATTCAAAGACAGACTTCTTTGGCTTCATATCAACCTTTTCATACTTTGAACTGCTGATAATGAATTATGTTCAAATAACATAGGTCAGAAATAGCTCTTCTAGGATATTGGTAGACTTCATTATTTTTTTAATGCAACTGTTTTTTATATTAATTATTTATGTAGACACCTTTCAACTTTGGCTGTATTGCCCCCTAATTACAAGTCTACATTCTAACAATGTTTTCTTTAATGCCACTTTTAGCATATCTTGGTTTTTCTCCCCATTATATGCTTCTTCAGCAACGAAGGATCTGTAGAGTCATGACAGCTTCTTGGTGCGCTTTAAAGATGTTTAAGATTTAATTACGATTCTAAACAGTCCAGGCAGCCATATGGTGTCAGAACTCCAGACATATGTACTGCCAAGCATCAGTGCAACATGCTGCCTCCCATCATGCATTGGTTGCCTTTCGCTCTCGAGTCCCTATGCACTTTCATGACGGTTTGCAGGCAAAATTCTCGAAAGAGGTGAATTAACAACAAATGTAGCCCCCCCCCCCTCCCTTTCACACTCCCCAGGACCACTCATTAAGATTCCGTCGTTAATGCTGTAGCCATCTGCTTCTGGTTCAAATATTAGGAGTTTTAATTCAAAATTGGAATAAAACCAGTAGGCTGCATTATAATTGTAGGCATGTATGCATGCAGGGGATCGTTGACTATGACAACGCCTTCCAAATGAGTCCACGGAATACATAACATGGGTGTTTTATTCCAATAGTTAAAGATTGCCACATTAAGAGTTAAGAAGAGGACATACTCAGAAGGATCAATGAAAAAGCCACCTATAGTTGAAATAATGTCACATTTGCAGTTTTGTTTGCATTGGATGACTTGTAAAACGTTCGGACAATAATTTAAAACTGTATTATTGCAAAACACACCCTATAAATTATCAATATGTAGAGGAAAAGAAAACTAAGGCAATATTTCCAAATCCACAAAACAATCAATTGAACATTCACGTTTACTCTTATGAAATTTTTTTCAGTTACTGCAGAATGTCACCCCTTATTTTTGTAAATTTGGTATTTTCTTAATTGTTATAACCATATGTCACATTTTTTTACAACAAACCATAGGTTTTCCAGAATTCAAATAGTGACGAAATCAAACTTCATGACAAAATTATTAGTGTTGTCCTGGCCATCAGGCTGGGAGTCTTCTGAAAACTGGCATCAAATCCTGAATGTCTGGAAAACAATTTTATTACCATGCAATCAGCACATCATAAGCTCCAATTGATAACCTAAAGCTCTTAGGACAATATGAAGTAACTGCATTCAATAAAATTGCTCAGTTACTCAAACGGAACTGGCAGAAATTAACTGTGGATTCCCCCAATTCATACACACGTCTAATTAATACAAAATGCTTGACAGAACAACACAATGATTCCTGAATTGCATGAAATCACAACGGTACATATAAGTACACCCAGTAGTCTTAAAAAATGCTTTATTATTATTATTATTATTATTATTATTATTATTATTATTACTATTGCTTTTCTAAGTAGGAATAAAGCAATGCAATGTGATGTCAGAAATTATTTTTTATTCCACAGCAGGCATAGAAAAAATAAAAAAAGATGTGAAAAGGTTTTAATTGTTGAGCTACAGAATTTATGTTGTTTTCATAGCACCAAGATATATCTAAGATATTCTAAGCTATGAATATGTTTTCATCAGAGGCATTATTGCAAGACTCACTATGCATTTGGTGTGAACAGTTAATGAGTCATTGTACTTAGGGTACAAAGGGAAAAGGAGGTGCGACAGAGCGGTCTCACATTGATAGGTTCTTCTGCTGAATGCCTGGCAAAGGGAACATGAACTGCAAAAATATTGCATCCACGATAAAGGCCAGTTAAGACTAATGCTGGTACGCCGATGGTTTTTGTTTATGGGATTTTAGGTCTGATTTGGGAATTTTATGTACCAGTTTGAGGTTAGTTCAGCTTGGGGTCCCTGCATGGAAGCACAGACACAATTCCAGTCCATTAGAGGGTACAGACGTGTACACTATGGGCTCAGAGCTGGGAATGGAGCTTATGCTCATAACTCAGGTGGTGTGAAGATGCAGGGCTACATGATTAGCTACCACATAACCCATAGGTATATAAAAACATGTTTTACATTCTTTATATTCTAGTGGCCAACTTAACAAACTATATCACACTTCCTCTAAGTAAATAGTAAAAGCTGGAAAGGTATAACTCTTACAGAACCAAAATGACTTTTCTTTATGCTTTTCATTAGTACCAAAACTGTCCACGCATCAGATCTTCTAATATTTACCAAATGAATGTCTCCACTATTACCATGTTTCCATGACAACAAAGCGCAAGGCGCTGACTTACATGGCCCTTCAACGTTTAGTACTAAGGGGAGGCAACTTCAACAGAATGAAAGTTAAACCTGGGAGCTTTTCACACATACATCCTGAAAGGGGAAGTGCCAGATAGAGAGAGCAAATTATATTACTCTCAAGAACACTTGCAAAGTAAGTGGCCGATTTAGACTTTGTAAATGTGTCAAATAAATATTAAAAAGCATTCAGGCAATATGTTAATGAAGATCTCCTAATCGTAGCGATAATGGTTGGTGGAATGCTAATTATGACATAATAATCCTATTTTTTGAAGTAGTACACTGGGAGACGTAAGGCTCTTTCTCTCCATGCTATCAGAAGCCTGGAATCTTGGTGCAGTTTGTAGTTTGTGATCATAAGAATGGGTTCTCTAGAAAAGTATGGAAAAAAGAGAGTGAGAGAAAGACAGATGGCAGACTACAGTACTGAATACTCTAGACTAGAGACTCATAATTACTCATGTAATAACAGGATGAGTGTTTGTCTATAAGCACAGGTTATTTTGATATTTCATGATTGTATCTTTGTGTTTAGTACCAAATCATTTGTAACTATTCTAGTTTCCACCCCCCCCCCCCCCCCCCCCCCCCCCCCCCCCCCCCCCCC
>JAACJT020000064.1:15736813-15754181 GCA_009936485.2 Gymnarchus niloticus | reverse complement strand
GGGGGGGGGGGGGGGGGGGGGGGGGGGGGGGGGGGGGGGGGGGGGGGGGGGGGGAGGGGGGGGGGGGGGGGGGGGGGCGGGGGGGGGGGGGGGGGGGGGGGGGGGGCCATGCTAGCAGAATGCTAGCCGAGAGCTAGCAGAGTACTACATGGGCAGACTGGACTTACTCTGCAGCTGAATGGTCGGCTGTGGGGGCCGTGGTGGAGGCTCTTCTGAAATGCAGAGTTCAGGGGGAATAAGAGGAAAAAGAGAGAGGAAAGTGGGGCAGTGATAGTGGGCAGGAAATTAGGTGTGAAACAGAAGAGGTCAGTCATCACGCACGTTCATGCAGTCAGGAGCTCAGCATGCGAAGCTGCATCATTATCGCCTTGAGTGGTGGCTACAGGACAGACACGTGCCAGGGGAGTGGAGAAACGGGACATCTGCTGTGGAATCAAAGGACAGTCTGCTCACTGGGCCTTTAGGAACCATTCTGGGAGCTGCCACAACCCAACACCAACCCCTCCATACCGTCTCGCCATTAGCCCCACTCACTTTTAGCCCGTCCAGGGAGCTGGGTGGGCTGGGCGCTGGCCAGATCCATGCCCAGCACATCTGGGGGGTCCATTGGATTGCCAAGGTAAAGGCTGGAGACAGGAAACAGGGATTAGATAGATGTTAATGGGGGGGGGGGGGGGGTCACAGTGTCTACATGGCTACCCTACCCTGGTTCTTGGGGAAGGGGCTACAGGGTATGTAAAGCATCTTACTGTGGCCCTGGAGGAAACATAATAGCTGTAGGAATCAACGCCTAACCAGTGCTGTCGTTAAAAACCAAGCTTAGATTTAGTGGCTGTGCTCTGCTGCCCTCTAGTGGCAAAATGAGCTACTACACATCTAGACTGGATATTCACAACAGATAAGCCAGCTCCAGTGTATGCCAGGAGTCATAGCAGTAACTGATCTGACATTTTCAGTGTGTTGACTCCAGTAATTGCCACAGCTATTAGGCATTCATTCTAAAGTATTAGCCAACTTAACACCTCTTCTCCACTAGGGGCCAGAGATAATATAGCTCTTACTCATCAATCTTGTCAGGAAAACCCCAGCAGCGGTGGGGATTGGTGTCTCCGTGGCCAGTGTGGATGAAGCTGTGCTTGAGTGGCCGGCTGATGTCATTGGCTGACAGGCCAGCCACCGAGGTCACTACGTTCCTGGGGAACTGGCCAACCTTCAGTGTACGTTTGTTCTGCCCACGCCACCAGTAGTTCTCCGCCCTGTGGCACAACAGTAAGGGGAAGATGGGAAGATGCTCTGAATGCATCAGCTCCAGCCGGAGTTCTAGTGCTCTAGTTCTGGTGGGCCTGGCATTTTACGGCAAGGACCCGGTCAATCCCAGCTCCTGAACGGGTCGAATAATGCATACATACCTGCCCTCTATAATCGTGATGACATCATTTGTCTTGATGAGCAACTTGTCCGGCTCTTCAAAGTCCTGCAAGGCTCTCATGTCTGTGGGCATGGTCTGAAAGCATAGCAGGATAACGCAACCTTTTATAAATGGACCCTCGCCCCCTACTGGTGGCATGTGTGAACTACCATGCACATTTCCTCTCACAGAACCAAGGCCAAACCTGGGGGCCGCTATCAAATCAAAGAGGCACAGAAATGTGTTTGACAACATTCTTCTTGAGATGAATGAAAGCCTTCAATATGAGAGGCATTCACTCCGGCAAGGGGACAGGGCTACAACTCCGTGGACCGGCCTCACCTCCACTAGGAACTCCCGCAGAGCCACGAAGGTAGGTCTGTCATCAGGCTTCTGGGCCCAGCTCTGCAGCATGACGTTGTAGATGTCCTGGGGACAGTCCTCTGGTTTGGCCAGCCGCTCGCCTTCCTTGTCGATTTTGTGGAGGATCTGTGAGTGCATGCACACAGACATACTCTGAAGGCAAGGCTAAGCCATCACACACCAAAAAAGTGCCATCCAGAAGACCAGAGGAGATACCCCACCCCAAAAAAGGCCCCGTGCCCTCCCCACACCTGGCTGCCATTGAGGCCCAGCCAGGGTTCCTGGCCATGGGAGAACATCTCCCAGAGAGTCACGCCAAACATCCAGGTGTCACTGGCATGCGAGAAGGTCCGTGTCTTCAAGCTCTCCGGCGCACACCTAGAACACACACACACACACAAACACACACAAGTGAGGGTCGAGATTAGGTAGCAACAGAACCTCCAGATGTCTAAACAACAGACCCTGTATTGCTGTATCTGGGGAACCGCCCGGAAAGCGATCAGGCAAACCAACGGCTGTCGTAGAAGAGTTAGCAGGCAAGAGGGCGAGAAAGAGTTTGGTCACAGGCAAGGGGCTTTGGTGCTGACAGGGAAACCAAAGTAAGCAGTGACGGGGGGAAGAACTAGGACACAGAGCTGGGATACGGGTATCCAGCAAGACACAGCCTGACACGGATAACGAGGCACAGACGCAGGAAGTGGAGACAGAATCGGACTCTCACCAAGCAAAAGGAACCTTGCGCTGCTCCTGCATGACGTAGTGGTCATCGTTGCCCGGCAGCGCCCTCATGAGGCCGAAATCGCCGATCTTGATGAGGTCGTTCGAGGCCAGCAGGATGTTGCGGGCAGCCAGGTCGCGGTGGATGAAGCGCCGTGACTCCAAATAAGCCATGCCACTGGCAATCTGGATGGCGTAGCGGCAGAGGGTGGAGATAAGCAGGTGGCCCTGGGTCTTCCTCAGCCGGTCCAGCAGAGAGCCAAGGGGTGCCAGTTCCGTTACCTGTGAGGCGTCGCGTGACAGAAAGTGACACTGCTGGGTCAACTACACATGCTCAAAGGACAGCCTTAGTCTTCAGACTGTTGTACCCATCCAATGAGGCTTGTTTCCTCTACCGCATTTTCTTTTTTTTAGTAATTTAATCTTTATCATACATCAATTAAAATATAATAAAACAATTGAAATCCAACCAAATTTCCAACTCAAAATAATACAGATTCCAATTAAACCACACCGATAATTAATACGCCATGTAAATAAAGTCCATCCTAAAACACATACAATAAAATCCAATTAACACTGCATCAAATGCAAACCAAATACATTCAATGCAACCAACAATAAGGACTAGGGTAACCAATGCAGTAATTCAGAACTGGGTTTATCAAGCTTCCACAGCAGGCTAAACGATAGTAGAGGGGGTGTTTTTGGGAAGAGCTTCCTCACCATCTTCATGGGATGCGTGAGGACGACACCATAGAGCCGGATGAGGTTCTGGTGGTTCAGCGAGTGCATGGCGTTCACCTCCCGAATAAAGTCGTCCAGGGCGTCGGGTTGATCCAGCAAGTCCGTCTTCAGGCACTTCACAGCCACGTTTAACTGCAGGAAGGACAGGATGGTCTTCAGAATCTCATGTCCCCAGAACCCCCCATCTAACTTAACAAGTTGTAGCATAGTGTTCAAGAGCACAGACTTGTAATCTAAAAATCACCGCTGTTGCCAAGGGGCTAAATTTGCCGTGGTAACCTCACATCCGGCCACCTCGGCCTGCTCACCAGGCTGCCCGTGGGTGTGGTCCACTCGCCACGCTTGACCACACCAAAGGAGCCGTCGCCCAACTTCTCACAGAGCTGCAGGTCTCGGTCGCTGATGAGGCAGGTGAGAGCCAGAGGCTGGGCATCTGGAGGCAGTGGAGAGCGCGAGGGGCTCGGGCTAGGGGTGGGAGATGGCTGGGGGAGCAGCCCACCAGAGGCCTGCGGCTGAGGCTCGTGTTCCGACCGCTTTCCGCTGAAAACCTGAGGACCGGGATAAAGAATGTGGTAAAGTGTGAAAGACACCCAGCGAGACTCAGAGCAATGACTTAAAGCTGGGTTCGCGGTCAATCCCAGGGTGATCGTCAGTCTCATCCTCACAGAGTCCAGCTGGCCCTTGTCACATGAATTAGCCAGCTCAGGATAAGTGGGGCCAGCTGTGAATATTCACAAAGGTGCACTCCCTTTTTGAGGATTTGCACACCAAAGCTGAATTTCCTGCCCCACACAACTTGTTTTCCCAGCTACACATTTATTATTTCTGAGGGATTTAAAGACCCTGAACCTATTCTTTGTTCACCGCTACTTTGCTGCTAAGTGGGATGGAATAGAGGCACCTTCTGTGCTAGTCAAGGTCTCTACTTGAATGTCATTCAATAGCACCTTCAAACACAAAACTGAGGTACTACGTCAGCTTAATCGATAACAGATCACCACTTACGGTGGCTGTTTAATATTATGTGACTAAACACTATCACGTATTAACTGCACATTAAGTGACATACAGAGACGGGCGTGCCCAGATAGTCCATACCTTCCCCATCCACGACTTCCGTTTACTCATGGCCTTCCTCCTCTTGACGGCCTCCCACAGACGCCGTTGTCCTGGAAGATGGAGAAGGGGGTGTGAACACAGCAGCGGGACAGGCTGACGGCTGGGCGAGGCCTCGCGTTAAACAAGACAAGGCTGACGCAGGTTGAGATGCTTTCAGCAGCAGTGGTCCAAGCTGAGGGAGATTCATTATTCCCAAAAGCCGCAGGTCTCCCACACAGCACTACGTCACACATTCCTTCACCCACCGTTTCCATGTCAACGAATGGCGGTGTCGAGGCTGAGAAAGTCATTTTTTTTTTCCTGACCAGGCGATAGCGGAAACCACAACCCTGATGAATGGAGGTTTATGATGTCTGTGGGGGGGGACGGGTTTACTGGCACTGAAATGCCCCACCCACCCAGAGCTCACCACTGATTTAGAGAGCTCTGACATCACTTGCACACCTACATAGTAAATCTGGCTGCTCAATCAAGTCTGACCTCCTAAATGATTAAATGGTTTAGAGTGTATGATTGCACGTCCTCTTCAAACGTGTGTCCTGAACCTCGATGCTAACCCTGTTCACCCATAAGCTCCAGCCATGTCATGGTTTCTGGTTAAGCATAGCAGCAAAGCAAAGACAATTCTTACTGAAGAACGTGTCACCACTCAGTGACTAACGGAATTCCATGCCGGTTCTCACCTGGTCGACCCATGCCTATCTTCTCCAGGTCCTCGTTCTTCACGTAGTCGAAGTGTGACAGGCGGGTGACATTGAGGTCGTCACGGATACGTGTGAGGTACTGCTGGAGCTGCACCTCCATCAGGAGGCCCAGCAGCCACCCTGTGCCCTCCTCACTCTCCATGGCAACGCTCAGCCTCTGTACAAGACGGATTCAAAGTTATCTTTTCGTTTGCCAGAGAGCCGACTGGCTGCCGCGTCCCCGGAGAGAGGAACTCTGGCTGGTCCCTGTGTCACTGACAAGAGCGCGCGCACACACACACACACACACACACACACACACACACACACACACACACACACCTCTTCCAGTCAAAATGCTGACACACACACCCAAGCACTTAGTAGGCAGAGAGACAGACCAGTCAGTGTTTCATAAGGTCTGTTGAATCACTACCCACAATGCATCAGTCACTGTATGTCTACTTTCAATGACCCCTGTGGTATCATATGGACAGTACTGTCAGACTAATTGTCACTTCAGCATCTGAAATACATGCAGGGTGCCGTAGTGACACTGCTACATGCAAGGGACACTCACAGAAAGTTGGGGGTGGAGAAGAGAGCCAAGTGAAGCACGGGGGCTGTTTCTCAATACCGGAAGCTCAGGAACTAGCTATGGGAAAGGAAGACATGCCCCAGCAAAAGAGGCCGCTCTAGCTACCAACTGCAGGAGACTGTGGCCAACCTATCCCACATCGATGCAGGAAATATCCTCATCTGTGTGGGACCCAATTAGGGCAACATCATCCTCATTCCCACCTCCTCAACTGATGAAGTTGAATAGGCAGGTGAGAGTGGAGCCTCAGCTGCCTGGAACCCCGCCCCCTTCTGATGGGCCCAGCGCTCATATTCGAGGACTGAAGACAAAAACCGCACTTCCCCACAAGTGACCCAAATCACCGATGTGAAGACACACACGAGGCAAACCCACTATGGAGAGAACAGCAAAAGCATGCCAGCATTCTATTTTTCCACACCAGCTTTCCCCCAACAATACACCGCTTTTGAATCTGAAATGGTCCTGTTAAAAACTTATTTTATTTATGGCCACGCCCCTGCTGAATCTGACATGCCACCAGATAAGCCTGATCGGTTTAAGGCCACACCCCTGCTGAATGTGACTTGCCCCTGTAAAACCTTATTGGTTTATGGTCAGACAATGCTTCCATCCTGGCTTTTTCACAGAACCGCAGCTTGTGGCTTTGAAAATGAATGACTCTGAGATGGAGGCTGACACCAAATCAGCTTTGCGTTATGTTAATGTCCATTTGCAGTTACAACACATTTAATTAGCAACATTATCTATCTAGTCACCATTTTACTTCAAGATGAATCTTGGTGGTTTAGTGTGTTAGCACCTCCTGGGTTGTGAGTTCAGATCCCGCCTCCTTGCCACACTAACACTAGGAAAGAGAGATTGAGTACCACTAAGTTGTATGCAATTGATGTGTCCTGAGATTTAAAAAAACAAGAAGTTTCACATGTGTTTCATTTTCTCATGCACATAATGGAGCACCACCTTCGAGCCGTGATCCTCCCATAGCCACTCCCATTTCTGACAGCATCTAAGGATGCTGTGCACTGTGCAGCATGATGAAGTCTTGCAAACGTACTGAAAGATACAGGCATCATCGAGGCTAAACGATTAGGATTTTCAACACCAAGGTGACACAGAACGTGTTATTGATGACGTATGGCATTAAGGTTCTGAAAGCCTCCATTTAAAAAAAGACATCCACGTGCGTTTGCCGTTCGCATGTTCTCCCCGTGGTAGGCGGCTTTTCGCAACGGCTTGTGTATACGTGTCCCTAGCGTGCCATGCCTTTGGAGTGCAGCTGTCCTGATATGATAGACTGAAAGTCCTCTTCAATCGGCTCTATTTTTTTTCCACACCGGGGTTCCCCCAAGAAAGATTCTGTGCGCATTTTCAATTTTTCCCCATTCACTTAAATATTTGACCAGAACCTATGCTGACACATTAGCTGGATCTCAATTCTCTTTTTCAACTCCCCCACTCGTTTCCTCCCCTTGTCTCCTTGTCCACTAGCTCAAAGTTCACTGAGGAGAGGGAGACAAGGAAATGAAAAATAAAACGGGTGAATTGGGACATCCTAAGGAAAAGTGCGTATTCTCTATTGGAAACAATTCGAGGGTCACGTGTGATTATCCTCTGTTAGTGTCATGTGAAGCTGTAATTCTCCTCTGAAGGAACTGCAAAAGATACACTTGTGTCTCCTTCTGTGTGGGATGTGAAGAAGGATACATTTGCACAAAAGTCTGGCTTCCTACATTTGTCTCCTACGGTATTGGGACACCCATCAACAACTGGAATTTGGAAGCATTTCTGGTGCTGGAGGATAGGAAACGAGTGGAAATGAAATAAGAGAACTGAGATGCAGTCATTAAAATTTGCAAACCTATTACCGGTACTTCACATTTTGTACATCCGTGCTGAAAGTGTCATCTGGCCATCAACCAATCAGATTCAACAGGGGTGTTTCAAAATGAGCAAGGGTGTGGCCATAAATGAATCAGTTTCAACGAGGGCATGGCTTTTAACCAATCAGTTTCAACAGGGGCGTTTCATATTCAGTAGCACATGTCTCTAGGGACAGCTGGTGACGTGCCGCTGCATCTAGTCCTCCCTTTAAGGTGGTTCTCTGGCATTCCCATGATGCTTCAGAGTTAAAACCCACCCTCCTGACAAGGACAGGAGTTATCAAGGACCAAGACTGAGAAATGAACACAGCCAACCTACAGGTCAGTCAGACTCACAAAAAACAAACAACACTTGGAACCAGAACATTCAAGGAGAAATTAAATGCTAAACTTAAAATCCATCATCTGAACGTGCGTTTTTGTGAAAGAGAAAGGAGACAGACTAAACACACAAAGCTGACACCCCTCTCTCAGAAACACACTGAGAACTCACCCTATATACATGGAAATGAGCGGCAAACGGTCGTGCCTTCCAGAGCACATCCAGACGACGCATCCTGAGCAAAACGCTCCACTCGAACCCGGGATGAGAAGGGGGTTCTCTACATTTACCCCACAGCGGAATCCCTGGAGAGTCCCGTCCTCCACAGCCACAGGCTTCAGAAGGGACAGACAGATCCCATGTCATCACAGCAGACATTCCCAGCCGTTCAGCTGCACCCCTGTTCCTCAGACGCGGACAGGGACCCAGGGAAAGTGCACGCAGCGTCTGGGACGTCCCGATTCACGTCAGAGAGGAGTTGCTTGGTCCATTTCCAGGCTTTTTCTTCATATGGCTCTGTGGCCGCCTTTGTCCTCCTCTCCTTCACAGACCCATCTGGGTGTTGATTGTCCTCTTCTTCCCACTCAAGCCGAACTGCTGCAACCTCCCCCATGAAGCTCCGACGCCTCGTATCAAAATAACGGCACACAAACAGGTAGCACACCCTTCAGAGGAACTGCTTTCCCTGATATATTTCATGCCTTCAGTAGCTGTGCAGCCAACTGAACTTAAAGTGATGTTTCTTTCAAGATGAAGCACGTCAGGAATATCAAAGCAAAGTCTGTACTAGTATCACAGGGATGCAGTAACAAACACTAAAAAAAGCTGGGGAGAGTAGAACGAGCTCAGCGCTGTCTAACAGAAAACTGCTGGGCCAAAGGAATTTCCACAGTTTCACAAGACCAGTAACCCAGCAGTGAGAGAACGGGAATGTTCCGGAAGAGAGTCGAGACATTACTTCAGACCTCGCTGGCAGGGTCCAAAACATAGCTGTTTCCACTTTGCTCTTGCTTTCATTAAATGGCTTACAAAACCCAGAGAGGGGGACGTGACCTCCAGCATGTTGTGGAAAAACATAGCGGACCTTCAGAGGCAGGATCAGGTGAGAATACCCAAAATAGCCCAGCAAAAATCAGCCACGCACACACAGCCAGCAAAGAAAGACCCCGTTCTGCCACAGATTCCCTGCCCGCTGAACGCAATGCGTACGTCTAGGAGAAAGGATGGCACATTTCAATCAACCTGTGACCAGTCACGCTGCAGCTTTTGCCCCACAAACACAACAGAGGTTTGCAGTATCCAGGGTATAAGGACCGGCAGGACCGCAAAACCCAGAAATCGCACCTTGGGTGTATCAGTCATCAGATCACCTGACCAGAACACTCCAGGATTGGTTCATTAATCTGCCACTCAGGTCACCGGCAGCGCCTGTCATCCCAAACTGCAGGCGCATCAGCACCACACCGCAATGGGTGCTGCAGTGCATGCATCACCTGACCTTCCAAGAGTGCAATATTACAGTCTGTGAGACAGACAGGACCGTCCTGTTCCACAGGACCTGCTCAAAATGGCCTGGCAGAACCAAACAGTGAGGGGTCTACTTTACCTCCACATCGTTGTCCGGGAGACGATGGTTCTCCGAGCCGTTTCCCAGAGCGACAGCAAACCGTTCCTGTCTGGCTGTGTGAAGATCCTCCTCCCCCTCATCTCCAGGGAGACGCTGATATTCAGCACGGTCAGTCATGGCGATGACTAACCCAGAACGTCGACCTTTAGATTTCACCAATCTAATGACTTAGCAGCAAAATAACAAACGACCCTGTATCATTGATTCATTCCAGATAAATAAAAGCAGCCAATTCCCAGCATCCGTCGAGGATCGAGAAAATGGAACATGCTGATGCCAATGGCGGGGGTCGCCCCCGGCGACGTTTCCTCTTTTCAGCACTCTCCGGGGAAGCCAGGCCAATCAAGGCGGCCAATCAAAACTCAGGCACCGTCCTGCTCAACTCCTATTCGTCAGTGATGAGATCCGCCCAGGAAGGCAGGTGGCCGGGAGCGTGCCCACCTGACTGTAAGAGCTGGCAGCCGACAGCGTTAGGCAGGCCTCTCAAAAAATAAAAATGACAATAATATATATATAAAAAGCACACTGGCATCGTATTTCCACAAGCAGGGCACTTTTTAATTAAAAAGACCCGTAGGCATAAAAAATGAGTGCGAAATTCCCCAGAGTCTACATGCGAGGTATCAGGTTCGCCACAGAAGAAACTCCAAGCCCAGCATGTTCCCGTAATCCCTGAACACCATGCCCCTCAGTCCATCGGTTGCCGCCGCTGCCGCTCTGCCTCTCACTCCCTGTCGTACGGCATTGATTCCACTGGCTCAGCACATCCACCGTCTGTCCGCACCACGATGCTGAGTCACAGCCCTCCCACAACGCACTGCTCCAGCCGCACATCCAGCAGGTGAGCACCTCTCCCACCTTTAACCCATTTTAATGCGCACTCTCTCTCTCTCACACACACACACACACGCGCGCGACAGTCCCCACAGCACCCTCTCCTGCTCAAATCAGCAAGCAAGCACTCTGTAGCATCTCCGTAGCACTGGCAGTTCACCAGTTTACCACCAGAGGGCAGTAATAAAAGACAGCATACTTGCTGCTACTTAGCAAGGGGGATTAATGGCTCGTGCATTACACACCACAGTCAGTCTGCATATGGGGTCTTCTGTTTTGGACCTGTGATGATCTAGGTGGGACCGGGCAGGGGAGGCAGGATAAACCTTTAAATCTGATTAGTAATTCCAAACAGGGGAAGGAAAGACAACAATCTTGTAAGAGTGACCTGACTGCAATGTCCTAAAAATCCACTTTCTACTTAGAATGGGGGTTCATTTATTAGCTGAACCAGACTGTGGAAAAATACTCAGGGCATTGTCCTCTTTCCTGGGGGGAGGCACAGGAACAGTGTGTGCCTGACACCAACTCCAGTCATCTCTGACACCCACCCCACACAAACCTGACAGAAATACCCATCATTCACTGGACTCCCAGCGCTTCTGGGACCTGGGCTCTTCAGGTCTCTCCCAGTACAGGTTTTAAGTCCAGCGGAAATCATAAATAAGCCATCACATCATCTCCCCTTGAATTTTAACCACTACCTTGTTTCTTAACATGTCTGAGTTTTTCTGGTGGGATGTTTAGGGAAGCGTTCAGCAGGATTCATATGCTGAGATCAGTACAACGGCTAACGATGCCAAATCTCACCGTGAGCAGACCAGAATCACGCTCCTCCTCTCTTGAAGGGCTCATCCACACACAGGCAGAAAGCACTGCTCCACGCCCATGCTGAGGTCACCGGGGGTCCACGGACCCTAGGATCTGTCTCTCAAAAGGCAGCTGCACCTGTTATCAAAAGACAAGAGTGGCTCTTGCACACAAACCGTTCATAAATGTTAGAGAGCTAAGAGATTTTGGGTGGGCTTCTGAGAGACTCAGAAAGCTGAGAGGGGAACACGAGGCTAAATTCTCACGACTCCCTGCCTAGCTGTGCATCCACTGGGTCCGCACCCCCACCTTCCAGTTAATGGGACTTCTGCAGGGTGTGGTGCAAACAGAACAATGACGGCTGCAAGGCTGACTACGGAGGGACTCCCAGGGCGTGCGTACACGCGCGCACACACACACAGCTCACGTAGCGCCTAGCAGTGACCAATCTCACAGTCTCACTCCACAATGTCACCGCCTGTAACACAGTGCATCATGAAACCCCCCAGCTGTTTCGGGAGGGGGGGGGTTCCATCATCAGGCCCAGCTGGTCGACTGACGTGACATCAGCCCTCATCTGTTCTGCACAGTGATGCCTGCCCCCCTGCAGGCCAGTTAGGGTAACAGCGAGCATAAGCTCCCATTAACAGACCAACTTTTGACTAATTTTAACATTCGACTGAGCTGTTATATGGGGGCTTCGTAACTATGGCGACACACAATGCTGTCATCACGTCTGATGCCCCAGCGAGGCAGACACCCGCTCCGTGTCAGTAAATACGGCTCCAGAATAAAACCAAACTCAGGACAAACAGCCAGTCGTTTAACCCTAACGAAGGGATATAAAGACTCCTCATCAATCATCAGTCAATGTCAAAACTCTGGGAGAGAGAGTGATTTGAGGGAGAGGCTTTTGAGTACATGGCACAAGTGATGGCAATGCCAGCGCACCAGATGGTATGGGAGGCTCATTAATGCCAGAACACCCCTTGCACCCCGACATAACACCATTCCATCAGACTCAGTAGGGTTAAAATTCAACATGTACTGGAGAAGTGGACAAGGAGCACACAGCCACGGCAGGGATTCTGGATAAAGGGTTCAAATATCAAGGCATAGGAGATGCTATAGTTGTAGGCCTGGGGGTACAAACCTAAACTACTCCAGTCTCCAACAGGGGCCAAACATTTTTAGAATCTGCAAGCTTGAGAAGTCATTTAGCCAACAGAGGGAATGAAATACCGTATAAGGCCGTACAAGAGCCTCTAATAATTGGCACACAACGTAAAATGAATACAAGTACCTTTCACAGGCAACGCATGGAGATTAATGCTGCTCTATTACATAAATTATGGCAGAAAACTAAAGTTACATCTGTAGTGTTTCAATTGTTCATTTAACTAAAGTAAAACACCGTGTGGTCAATGAATGACTATGGGGCCACCTTTCTCGCAACCACGGTATATGACAATCACCGAACCAGTGCAGGGCGGAGGCAGCAGGAAATATACGAAAAGAATGGCAATCTGGGTAGTTAAAATACCACTGACGACAAGACTCATTGTTAAGGGAAAAAAAAGGTTACGAGAAAATGACAAATATAGGGAAAGTGTGCGGGAAACTTGTAGCTACATGTTACAAATCAAGCGTACAAATAATTGCAACAGACTAGAGCAGGACGAGTTGAACCAGCAAACCTGGGCGCAGTGAATCCAGGACGGTTCACTGGCACGGTGGCTCCAGAAACCCGCACTCCCGGCTAGGCAGCGTGCGGGTGGAAGCTGCGGGCTGCGGCGCTCCGCGTGCTTCGGAAAGAAACCCGAGATCAGCTCGGCTGGCAGAAAGTGAACCCCCTCCCGGGAAATATACAGTCTCTCACGCATTCACCGGTATAAATGACTCCTACTTAGACGACGCACACAGGCCCGCTTTATGTGAAAGCCTCACACCCACGTCTGCACGCTGCCCTCGGTGCATGGTGCCAGCAGAAGAACACGCATTTATGCACTTTAAAGACGTGTATTGTTTTCACTGTGACAACATACTGGACCAGTGATGCACTTGCATACATGTGCGGCGCGTTTTAGCCCATTACTGTGTGCGCAATGATCAAAGGGGACGCGTTAAATTCTCCCATTAATAATTCGGATTGTTAACGAACGCATCGGTGAAGGATTTTGTTCGCGGTCCTTACTTTGCGGTCAATCTTGAGCGCATTTTACGCATTGGAACTACGGCCAGAAGGAAAACTTCAGACCTCGATCTACGGTCTAGACCTATGATCGTCCACTGATGTCTCAGACTGCTTCTTTCTCCGTACACATGCCCAGTGTCAGCAGTAAAGTGGGGGGAAAGCGAAGTGGTATATCAAAATATTTGCTTTCAGTTAGCATAGTTTATTCGAGAATGTCAAACTGTCGCCTGAGGCGCCCTTCGGGCCAGCACGTGAACGCCGTTCGCACTCCATCTGCCACTAACTTTATATCATTCAACATTTTAATATACCAACAGACAGTAGGCTACATGTCAAATATCTCGTTATCAATTACACATGTATACCCTTTCAATTGCCGGAACGGGAGTACAGCGAAACAGCAACAATTTGTCGACTAAACAGACACGTTTACTGAATTAATGTACATGTTTTGTAATTGCAAAATACAACCGAGAACTCGTGCACGAAATTCAGTACACAGCTACAGAAGCGCCGAAAGCCGCGGCGGATGTAACAGATTTAATGTTGCGTCGCGACACCCCCGTCGTCTTCCTCTGCGTATAAGATGCGCCTTCCATCGTCCTGGGCTATAAAATCATGAAGCACTCCGGCGCACCGTTCTATTCTCTCGTGTTTAAAAACCGAAGTGCACCATTGAAATAAGTTGTAAAATAAATAAGGCAGATGGGCTCACCGGAAAGCGACGCGCTGCACACAATACGAAAGACAGCTATGGACAGCCTGGGACCCAGAAATCCCGACACGGCGGGGTCTAATAATAACGGACCGACACCCGGGACGGATAGGCTCGGTCCGCCCTTTAACACGAAGCTCTGCTGTTGGACCCAAGTACAGATTCGTGAGACCGGCGTCAGAATATGGATTTCGCCTGCACCGCTTCCTTTCTACACGGCCCTGCTGGCAGGATTAGGAGCCTCCATGCTTAGTGCTCATCGCTCGGCTCAGCCCGCAATCCCGGTCCATAATTCCACTCTTAAAGGGACACACGGGGCGACAGAAAGTGCTCTGCTGTCGGACGCGACCTTGACATGTGCAACCATTCCTACAGAGCCGCTTTGCACGAGTTGGTGAGAGTCTCAGATCTCAGAAACATCACTTGGGTTTTGAGGATCACGGAGGCGCCCTAAATCCCCACTTTCAGCGCTGGGTGGAGACAGACAGCGCTCACTTACTGCACATACGCGAAACGAACGCCACGGCTTGCAAATTGGGTGGGAGTTGCAATCAGCTATACCCCCTGCATCCGCTGCGTTTGTAGGTCAAAGAATAGGAGTGGATGTCATTAGGCATGGTACGGACACGTCCCGACAAGCATTCAGGCATGCTGAATATATATCCCTCATGTGTAACTGCAGTAATTGTTTTGATTCCCTACCAAAATTAAAGCCAAACCGTACACCCCTGGCTCTCAAATGGATCGTTTGTACTTTTGTCCAGATACGTAACTGAATATTTAAGTTTTAGACGCCCATGGGAATGATTATAAAACGTGTTTATTCACGATGAAATGGCATCTGCACATTGCCCATAACGTGGGTTTGCTGGTCGCCTGGGATAAACTGGCTTCCTGTCTACTGGGATATGGGCCAAACTTTCTGTACGACCCAGCACTGGATAAGCAGTGATGAATGGACGTTCAGCATGTGGTCTACATCAGAGAGAGTCCTTGCTCGGTCACACGTGCTTTCCATGACAGGAAATACCCCCCCCCCCCCAGCCCATTCGTTAACAAAAGACACAAACAGCTGCTTACTGCATAAACATTTATTACAGAAATGAAAGCTAGAGGCTCAAAATTCAAAATCCTTACAAGCATTTTTTTTCCCCGCGCACTGGGTTCAAACCACACAAAGGTTGTTCACAGCCAGATTTAGGCTCCCACACAAGATGCCTGCTGGCTGTGAATACGCCTTCCATGTTGCAGAATAAGTCAAACCTGCTGGCCTCCTTTGCTTCCGCCCTTGAGAACAGTTGGAGAGAGAACAGGTTTGTTGTGCAGAAAAATCAAGCGTTTGAATAGCGAGAGGATTCCGACAGGACAACCAGTACCCAATTACTATAAAATAACCTGAATCACCCTACTCTACCTCACCTTCTCGAAGGAGAAGGTTAATGAACCCTTTAGTATCAAAATATTCATGCAAGGAGAGTTCTCCACCTGAAGTCAAATGTGAAAACATGCAGTTTGTCCACTTTCTTTGAATAGGATTTTGTGTCAAATTACCCAGCAGTAGAGAATTGAGTTTTTCCCTGTTCAAATTAAAAGCAGCAGTCACCCTCTATTTAGCTATTAGCCACCTTGCAAGGCTGAGAGTGGAAAAGCTTTGCTTCAAAATATGCAGATTCCAACTCTAAGGTGTACAAAAATGCAAGTATTCAACAAAAAGGCAGAGAGATGTTACCAACTGCATTCAAGTAGAACTGCTTGATTTCATCAGCAGTGTTAAACTCAGTGCTTTTTCCACGCTAATCAGAGCACAACGTTGGGTGTCATGTGACCGGGGCTCAACACCAGGACAAGTCACATGTCCGACCAACAAAACAGCAGTGTGTTACAGCAAAGGTGCAAGTCTGAGGCTCTGAGGACATGAAGGTTAAGGGCTGATGTTGGGTAAAAATTTGAACTCCTCCCAGAAACAGCGGTGTATATACCGAGGTGTCCCAATGCCTTTAGTGCGAGAGACACGGCCCACATACCCTCAGAGAAATGCTAATAAGCTCAGAGTAGAGTCAGCTTGAGGGGGGGCATCTCAAGAATCATGACCTTTTGGTCAGGTGGGCATGTGGCCTTTCTTCCCACTGCCCCTTGATGTAGCCTCCCAGCGAGAGCCCGGTCGAAGTTAGGGTGATGACGCACCACGGACAGCAAGCAGGCATCGCAGACAGTTTGGACATGCAAACAAAATAGTTCAAATTATGGGAAACACTGTTCCCGATAATCAAGTGCAACCTACAGTGAAATATGGAGGTCACTGCCCCCGATACGTACTCGCCGGTAGGCAAAAACTACCGTAACAGCTCCACATTATGGAAGACGCTGCCTCCGATAATGTCTTAGGATTATATATAAAAAAAACATAGCATCCAGCTTGTTCTTAAGGACCAATCTGCCAGTAATTCATCATGTTGTGCTTCCTCACCTTCTCAGCAAGCAGCTATGGCAGCTCCAACAGCCGCAAGCCCGGGTAGGTGCACCACCCATCTCCACATGTCCGTAACAAGCCTTTCATAGCAGATGCTGCTTTGGTGACCGACAGTATAACCGTCAATTATGGAAGGCACTGCTTCCGATAATTTCATACGAAAAATAAATTACACTAAAAATAGTATTTATAGTGAACCCTGTCACTGATAAATAAATAAATAAAAAAAATGCACACAAACACAACCAGACAACAAACACGTGTACAAGACCAAGTTCTCCCCTCTGGCTAACATGCACAGTGGTTGCCGAGAAACCGCACCGGCAGGGGATCAACGCCATGGCAAGGCGTCTGACTGAGGCCTTCATGGTCAAATGAGACCAAAGATCAGGAAGGAAGTGAAGCAAGCCAAATCGCTCACAGACACAAATACAACCAACCCAACTGCAGCGACTTCAGTTTGAGTTGTGTCTGGCTCGGCCTGTTCTCCCTGTGCTGATTCAGACTGAAACAACCAAGATATACCTAACAGAAAACATTCAGCAAAAAGGTTAGCCCATTTCCCGAGTATCCTAAAAGCTATACTTGTGTTGCCCTAAATGGTATTAATTCTACGTGATTGATTTCAAACATCTATGTACTTCAGTCGAGACGTATAGTACGTGCAGTCCCACGCCGAGAAGGCTGTGGTGTATCAGGAACACAACTACCACATGCGGGCCCAACACCATGATGTTCTCAGGGAAGTCCAAACTCTTCCCTGAAAACATCGGGGGGGGGGGGGGGGGGAACAAAAGATTCTCCCAAAAAAAAGGGGGTGTGGTTTTTTTTTTTTTTTTATATTTTTTTTGGGGGGGGGGGGTGGGGGGTTTTTT
>JAACJT020000064.1:15720002-15736713 GCA_009936485.2 Gymnarchus niloticus | reverse complement strand
GCAAGCATAACTTTTATAAAGCACTTTCCTTGGTTATAGTTCAAGGTTCTAAACCTAGCTTTCTGTCCCTACACTAGGTAATTAACACAAATTCTTTTTTTAAAAAAAGAAGCTATCGTATTTAAATTTAAGAAACACTGTGCTCTAGCTAAGTGTCAGTTTTATTTGTTTATCGGTGGCTATTACAAAGATTAATTGGATGGTCTTACGGACACATGGGCAAACCCAATTCAGAATGTAAGTTTAGCCCATTTCTACGTAGGCGCATATTTACATTTAGAAGCGATTGGCATAGAAACTGAAAAATAAGTAAAACTGTAGGTTAGTCCACATGTCCATGGGACCATCCGATTATGGCATTAATTTATGATTATTGTCGCGATTACGACCTGACTGGGGACGCAACGCGCATGCGCAGAAAGTACCACTAACGGCTATCATTGTAGGAGAAGGTGCTGCCAAAGTAAGACTCTGTTGTTTGTATCTCCTAACTTCCATAACAGATAAGTTTACCTAAAAAGATTAGTGCGTATTCTCACCAGCCAGCTAGTTAAACAAAGTTAGGCTTTAAGAAGTCTCTAGCCACAGTATGCCTACAATATAAAGTCTGACCAAATTTAGGACAGTTTGTCTTCCCAGTCGGCCGGCAAACGGCAAGCTGGCCGCGGCGGCCAGTGTTTAGCGGAGTCAGGGAGACAGCTTTCTGAGGTAAATTTGAACATGGGAACCATGAATAATCGTGACGGGAAGCTATGTAACATGAATAATCTCTACAGGGGAAGCAAATTAATTCACGGAGCGAGGGCGCCTCCACTCGAATGCAGCAGGAAAAATCCCCTTCCCCAGATGACTCGGGCTTGCTTTACCAGCTTGAAAGGACGGGCGTTGGCCAGGCAGCCACTCACAGGCCGCAGCACCCCGCGGGTATGAGCGTGCGTCAACGGCCTAACGGCGTCCACTCCTGGGAACTGGAGGAGGAGCAGGAGGAGGAGGAGGAGGAGGAGGCGGCGGCGGGTGGGTTCCATGTGACGTCATCACCCAGTTTCCAGGAGTCCATTGGTAAGGCCTGCTTAATTACATTATAGTAAATCAAACCTGAGCTGCTGGCACAGATTCAGGCCAGTATGTAGTTTTCTTTTCACTGTATTTATAATCTATTCTCATGTTTTGTGCTTTTTGTCAGGGGAAGGAAATGTGATCCAGTTAGCTACACTGGCAATATTTAATAATTGTCTACTGTGTAAGTTGTACGTGCCTTTATTTTAGGAGCAGGCCTGAGGTGGAGGAGCTCCCTTGAAAGTACAGAGCTGCTCAGGTAGCACAGAGAGCTCCTTTCTGTGCCATTTGCCAGGTGACACTGCCTGAGGCAGCACTTTGTCACACTGCCACTGACTTGCTGCTCTGCCATCTTTTTTAGTTCTTTGACAGAAGAGGACAATCACTATGAGAACGAAGGTTCATCTTGTGTTTACCCCCTTTGTCTCTTTAACAAAATATATCCAACATGTTCATAAACTCTGCCTTTTGTGGAGTAGCATGGCATGATTTAAAAATAATTCATGTCTTTATGATGCCTCTATTTGGCTGGTTTTCAGCTGCTGTTTACTTGTCAGACAGCCAAGTGGTGTCAGTGAACATGCAAGACTTATCAGCAGAGGAGGGCCAAAGCGTCATCTCCTCTAACCTGTAAGTCAGTTGTGTGACGGGGCAGGTCATGTGGCAGCATTTCACTGTATTGGCATTAGGCAGTAGTTAGAATTTTATTATATTTTCAGAAACCATTCTCTTGATATAACCAGTCTACTATGAATGGATTTTATTTGTCTCTCTCCAAAGAAGCATGGAAGAGAAGGACAGTGTGATTACAGAACTGATTCACTCCAAGACCCGGCTGAAGAAGATGAACATGGACCTGCAGAGGTCTGTGGATGTGGCTGAGGATTCCATTGCAGCCCTGCGCTCCGAAATCGCACTCCTGCACAGACAGGTCGGGAGGTGAGGACTATCAACAGTTAACTCTGTTGCGTCATATTTGGTCCTCCTGTAGCAGGTTTACATAGTGTACGATGTTGTCACAAAGCAGTTAACTTTTTGAGTTGAAATAAAGACAAGGCTAAAAAAAAAAAAAAACCAGCAAAGGAGAGGCAATGTAATAAAACTGGAACCTGGAAAGGGATTCATCTGAGTATGTGGGTGTGAGAGAAGTCAAAAGGGGTGAGACCTGTCCAGGGAGAGCGACTTGGGCAGACTGGCAGCAGAAACCTGGAGAGACTGTCCCGATTGATCACGTGACGGACTGTCTCCTTTGCTCAGCATGAAGCAGTCCGTCCAGGACGCAGAGCATCTGACGGACGAGCTGGAGGAGGCGCGGGGTCTCCTTGCTGACCAGGGAGTGGTCAACTTTGCACTGGAGGCGGCCGTCAAACAGCTGGTGGGTGGTGGCATCATATGGGAGCTTGGGCTCCAGTACTGCGGAATAAGGTAGTTAATGAATTTCCTGACTGTCTTTGCTACATAATGACAGGAAAAAGAGAATGCGACACTGAAGGGACAGATTGAGTCCATTATCTTCGAGGTAAGGACCTCTGATTTGAAATGGACCCTTTTTTTTTTTTATCACCCTCTTCTGATCTGGATGAAAGCGCTGTGACGTTGAGTTGTGCATCACAGATGGCCAACATGCTGCCAGAGACAGAAACGGAAAAGAAGAAAATCACCAATCTCAGGGATCACCTGCAAGTGCTGCAGGTAGGTGTGCTGGTACCGGTTCTTTAGGACACGGTCCGATTGGCAAGCCGCCAGGTTAACTATAGCTAGGTGGAGTCTTGCTTCTTGTCCCACACCTTTCAATACTGTTGCTTTTCCAGCAACAAATGGAAGAAACAAGACAGGTTCTTTACAAGAAAGAGGAACTCATTCACATTGTAAGTGTGTAAGAATTATGCACCCATTCCTTATACTTTTGCACTGCGTTTTTACGGATTTGTTATTGTTCTGATTAAACCGCAGTGCAGGAAGTGCACTGGCCTTCCTTAGTGTATAAATACTTATTGTATGACACAGGCAGTGATGCTGCTTCTGTTTTGCTCATTTCAGAAAGACATTACTATTCAGCAGCTTGAGAGCTCACTGAATGAATACTCTTCCATAACGCAGGTACTGAGCGAGTCGCTTGTGACGCCGTGTAAAAGTGTTCCCATGGATATTGTCTTTATTGTTTGTTTGTCTTTCCTCTCGAGGATCTGAAAGGGAAGATAAAGGAGCTCCAGAATCATCTGGCAGAAGCCTTGGTGTACGAGATGCTGATGGATCCTTCAGACCATATTTAACGAGATTCATTAGTACACGTGTAGTCTTGTCAGACATGCTGCAGGCTTTATCCTGGTCACGTAGGTCATACTTACACATGAGGGGTATCACAGCGAATCGGTGGAATCCAACTATGCCTACAATGCTAACCGTTACCTCTACCGTTTCCTGTACATGATGACAGCGCGGGCACCAGCGGGTTCCAGTCCTTTGATGGCACCTTCTCACTTCCCACAGTGCACTGCGTTTGTCTGGCTCACGAGCTGGGGCTGCAGCCCCCACATCAAACCCAGGTGCATCTCCCACTTGCCATCCCAGATGACACAGCTTGTCTACTTCACCAGCCACTTTGCAGAGCTCATTCAGGGAGCATTCATTGACATCCCTAAAAGGTGCCTTTACCTGAAGAATTCTCTGAAAACTGTCCATTCCTCAGGAAGTGATTCATGCTGAGGAAGAGGAAGGCACCAGTAAGGAGGAAGAGGAGAAGATAGCAGAGACTACTGTTCCCCACAGCCTTCCTTCAGAAAGGTGAGCTCACTTTTCATTTCCATTCAGACTTTTGCCCATTAAGTCACCCTTCAGGTGTGTGGGGGTGTGAAGGGACAGCATTTGTAACATCTGTGAGTGTTTTTTCATGGTTGTACCTGCCCCTCCCATATTAGGCAGGAGAAGTGCAGCGTGCAATGGCTGCTGGGCCTTCTCTTGCCCCTGGGCTTGCTCACCATCACACTGCCTGCCTACTTGGGCCTGGGACTGGACTGTTCTGACACCCTGTGGACTGTGGCTCAGCTCCTCATCCAGCCATACTGCTCACTCAACCATTTAACCCTTCCTCCAGTCTAGTTTGTTTTTCTCAACCCAAATACCTTACATAAATAAAATCCCACGTGTTCGGAGTACGCGTTTTGTTTGTGTTGAAATTTAAATGCTGTGTAACATTTTTGTAAAATCTTAATAAAGAAACCTTATGCCGGAGTGAATGAATGGATTTTTATTTTATGAATGACGAACAGCTGTTATTAAGCTGTATTTGCTGTTGGACGTGCTCTGTATATGTGGGTACCTTACGGATGTTACTGTCTGAAACGTGTACACAACAGGAAGTGACGCGTTCGTCATTGACGTCTTCAGAAAATGGCTGCCCGAGAAGGCGAGGAATTAAAAAAATAAGGTGCTGCCACACTGCTCAGACGCTCCCGGTTTCAGCGTTAGTTGTCTTATTACAGTCCGAGTGTCGCCGTGAGCGCCTGTAAGTCCTGTCGTCCGTCCGCTGTGCCGTGTAGCCATACAGTTTTCCCCACTTTATTGCGCCCCCAGCACCCGATGTGTCCTTTCGAAATAAGAGCCCTTTTGTTACGTGCTGAAACCGGGAGACTTAAAATGTTAACTGTGGGTCAACACCAAACACCCCTTGTAAGTTGTTTTGAGTTTATGTTAAAGTGCTTTGTAAATATTAATTCACAGCTCAGCAGGTACGTACCAAAATGTAGATTTGGCTGTAGTGGTAACCAGCTACTTTTATTTTCTTAAATGTACCACACCAGTTAAAATCCATTACATATTTCCACATCTCCGAAGTTTAACATGGACATCTCAAGTTATGTTGACGTGGGAAATCTTCGCGACTGCGAAGCAATGCGCAGCGATTTCGTTCATTTTCTGATCGTGCTGTGGCGGTAGCTTGAGTTCACTCTTCCGGATTGCGAAAGCGTGAAACATGCCGTGTTCCGCAGATGTGGCAGACCGACAGCTGTCTGGCCATGCCGTCTCATCCTCACGGTCAGCACCTTCTGGATCAGTTGAGGAAGCAGCGCGACACTGGCTTCCTATGCGACTGCACCGTAGCGATCGGGGAGTCGCGCTTCCGAGCGCACCGCAACGTGCTGGCGGCTTTCAGCGCCTACTTCGTCCAACAGGGGGCAGTCGAGGGCCACGTCACCGCGTGCCTGGACCCAGAGCTGGTGAACGAGGAGGCGTTTGAAAGGTTGCTAGACTACGTATACACTGGGGACCTTAACCTTGACAGGTAGGTAAATGCCTGGAAATCATTCAGTCACGTCGAGTCACGATGTAACGTTACAGGAAATTATGTGAGCGTTTTTTGTATTTATTCATGTGTATTGTAATGAATTTGCCCAGAGACAGAAATTACTTTTAAGGAGAAACTTTAATTGTTTATTAAACTATATACAATTTTGCACACTTTGAACCGGCACACTAAACTCTCCAGTCCGTGTTACAAATTTTGTGTTGGCTGGAAATCCCAACAACCTCTCTCAACCCCCATCATCCTCTATTTGTCAGTCTCTAAGTGCTGTACTTTTTCCTTGTTCTACATTACATGTCTTGTTCAAGTTAATAAGATGCCATGAGGCTAAAGTGCAACAAAGTAGCAGGTTTGCATGCTGTGTCGAAACAGATTCCCAGCACCTCATTGCAAGTAATTTATTGTGCTAAAGAGAACAATAAAGAACAAATAAAGGGCCAGTGGTCATTACCGACCACTCTGTGTGATTTTTTTTTTTTTTCTTTTTTCCAGAATAAAATGAAAAACATCACTGTACAGTCACTCTGAAACATGTAGAACATGAACATACATCTCCTGTTCCTTGATTCATCAAGGTCTGTGTCTCTCTCTAGTGCGAATGTGACGGAGATCTGCAGGGCGGCTGAGTTCCTGGAGATGACGGAGGTTGTATCCCAGTGTGTCCTGCTGCAGGAGGATGTTAAGCCTGTAGCAGCAGTGACCGTGGGGGTGGACGTAGCTGGTATCAGGGTTGGTGCTGAGGTCGGCCCGTCAAGCCCAGAGAATCAAGATGTAGTGGAGCCAGGGGAAGATTTGGTGACATCCTTTCAAGGGGACGCAGAATCTGAGACTCCCGATCCCAGCTTACGGGCAGCTAGGCCAGCTACAAGACGAGGCAGGAAGCCCAGGGCCAGAACCAACAACCATACTGTCCGCCCGAAAGTGGCAAGACACACCCGGGCTAAGGCGGGTTGGAACCCTGTGCAGGAAGCTTTCACTGATGCCAGAAACAAGGAAGTAGATCCCCACACAGGACCACCAGAGATGCAGCCAGAGTCCACGGCCACCGTCACAGACAGCAGAGACCTCCCTGAGCGAGGGTCGTTGCCACAGAAACCTCCTGCGAAGAGGGGGAGGAGGAGGGGACAGAGGAAGAGCACAGTGCTGAAGGAGAACCTCAGGGATGAGGCATCCCCCAGCGAGGAGGGCAAGGAGGGGGGTGACCATCCAGCAATGGTGGGGCGGCGGTCCAGAGTGAAGCCGGTGTGCAGCATTTGCGGGAAGACCTTCTCTGAGACCAGCAGTCTGCGCAGACACCTGCGCATACACAAGGGCGTCAAGCCTTATGAGTGCCAGCTGTGCGGGCGTGCGTTCAGACAGGGAAACCAGCTGAAGACGCACGTGCGCACGCACACAGGTACGGGGTATTCTTGTTTGAGATTCATTATACATGTGTAGGAAATCGACATCAAGGTAGGAACACACCCGCCCATCTGCCGCATTTTCTCGGGCGGGTCTTTCCAGCTCACCGATCGCTTGTACCCCGGGCAGGAGAGAAGCCGTACACGTGCACGCTGTGTGGCAAGAGCTTTGCACAGAAGTGCCAGCTGGTCTTCCACTGCCGCATGCACCATGGGGAGGAGAAGCCGTACAAGTGTGAGGTTTGCGGCCTGCAGTTTGCCACCTCTAGCAACTTCAAGATTCACAGCCGGTGAGTCTGGGGCCCGGGGCCTTGCTGGTGTTGTCAGCCCGCCAAGTGTTTTCTCTGCTTGGCCCCATGAAGATTTATTCAGCTTTTTAGTCTTGTTTCCAATGCTGGAATATTTCCATTAACGTCTCCACTGTATTGCCGTCTCTCTGCCGCCGCCCTGGTGGCAGGAAGCACAGCGGGGAGAAGCCGTATGAGTGCAGCTGCTGCGGGAAGCACTTTGCGCAGGCCAGCACGCTGACGTATCACATGCGCCGACACACAGGCGAGAAGCCGTATGTGTGTGACACCTGTGGTAAAGCCTTCGCCGTCTCCAGCTCACTCATCACACATGCCAGGAAACACACGGGTAAGGAGGACTTTAATACGTGGCTTAGGGGAAAAAATCAATGCTGTGCCTCACTTTCTGTACTTTTTTTAAAGGCACGGTTTGTTTTGTGTGGAAGGTAATGTCTTGTATTACCTATTAATGTCCATTTTTGGACATCATGACAGGAACTAAACCATGGTAACCACACATCCAGTGAAACTGTGCCATGAATGTCGAGGTGCGGTTGTTCTGTCTGATTGGTTTGGAGTCGTCTGCGTGACGGCTCTCCTTGTTTGCCTGTGGGCCCTGACAGGTGAGACCCCCTACCTGTGCCTCGTGTGTGGGAAGACCTTCATGTCTTCTGGGGAGCTCAACAAGCACTTCCGCTCACACACTGGTGAGGGTGCACAGGCCTGTCTCTCAGACGCTCCTCACTGCTGCTTCACGTCGGATGGGTGTCTGCCACTGACTCTGCTTTCCCCTTTAACTTGAAGGTGCCAGGCGCGTTGAGTGTGAGTTCTGTGGAAACTCCTACACGGACATGAAGTACCTGAGAAAGCACATCGCCAAGCTACACAAAGGTCAGCCTTTGCCCCTCTCCAGCCACACCACATGCTCTTCCTCTTTGTCCCCGGTGATGTTTCCTTCATCTTTCTCCTGTAGATGAGGTTCCCCAAGACTCTCGGCAGATCTCCTTCCCTCTCAACATCCCAATAGACCACCAGTCCCTGATCGCTCGCACACCTGCAGAGGTCACGCACCCCCCAGCGGAGTCACCAGCGGTGTTGACAGAACCAGTTGTCCTCCCGGAGACCCAGCTCATTTTCATCCAGACACTGAACTGAGATCTTCCTCTTTAATGCACCCTTTTGGGCCCACCTCACCCAAAACCATGGCTTTGGATCAATATCTGCATCTCGAACCACTGCTGTGCAACTCTGACTTTTAGCATAGCCTGGTTCTCTTTTTGTTACCCAGAGTGATCATTTTTAGCTTTGCCTGGAAATACAGTCAGATATTTATTGCAGTTATTTGGCCTTAGCAAATTCAGCTTCCTGGCCACTAGACCCCATCTTGCATTTACTTATTTGACTATGGCAGTTAGACAGTCTCAGGTAAGGTAACTACCAGGAAATTATACCAAAAGAAGACACTATGTATGCCCCGAGGGATACCCTGTCTTACCTTTCAGCTAGCCACTGAAAACTGATTGTCCTTGTCTGTTTAAAAAAAAAAAAAAAAAAAAGGAAATAAAACAGATGAGTCGAGTAGAGACGCATACACTGTGTATAGACGTCTCAGGATCCACAAGACCCTGCGCACGTGGACCCCACAGGGCCATGGGCAAAACAGAAGGACGTGATTTCAGCTGACTTCAAGTGCTTTGCAGCCATAAACTGCGGGGATTTGTAAGTTTGCTGTTTTGAAAAGAAAACAATGAATTGTAGGTAAGAAGATGCACTCTTACCTGGTGATTATTCCCATGGAAATGTTTCCTTTGTAATTTGTAAACCTCTAACATGGAGATGTTCAGCTTAGGTTTTCAAATATTAGGCCCTCTTTGTAGTGCTGGTCTAAAAAGCTAAAGCTGCAAAATCAATAAACTGGCCAGTCATATATTACAAAACATAGCGGTTCTGGACAAACATTTGTAACTGCATGCGACTGCTGTTAAAGTGGCAAGAACTGGCTTGTACGTACAAAGCTCTGTTTTTTGACTGCACATTCACTAAATTTGGCGTTCTTTTAAGGTCTGTTTTAAACACGCAAGCAGAAGTGACTTAGTCTCGTTACCTCTAGAATAACTTGGGTCACACTTTGTTTGGGGGGTTATTCAGATGTATTTGGGAAATTTGCTGACTGCGTCAAATATGATTATGCTGTTTCTCAAACCCGTATTTGCATTACAGTATTTCGGTGTTGTTGAACTATACATTTGTAACGGGTTTTAAACGAGTAAGTAAAATAAAATCCTATTAAGTTTATTTTCTTCTAGAAAAAGGCTGCTTTCCGGCAGGGAAGTTGTTGTCTCAATCAGTTGTTTATTAAGTTGTGTTGAAGTTTAATTATATTCGAGACCAGCTTTGTCGGTTTTATGGGGATCATTGCCTACACGGGAGAAATCCTTTGCTCTGCAGTGCGCATGAGTCGTTACCATAGAAATGCAAACATCCAGTTTGCCGCGTTGAAGTTGTGCGTCCGATTAATCGCAATTTTCCCTGATGATCTGATTGTATATCAGGAACCCAGCCATGCACCCGTAGGATACGAAACACGTCGGACGGAAATGAGTTTTTAAACAAACTGTAATAATAATTTTGCTTGGGGGGTTAATAAAGTATCTAAAAGCCGTAGAGCAGACCCACAGTCGAGTCGATGGCGAGCCTTTCCGAGCGCTACTCTGCCGTCTGCGCAGACCTGCAACTGCCCACCACCCCGCATATACTGCGGGTCCTGCGGGGAAGCGACCGACAGCGGAACGGGTAAGCCGCGCTCGCCCACGTCCATACAAACGGCGTGTGTTTGTCATTCATTCATTATCATCATCTTATAATGGCGTGTCACTCCTGGTGTAGGGCTATCTGGATCCAACTCCCGGGCAGCGGCGGACTCCTGACGGATGCGGACGCGCTCACTTTGCACCTCACCCTGCGCGAAAACGTGTCTGTTGTGGGTAATGGAGATCCGCGGTCCTTCTGTAAACCTCTGCACGCGACATTGCGAGGAAAGCTTTCTGTGTTAACGAGCTTAGTATTGCATTGCAGAAAACGCGCAAGCTGATTAAGATCAATACGACTGCACAGCTCTCTGTTCACCTGTCTAGCTTATTTCAAGTGGTTTGCGTTACCTGTTTAAAGTTCATTAAACAACAGGTTCTCCCAGCAACACAACACAGTTATAAGAATATTCTGATTTATTATTGGAAGGCTATTAGCAAATATGTATTCATCCAAAATCACTCCCCTGACAACATCTTTATAGGCTTGGACTTGAGGTACAACAGAATCACGGATGAAGGGGCCAAGCAACTTGCAGACCTCCTCCAGGTATCTGGTTCACGTGTTAGACCATTAGAAGTCGTGGATGTTTCTCCAACTTGCAGATCCCGGTGCAAATGATGTGCAAGTCTTGCATTTATGACAGCTCAAATTGGAACTTTTTAAATGTGCAGTGTATCAGCGTTTCTTCAGAATAAGTGCTGATAACAACAAGTAATTGTTAACCTAAAGAATATCTGTCTTACAGCACAATGTGGGCATCCAGCATCTGGACCTCATGTGCAATGACATCGAGGACAAAGGTGCAGCGTTCCTGGCGAAGTCTTTGCATGTAGGAGCAACCATTTCCAGAAACATTTCCCACAAGCTGCCCCTTACTGGTCCTGTTAATGGAGCCTCTGGCTTGTTGTTCTTCTCTCTCTCCCTTTTTATTCTGAAAGGTGAACAGAACTTTACGGGCCTTGAGGATGGCAGGTAATAAGATGGCTAACAAGGGATCGATGTGCTTCGCAACCATGCTGCAGGTGAACTCAAATCTGCAGGAGCTGGACGTGTCTGACTGTCATCTGGTGAGGCAGAACTGTCACCTGTCCAAAAGTGTGTTTTTGGCATTTTAGGCATTTGAATAAATGCGTCGTCGATGGCTGCTGCCTGTCTTTCAGGACACACAGAGCATAATCTCCTTCGCCATTGCCCTGAGTAAGAATGAAAGCATTCGTGCCATCGACATCAGTCGTCCGCTGCTCTTCAGTCACCAGGTGAGATGAGGAAGCCTGCCAGTTGGAATACAGCTGGCGGGGTCAGTCTGGTGCTCTGGCTGCTGCTCTCTCTCTCGTTCTTTTTACAACATTACTGTCCTCAGGTTTACAAACTGGTGCTTTAATTGTTATTCCCCCCACTGTTAGACTCTTTACATTACGACCCTCAGATTGAGAATTTGGTGCTTTAACTGGTACTCCCCCTCCTGTTAGACTCTACATTATGGCCCTCACGTTCGAGTCTGGTGTCTTAGCCACTGCTCCCCCTGCTGTTATTAAACATAATGGGTGAAGAAGGCGTTGCTTTTTCCTGCCCTTTTCTAGGAGGAGACTGCAGCGCATTTTGCACGGATGCTGCGATTGAACCAGCACCTACGGGAACTGCACTTGGGCAAGCATAGCATGACAGACTCTGGCATAGAGAGGCTGTGTGAGGCACTGAAGGAAGGTTCCGTTCTTCGTTACCTGGACCTCCGCTGGTTGGTATTCTTTCCACGCACACAGCCACGGCTGAATCCTTTTAGTGCCACAAGCTGTCATACTTCTGTGTCTCCACAGCAACCGCATCACACGAGACGGCGCAAAGCACCTAGCAGAGGCACTGAGGCAGAATGATGTCCTCGAGATCCTTGACCTGTCCTTCAACCGAATAGAGGATGAGGGGGCAGAGCATCTCAGCGAGGCCATCTCATGGCACAATTGCAGCCTAAGGGCGTGAGTGTCCGCTATATTGCCCTCAAAGAACATGAGCAATTTCTCAGGGTAAATGGATCTTAATTCCAAAATTCACAGCAGTCATCTTGGAAAACCTGACCAGAGGAAGGGTTGAAGGTCACAGGCTGAATTCAGGTGTAACCTTGCAGCTCTGTGTTCCCACCCCGCAGATTGTCTGTGGCCAACAACAACATCGGTTCCCTGGGCCTACTGTCTCTCACCGACGCTCTGCAACTCAACTCCTCCCTGTCTCACATTTACATCTGGGGCAACAAGCTAGAAGAACCAGTCTGTATGGTGAGAATGGGCCCTCTTAGGGTGGGTTTAGGGTATGACCACTCATAGCAACACTCAGGGCAAATAACCTTCTCAGCTTGTTTATGTTTTTTTAATTTAGTTTAAATATGAATTGAGAAATGAAAACCACACCCACTTACATCCACCCCCTTCCACTCCAGGCAATCTCAAGGCTCCTCCAGAATGGCCGTCTTCTCCAGGAGGCCACAGACGTGTCCCCGTACAAGGTGGACGGCCAACAGTGCCTGGCTGAGGTCTCCCACGGCCTGAGGAGACATTACTACAGGACGTCTAACTTCGATATGGGCAGAGACTCGACATGCAATTCTGCCTGGGCCTTGATGGGACGCCCCACCGGGTGCTGATCTTTGGATGCTTCAATGACCTGTTTCCAGTGCCTTTAGTGTAAAAATCCCAGTGAAGCGATTTGAAGTTTAGAAGCAAAAATGTAACTAGGTACTTTTCAAGTGTGTCTGTATGTTAGCCAATAGGCACTAATTGTATATGTGAAAATGAAGGGATAAAATAAAGTTTTCATCAGTTCAAAGCAGCACTAAACTGCTGAAAATAACCAATCTGAAACCAGTGTTAAATTATCCTTAAACATGTCCAATGTACACAAGTGCCAGTTGCCAACTGTTGGAAATACATGTTTTTGAGGGGGAGGGAGTAAAGTGGAGAGACACACTAAAACACAGTCTCTTAACACTGCAGAATGTACACCAGAGAGGCTGTAACAAGACAATGTTTCTGTGGTGTGGTGTGGTGTGAGTATGAGACGGGCTTTAAAGTTCAGCTAAGGCACAGGGAGTAAGGGCTAGGGGTTTTAATGTGGCACTCAAAGGTCTGACTCTGTGGGTGAGAGTTCTCCGCCAAGCCTGCTTTCAAATAATAACTCCCTTATCCTGAGATTTATGTGAAAAGTGTTGCCAAGGTACAGTTCCACTGTGGCAGTTGACAGGATGCCAAGCACTTATCCTGAAAGCTTACGGTTTGAATCTGGCACTGGAAATTACCTATCAAAGATTTTTTTGAAATGCTAAGTTCCTATGCCTGGAGAAAATCTAGAGTAGACAGTCTTTTTGATTTTTACGGATTGCTACCATTTGTTCGTGGTGTGATGCAGTCATAATCTACCAATCTCTGGGAAGTTGCAAATACTGGAATGCACAATTCATGAGTCACACGCTACAGAGGGTCCATGATATTGAGGCAGAAGGATTTATTCTGGCAAAGAAAGCTCTATCAAGCCTGCTTTTAAATACCAGCCCCAGTCTATGGAAAATTTATATGAGAAAAGTTGTTCTGTTCTAGTAAACTGGCACAGTTAAGTGCTGGCTCATCACTGTGGAAATCGAAGGTTTGAATCTGGCAACAAGGAATCCCTTTCAAACAATTCAGAAACCAAACAGCCATGTCTGTTACTGTGAGTGCCTGTGAAGTCAGGTACTTAGCAACAGTAAAAACACTAAGTAAACAGCAGTCAGCGAAAAGTACATTTTATAACCTTTATTTCCCAAGCTTGCACTGTGGAGAAGCAGATAAGGTTAGGCCCACCAACGGACACCAGTACACTTAGGAAAGAAACACTTCCATGAGGGGGAGGGACCAAAGCTTAGAGACACTCTCTAAAATACAAAGTTCCTAACTGCTTTACTGCTACAGAATGCTTACCAGACAGGCTTTAACAAGATTGTGTCTCTGGGGCACAGCGGGTAATGGGCTGGATCCATAACGCAATGTAACAAATTTTGTTCCTGGATAGTACGTGTCATTTCTTAACTGCTTATGTTGTTAAAGTATAGAAAATGGCCATTATTCCCTTCAAACTTTGCTTTTGTGACCTGGATAATGAAATTTATTGTGATTCACTCTCATGTATCAGTCCCCAATTACCCAGGTAACAAAAGCAAAGTTTGAAGAGAATAATAGGTTTTTTCCATTTACCTCAAGCATAAGCAATTGGGAAATGACACTTTGTGCCCAGGAACAAGAAAAAGCAAAAAAAATCTGTTAGTGTAATCTACAGGTTGTAGGTTTAAACTTGGTAATAAGGTTTCCTTACTAAACAATCAGGAACATCTGTGTTGCTGTGATTACCTGTGAAGTTTATCAAGTCCTCAGGAGGGCAAAGGTAGTGATAGAATTGTTTTTTTTTGATGCCCTTTCTTCAAGTTGGAGTGTGGTGCAGTTGGTAAGGTGGCTGACTTCAAGGTTGATGGTTCAAGCCTTACTATTCACTTGAACCAAATACCTGGATTGATGGTAAGAATCTGCTTGTAAGAAGCCTTGAATAATCAAAGTAACATCAAATGGTTTTGTTTTGCCCCATTTCTCCCCCTCCTCCTTCCCAATGACTTCTCACACCACACCTCCACACTCACACACTCAATCTCACTTTATTCACTTGACTGACAGCCACAGACACACCCACACACATTATTTACTTATCTCAGCCAAGTCTATAACCCAGAACCTCCCCACCACAATCCAAAGCCTTCACCGTTCAGCCAAATAAGAGCTGAAACATACCTCAACAGAAAGGCTATACCAAGATAATTCTTCTGAGGATATGTATGTGAGAAATGGTGTCACACTCAAGTTCTACTCTGGTAGAGTGGCATACTGCTACTCTGGTTCTGTAAACGGATAAAGGATTAAATCATCTCTGTTGTGGAGCACCCCAAGCCTGGACTGAATTTATTGTGCCACCTTGTGGCTGCAGAATGAATATACATTTATATAAAAAAGTGACCTTTGGTAAGGAACTAGAATATTTATAAAGATGGGGTTAACTTGGGAGAGATTATTGGAGCTGGAAATGTTGGTGTTTCACTTACTTTCAGCTGGATATTTTTGTAGAAAACCAAAAAAGTTGTCTGATTTTACATCCGATGTAACGAGATGATCCAGCATGTTTACACTGACAGGTCTTTAACGCTGAGGTCTACAGTTTGAATACAGCTGTAAGTCTGTTTTAATTTAAATACTAAAGTGCTTACATCTAGAGGATGTATGTGAATAAGATTCTCAGCCTCAAGTGCCACTCTGGTGCAGTGGATAAGGTACTGGCTTTCTAATTCTGACAGTCAAAGTTCAAATCCAGGTGTGAGTCTGTTTAAATACTAACGCGCTCTCCTTTAGAGGACGTATGTGAGCAAGATAGTCAAGCTCAAATTCTACTCTGGTAAAGTAGCACAGTGGGTAAGAGGTTGGGTTTTTAATTCTGACAGTCAAAGTTCAAATCCAGCCATGACTCCATTTTAATTTGAAAACTAAAGTGCTTACCTCTAGAAGATGTATGTGAGCAAGATTGTCAAACTCAAGCTTTACTCTGGTAAAGTGGCACAGTGGGTAAGGCACAGATTGTTTAGTTCTGACAGTCAAAGTTCAAATGGAGGCAGGAGTCTGTTTTAATTTAAACACTAAAGTGCATATGTCTAGAAGACTTATGTGAGCAAGATTGTCAAACTCAAGCTCTACTCTGGTAAAGTGGCACAGTGGGTAAAGTGCTGGCTCTTTAATTTTGCCATTCAAAGTTCAGATGGAGGCAGGAGTCCGTTTTAATTTAAATACTAAGGTGCTTACCTCTAGAGGACATATGTGAGCAAGGCTATCAAACTCAAGATCTACTCTGGTAATGTGGCACGGTGGTTAAAGTGTTCCCTTTTTAGTTCTGGCGGTCAAAGTTCAAATCCAGGTTTAAGTTTCTAATAATTTAAATAGTAAAGTGCTTACCCCTAAACATACGTGAGGAAGAATGTCAAACTAAAGATCTATACTATCACAGTGGGTAAAGTGCTGGCTTTAACTTTGAGGTTCAAAGTTCAAATCCATCTAGGAGTCCATTTAAATAGTAAAGTGCTTACCACTGGAGAATGTATCTGAGGAAGGATGTCAAGTTCTGCTCTGGTAGAGTAGCACAGTGGATAAAGTGGTGGTTCCTTAATTTTGATGGTTAAAATCTGGCCATGAGTCTATTCTAATTTAAATACTAATGTGCTTACCCCTGGATGTATGTGAGGAAGGATGTCAAACTCAAGTTTTATTCTGGTAGAGTGGCACAGTGGGTAAGGTGCTGGCTTGCATGTTGAGGTTCAAAGTTCAACTCTGGCCATGTGTCCTTTTTAATTTAAATACTAAAGTGCTTACCCCTAGAAGACGTATGTGAGGAAGGTTGTCAAACTCAAGCTCTGCTCTGGTAGAGTGACACAGTGGGTAAAGCAGTGGGTCTTTAACGCAGAGATCTGAAGTACAAATCTGGTCATAAGTCCGATCTAACTTAAATACTGAAGATCTTTCCTCTCCACAGTGGGTAAGGTGCAAGCTCTTTAACTCTGAGCTTCAAAGTTCAGTTATGAGCCAATTTTAAATACTGAAGTGACTACCCCTAGAAGCGCTATGTGAGGAAGGTTGTCAATCACCTTTTCTAGTCTAGTAGCGTGGCACAGTGGATAAGGTGGTGGATCTTTAATACTGAGGTCCCGAGTATGAATCTGGCTACAAGCCCGTTTTAATTTAAATACTGAAGCGCTTACCCCTAGAACCCCTGTATGTGAGAAAGTGCCAGCTCTCTAAGAGGAAAGA
>JAACJT020000064.1:15697918-15711329 GCA_009936485.2 Gymnarchus niloticus | reverse complement strand
GGGCGGGCGGGGGGGGGTGGGGCTGGTGGGGACCGGGGGGGCAGGGGCCGGGATGGCGGGGGGGGCGTGGGCGTGCTCTGGTTAGGTCCAGCCAGTCGTACTGGAGGTTAGCACATCTAAGAGGGGCACAGAGCTGAGTTTTCATGGTGACCGTCACCCTTGTGTTGCTGGCCTCTGAGGAACCAGCAAAGAGTCTTAAACATAGAGGTCATGACCCCAAAAGGTGCCATAGAGCTCTCAATGGAGGGTGTGCCCCAAGCTTAAAAAAAAAAAAAAAAAAAATGATTAGAGAGCCAGGAGTTCCTGTCACTGAGGACCTCCGTTTTGGCTAACTGCTCGGATGTTCTTTCACGGTTACCCACATCTCATCTGTTGCTATTCAGGTCTGTAAAGCTGCTCCTGAGCTAAGCCTCCCACACAGCATACCGCCGAAACATAGTGAAGCCCAGATGACGGTCATAACGACCTCCCTGCCCGCTCCTGACGTCCACAGCTCCCCAGGGCCTCGAACCCGAGGCGGCAGGGCTGGGCAACTATGAGGGTAGAGGGAGGAGGCCTGTGAGACTTCCCTACCTGGTCAGCCATCTTCCCCAGCCTGTGCGGCTACAGCAGCAAGGGCAGGGGGGTGCGAGAAACACGGGCGTAGGGGAGGGGTGCAGAAAGCGAACAAAAAAAAAAAAAAAAAAAGTCAAATGTGGAAAATGTGACAAAACACCTAGGACAAAACAAACGAAAGTCACCTCTACTTTCGTGACACAGCTAATGATCAGCTGTACGGACGACGCCTCTGAAACGGGGGTCAAGTGCCACATGACACACACCGCACACCCATAAAAGTGACATGACAGAAAGTCACCCCCTCGAAGTCCATCTGCCCCAACGCCCCATCCCTCTTGTAACATGTGGCATTAAAACTGAGCTGCGTCTGCAGTACAGCCAGTTTTGATCAGAAACGGATCCAGATCCTATTCAAGGTCTGACCCGATTCCCTGTAAAGCATCCCGCAAGTCGTAAAAGCCTGCTGGCAACATCCATCCTCAGTGGATTTCCTCCGACTCAGGGTGGAGTTTCCTCCTCACCATCTTTAAAACGTTGCAGGTTAACTAGGACTGATACTCTGAAATAGCTGGGAGTTCAGGGAACAATGCCCCTCTGCCGACGGATCTCTGCTGGATAAACATACGATAATGAGGCAGCTCAGAGATTGGACTGATCATAAACGAAGGCTGACCACACATTGTGGACAAACGCAGACCTACGGACGTCAAACTGGGCCGTCAGTCCCGGAATGACGAGACCAGGTGACCTACCTGCAGGCAGATGGCCAGATTGACCCGGCAGCCGAAGGAGGTGCTGACAGCACGTGGGTGGAGGCCCAAGTCCTTGAAGAGCTTGGAGAAGGACTGGGTGAGTGGTATCCTGGGCCTCTCTTCAGCCACCACCACACAGGTCCGCACACGCGACAGGTCCAGACCCCGTGACTGGAGGAGGAAGGGGAGAGGCACCATCATTGGCTGAACAGACACACCACCACAGTGTGGAATCATATTCCGGAAGCTTCTGAAATAGCTGCAATTTCATGGAATAATGCCACCACTGCTGACGGATCTCTGCTGGAAAACATACGACAACGAGGGAGCCTTTGAGATTTATTTTAAGACTGAGTCAGGACACGATGTTCATCTTAAATACGGTATTTCAGGCAGCTCTTAAGTTAAAGACAACTACTCGTAGAATGTGGGACAGTTTCTCCTCTCTATTGACGTCCACCAGCGTGGTAATGAAGTGCTCTTCTGTCCCCAGGCTGGTCTCCTCAGTAATAAAGCATTTCTTCCAGTCAGCCCACTAGGGCCAACGTGTGGCCTTTAGCCTGCAAACAGCTCACTGTCTCTCAGCTGGAGAGCTCCATCGATCACTCGACTGGGTCCTGCAACGTGAAGATTAAAAATAGCACCTTTCCAGCTGCCATGCTGAGCTGGTGGCACCTGACTGCTGTTACCATCGCAGCGGGAGGTTGCAGATCAGGGTAAAACTGAAGCCAAACGCAGCGTCCCGAGCTAGACTCCCCCAAGCTAGTGGTCCCTGCACCCCTCTGGCTTACCTTGAGAGATTCCGTCTGCAGTCCCAGACCCTTGGTGCACAGCTCCATGACGGAGTAGGAGCAGAAGGTGTCCCGCACACGGTACTGGCTCACCGCCAGCAGCCACAGCGCTGGGTTCACCTCCAGCTCTGAAGGAGGGATCAATATGGACTGGTGCCCTGAGTACACACTGGAAGACAGGGGGAGATTCTGCCCTGAGCACGGCCTGAGGGGGGGGAGGGAGGGGATTCTGTCCTGAGTATGGCTTTGGGGGGGATTCCAGTTTCAGGGTAGCTCTCTTGACTTGATCCAAGCCATGATTCTGCGTGCTGGTTACAGACAGGACACTGAAAGCCGATATGTGATTTGCCTAGTTTTATTACATTTTCTGTTTGTGAAAATCTCTAATTAAACACCCAGATCCCCCCACTGACCTGCAGAGACACCAGAGCACGAAGCCCAGACCGCAATACGGGTCCAGGCAGATTGCCACCTCGCGGGACGGGTACAGCTCGCACTGCAACTTCACAGAGCGGCAGAGAGCGCTGGTGGCTGTGTGGGACATCTGGATGGGGGGGGGGTGGTGGTGGGAGGAGGACAGGGTGAGCAGGAGGACAGGCCTCGGTGGGAGGAGTGCCTCACGCTGGCAAGACAGCCGTCGTGCAACAAAATGGCAGTGGTGTTCACTACGTCACAAGCCATACCTGTTTAAATCTAATAAAGAAAGCGCAACAGCAACAGAATGGCTCAACATCAGAAGACTTCATTTCAGTAAAACAATCAAATGCAATTTTTATCATCCTCTCACTACAGTTAGTCGATAATCGTTTTAATCATTAAAAAACAACAACCATAGCAATCAAACAACGACTGTCGTCACCTGAGGATTAGGATACCAGAAAGTGAAAAGGTTTCTCTTGTGGTACCAGAGTCCCAATATTTTTAAGCCCAGGGCATTCCCTGTGCTGATGAGTCTAAACTAAAGGGTTAAGGTTCACTCACAGATCCCAGGGTCCGACTGAACCTAAAACAGCCTGGCAGCTCTTTGGGCTGGAAGGAGGTCAAACGAATGGTAAATGACCCTCACCTTTGTCCCACAGCCCAGCGCTCACACAGACTGCTAGAATTATGGTCTGTTTTTAGAGCCAGGCTCTCTCTCCGTACAGATATTCGTAATCCTTTGAGAAAATAATCGTTCGGTCATGTTTGGCATAATGCATTGAGAATAGTGTGCTAAACTCTTTCCTCTATACAATTCAAGACAGGAGGCACATTTTCAACAGATGTATCGAAATTCAGCGTGCTGATGTGTAGGCTGTCAGGGGGCTCAACAGGACTGCAAGTTGGCGGTTTACCTTGACTCCTGCCAGCATGCCTGTGGTCGACACGCTGAAGTCCAGGTAGGCCAGCGTGTCAGGGTTCGAGGGCTTGTACAACTGGGGCGGTCTCTTCTTTGGCAAGTCATCTGCCATACAGAGTGAGAAACTCTAACCACTAAAGATCCCACTGCGTTTGGTGTGTCAAGGGACTCAGTGTTCTCCACAACGTTCTACTCAAGGCTATTAACAACATCCATGAAAGAATGACCAGGAACTGGACTCTGAATGGCACAGCAGAGCCATAACTAGGCAAAGCTCCTAGCATTCAGGCACACAACATCCATGCTGTGACTCCTCTCCCTTGGCAGTGGGGGGGGGGTATGGCTCACCTGTGTCCAGCACAGGGGGCCACGTCCTCACGTCCACGGCGGCCATCGCCTCCTTCGACCGTAGCAGCTTACAGATCACCTGCGTTGTCATGACACAGGCCGAGCGGCTCACCTGTGGGTGAACACACACACACACACAAACAAAATCAACACTACGGGATGGATACTCACTTTGGCCCAATCCACCTTCAGCAGTGAATCCATGCTGTGATTCTTATCTCAGCAAGATGGCAACCAAGCATGGCCAGGCCCCGGAGGAACATGTTGGTGCCTCCGCTTACCTCTACGATCATCTTGACAGTGGGCAGGGTGGTTGCGATATTCTGCGGGTGCGGAGGCCGCACCGTGATGGGCACGCAGCCCGCGTACATGCAGCCGTAGAAGGCAGCGATCAGGTCCACGCCTGCAGGCAGGAGTAGGAGAAGTCGCAGGGGTTAGCAGAGACACCTGGGTTGTCGTCCCATTAATAATTGCAAGCCCCAGAGGATCTGGGAAGACTGGGTGGACCTCACCTTACCCTCCCTTTGAGAAGTAGGCCCTTGTAGGGATGGTAATATAACAGATGACCCACCTGGGGGGTAGACAAGAGCCACGTGGTCCCCATCCTGTAGGTGGGCCCGCTCGGCCAGCAGGGCAGCGATCTTCTCCGCCCTCTTATGCAACTGTAGGCAGGTGAGGGAACTGGCGATGGCACCCTGGAGAGACACAGGAGGGGCAGGTGTTGAGCCACATCCATGAAGGACACCTCACTGCAGTATTTTAGAAGATGGAGCTACTGGCTGTGTGTATTGGGAAGCCACCCCACCAGGGATGGTCATCTCCACATCATACCAACAAGCACTGTTTCATAAATGAAACAAGCACTCTGATTGGCTAACTATGTCAAAGGAAGCGGGTCATTTTTGAGGTTTGAATTTGTTTGCAACAATTGAGGACATTAACCAGGGCTCTGAGGTGGGCGCAAAGAGGACAGCTTTCGAGTGCAGACCAGTTCTGTATTTTTGAGTTCTGTAAATTAATAGTGTGAAATCTAAGTACGCTTTGAGTTCAGTTTGTAGGCTATCCACTTTCACCGGGGAGCAAACCAAGCGGCCATGACCTAACCTACATCAATCAGTCATTCACTGCTGGTCTTTAAAGGGCTCGGCAACATCAGAAATCCAGAGGTCCTTACCCTGGAGCTCAAGAGTGTAAACAAGACGTGGTCAGGGGTCGTTTGCGATCGCCACTGGAGCACCTCCGACAGGAAGAGGAACTGAAGGGAGAATGTGAATGAGAAACAGAGCTGTCGGTCTGCACCGGCACTGACATCATCCGCCCGGTCACCACCTACATCAACACAGACAGCGTAATGTCATCTTCGTGTGAATAAACGTGTCACCCAGCTGCAGTGTGAGTGCCATGTTTCTGTAGGCGTCTGCAGTACGGTTATGTATGGCAGGTGTTGGTGGTACTCAGGCTGTCAGCATGCAGATTCTGTATGAACTGCAAGTTTGAGCCCCCCCCCCCCCCCATCCAGAAATGGCACAAGGCCGGTCCGGTTCCCTGAAGGAAAAGGTAAACTAATTAAAAGATAAATCTGACGACAGGTCTTCAGCGCCATCGAGAGATAGTGGCCAGGAGGGGGCGCCAGGGAAGTGTGTACCACAGTGTCTGCTTACTTGCCGACACGCGCACCATCCTACCTGGTCATTGTCCTCCATCTGGCTCAGGTCCCGGCCACTTGCCTGGGCGATGCGCTTTCCTGATACCAGGTTCCCCACCATCACGGAGGCTGGCCCGATCTCTGAGGGATATAGGTACACGGGTTATACGGACAAGCTCAGCATGCTACTCACATAAATACAATCACATGCCAGAGGTCACCTTCCTGCTAGTCCTGAAGATGACCTTCTTCTATGACTCAACCACTGCGCCACCTGCTGGCCGGTAAGCTTTAACACACCTGAGCTTTGCGCTCAGCACTCACTAATGTTTTATAGTTCTGTCACGCCGAAGCCTAATACCTCATATTCTCCCGGCTGCGAAGGTACTAATGTAAACACCCCCCAGCTCGCACCTTGTGTTCTTCCAGTGTGTTGTGACGCACGCTTTCACATTGGGCCTTAAGGCCCATGGATACTGGCCAGGGCTGTCGTCATGGCGATGACATCATTCCATGTGACACTCATCAGTGTAATTAAGAGAAAGAACCACCTACTGGCCTGTTCAATAACACACACACACACACACACACACACACCGACCTGGCTGCTTCTGCCTGGGCTTGGGCAGGTTGGTCACACAGGTGTGAGGGCACATGAGCACATTACAGGGGTGCAGTGCCCCCTCCAGGAACAGCTGTTTGGCCTCAGACAGGTGGATGCCCCCCAGGGGCGTTTTGGGCAGGGTGTTGGCAGGGACCAGGGCCAGGCAGAAGACTCCCACGTTGTGGATGCTGTCTATTGCCTGGGAACCGTCACGCACACAGAAGTGCCAATTACACACTTTTGAATTAGTGCTGATTTGTGGTCAATCGCAGTACATCCGTGGGCGATTAAGGGCTATATGAAGCGTTATGTTTCCATGGCCAGCATGTGGCCCTGCGTTTCCTTCCTCTGGGAGCCCATCACAAAGTCCTCATGCCTCCAATTTAGCTGGCTGATTCAGGGTCGGGGGTCAGCCTTCACCCCTCAGTCAGCTCATTCTCTGCTTGCTAGTCTGCATGTAAAACACTCTCTGGGAGCTCGTCTAGAATAAAAAGCAGTGTAGCAAGAGCGGCTGACTCTGTTGGGGGGAGAGGTGCTGCTCTGCTCCTGTATAAATCTCCATCCTTATGTACATCCTTATGTAAATGTCTCCCTCTTACAGGTGTCAGTGATGACCTGCCTGTACAGTTTAAAGTGAGAAGGACCACAGTGCAGAGCTGAAGGCTCAGGGAAACATGGAGGATCCCAGATCTGAAAAACATGCTAAGCCAAGCATCCAACCGGGCCAACTGTCACTTCCCGTCTGGACCACTGCAGGATGGGGCCTGGGCATGGTGCCTAAGGGTCGGAAACATCTGACTACACAGCTGGAGGTGGGGAGTGTGCGTACCTGTAGCACCCTGCTCATCCACTGGAAACTGTCCTCCTCGGTGGAGTCGGGCCTCTGCTCGGCCACCACCACGATGCGCTCGTCATGCAGCACGGTGATGGAGAATACGGCAATCCTGTGGGGGTTAAAGCACCCCCTACGGGTTACTCATCATCCTGCCACTACCCGTCAACCACTCAGTTCATGCTACTTTTAATAGCAGTCCCCGCAACGATCCTAAAACTGTAGCCAGTCGCCATGGTGACAGCCCACCTGCCCCTGTAGACAAATTTCATGGGCTCCACAGCCAACGCGGTGGCAACGATGTCATCGGCGTTGTGCCTCCGTCCGCTCACCACCATGAGGCCATCCATCTTGCCGGCAATGAAGACAAGGCCGCCAGGGCCCACAAAGCCTAGGAGGCCGGTGCGCGTGAAAGGGTACTCACTGATGGGGGCTCCGGAATTGCTCATGGGGAACACCTGTGAGCCCAGAATGCCGCTAGGTTGTCAGTCAAACCATTGAGCACTGCCTCCAGCCCCAATGAAGTTAGACCACGCCCACGATGACTAAATCCAAGGTGTTAAGCTCCACCGAAACAGCAGGCATGGCTGTTCCCTCACCTCAAAGGTGTTCTTGGTCATGCCTGACAGGCCATAGTATGACGTCCCCGTGGCGACAGAGCATACACACAGTTCCCCGACTTCATCTGTCTGGCACAGCTGAGGGACTCCATCCGGCTTGACCACACATAGGAGAGCTACAGGCCGAGACAAGGTACCACAAGTTAAGAACCACAGACGACACACGGTGATGGCCAAACAGTGCTGTCACCCCAGCTATGCCGTTTTTATAATGGCTTCACTACACACTTTGGGGCGTTGAGGTGGTCAAGGCGCTATATAGTGAAGGATTTCACTGATCATGATTCCCAGGTGTTCTTCTAGTCTCAGCACCATCTGTTCAGAAGCAGCGCATCCCGATTCCTCATTCAGAGTGACGATTGGCTAATCAGCATGACTGCACGTAAACCTACACAGTTCCAGAATGTTCTCCTACCTCCTGGCATGGCTGTGCCCACGTCCTGCACCGTGAGGACAGACAGACGCTCTTCTGTGTCCACACGGATCACTCCGTGGCTCAAACCCTGCATGGACAGGACACCTCTACCGGGGGGCTGGTTGCTGTCCTCCGTGGGCCTGCCACCCCACCAGAGGAAAGACGTCAGAGTCAATTGCCTACTGAGGAGAACAACGCCTAAAACCTGTAAGGAACCAGAAGGCACCTCCCACTATTCAGGAGGCTTGGTTGCATTTCGGATGGCATGAAGAAATACTCTGCGTACGTGCGTGTCTGTGTGTGATGCGTTATAAAACAGGCCAGGAGGCAGTTGTTAGGGGTGGCGGTTAAGGATTGGTGCCCTCTTCATTTCACTAATGGGTACTACATGGAATGGTGTCATCGCATTGACGACACCCGTGGCCTGTATCCATGGTCCTTAAGGCCCAATGTGTTCATAATACCGCCACAGCAGCCAGGAGAATATAAGGAATTGGGCCCCCCCATCCCAATTTGCAATGTTACAGTCCATCCCAGATAAGGAGATGCGGCAAGCCCCTGCTCGGTGCTGCGGCTGAGGCGCAACATAGCTACCGGCAGGAAAAAGCCCGTGGTGCCGGACTGGCACGATCTGTGAGACCTGAAAATGCACACAGGGCTCTCTGCCCCGGCTGCCCAGGCAGTCAGACTCCAGACGAGCTTGTAGTGATGCTAAGAAAGCACTTTTTTAAATGTATTTTTCTTTACATGAACAGCTCAGCCAATTCACAGACCACATCAGAACTGCAGGGTGCTGTGGTTCTCATCAAAACAAGCCTTCAGCTTTGCTTTCCATGACGTGTCCCATTAAAAACAGAGCAGTTATATCGATTAAGTTCAAAAACTGTAACCATTCAGCATGAATCACAGGCCAGACAGGGAGTGCGCCAGGGGTACCAACTACAGACACATGGGCGGCGATGGTGAGTACCTCCTGATGGCCACAGTCAGAGCCTCGGGGGAGCTGGCGCAGGGGCAGATGACCTCCGGCCGAAGTCCCTTGCTCTGGAAGACGTTGAGAAAGGCGTCGCAAGATGAGATTGACCCTGAAGAGAGAGAGAGAGAGAATAAGTTTCAATCCCTTTAAAAGGGCCACAGGCAAATGACACTGACTTGAAGATAACCTGAAATTCTGTTTCAGTCCCTCAAGTGAGGTACTTAAGACACTCAGCCTGACTGCAGTGCCCTGATTTCTCAGAGAAAGTACCTTACACTCAGACCGCCCTAGTCTTTTTTCGGAGCAGGGTGACAGCACCTATCCAAAAACAGCCGCCCCACTAATTCCTTTCCCTCTAATTCTATAAACGGCCATCTTAGCTTTTGTCGAAGCATTCCGAGTTCTGCCCTCTGAAGATGGTAAAGGATGGTGATGTTTTCACTCTTTTGGAGAGCTTAAGGACAGTCAGTACTTTCACTAGGTAGGTACGATGAGAGGGAAACGATGGTGCAGGATACATCAGGTGTGGGTGCGAAGATGCGTGGACTCACAGGGGTTGGAGCCGTCGGCCACCACCAGCATCCGCAGTGAGCTCAGGTTGATGTCCCGCTGGTCACGGTGGGCCATCAGCGCCCAGTGCATGTCCCTGGACTTCACACATGCTACCTTGGCTGGCCGCGGAAACAACAGGCATGCAGTTCAACAGCTGGAACTTTTAAATTCTGGGGGGAGGAGCGTGGCTCTGAAACGACCTTTCAGCTTCTAGAGTGACCCTCAGTGGATCTTTTTGGGTTTATGTGTATAAATGTCCCCATGGGTAGGACCTTGTGAGGATGTCCTTATCAAAGAAAGTTACTCAATTTTAAGTGTTTTTTTTTTTTTTTTTTTTAAAACTCATATCTTGAGAGCTGTCGATAATAATTGCAAATCTGTGAGTGATAGATAAACCAGTTATCGTGGCAACCAAAACACTCACCTTTGTACTGACACACCTTCTGTATCCAAGACAATGGGTTAACCTTCATGAGCGCGTAGGGGATGCTAATCACATGCATCATGTTCATGACGCTCTGTAGGACATGGTAACGTGAGAAATGAGCTTCAACCTCTCAGCTTAACAAGTGTGGCCTTTTCAGGGTGGGGGGAGCAGCTCACCGTCAGGATCCCGTGCCACAGGCCCACGTCCTTCTTGAAGTCCAGGACATTGACCATGGTCTCGGCTGCGGGCGGCAGAGCAGATGGGACCGGGGCCGCAAAAGCGGGGTAGCACATCAGCATGTTTCCCTTCAAGGTCATTTTGTGATTTCCTACACAGCTAATTTCATGTTTAATCATGTAGGAAGCAAAGACACTGTTCGTGCCAAAGGACCCTGTGCTCTCCGGGCAAAGAGAACAAACACGCAAAGCGTCCTGCAGGCGCCGGACAAACACGGCGTACCTTCGGTGTATCCACAGGACTGAGTCAGCGCCTGGCAGTGCGTCAACAGGGCGACCCGCTTCACTGTCACCCCAAGAACGCTGCCGTCCTTGCACGTCTTGTACTGTAATGAGAAATGTGTGCGCGTCACATGGGCAAATTTCGACAGCTGCTCCACCTCTCAAGCAGCAGCACATCAGACTCGTCCACTCTTTTAAGGTTTCTTCTCAGTCAATATGGGAGGTTAAGAGGTGACCTTATGACAGCTCTGATACCTCTGGCCTGTAGGTACCGCAATCACTTAGCAGATCAGATTTTAATTTGAATTAAAGATCCAACTTGAGCAGCAGCAGAAACTGGGCTATGGGCCTTGCCTCGATGTAGGCCGTGTCGTTGTTGGCGTCCTTGATGTGGGGGAACCAGTCTCTCGGTGGCTTTGACAGGTGTTTGGACTCTGTGACGAACCAGAGAAGCTTGGGCCAGCCTTGGCGGGGGGGGGGGGGACACAGAACCAAAAGCTGAACATTCTGGGCCCTTCTCACACAGAGGGTAACCCGAGGATGACATCTGGGACTATCTGGACTTGTCAGAAAACAGACAGGTGCACGCTGGTAGTGTGGTACAGCAGGCTGACCTTTGAACTGAGGGATCTCCCCGGTGGCGCTTTTGGGTAGGCCCTTGTGGCAGGCATCACTGGTCAGCGCCACGGTAACACCGCAGCTGCCTAGCAGGAAGCCGATCTGTTGGCTCCCAGCATCCTGAAAGGGTAGTTGGGAAAACGGGGCAGAGCTTTCAGCCAGACGTTTAAAATGCAAACTGGACGCACCTGTCAGCCGCACTAGTGAGAATGTGCGCTTAAATCAGATAACATACAAAACAACACCGAACGTGGTCACACAACGAGGGTCACATTATACTGTAAATGTGTTCGAAAACCGAGATGTTTACCGTGCGAGTTTTTGGGAAATACAGTATAACATCAGAGGGCGATAGTGATCTCTGTGGGGAAGTAACCCTAACTCAGGTATGCTTATCTCCAGGTCTCATCTGCAACAGGGAGCGGGATGGAATGAAAACAGCCAAGACGACGGTGGCGTGATGTCGACATCGAGGCAGGTGCCACAAGAGCTAAGTGCAGATTTTCCCCCCATGCATTTAATGCGCCATGTCACAAATAAAAAGCCGGTGAAGGCATGGCGTCGTCTGTAGCAGATGGGGAGACAGTTGACAGCCAGCCATCGATCAGCGTTAGGCAACTGAGCGCTCGCTGACAGGAAAAGAGGAAAAAAAAAAAAAATGAATGTAAAAAAGTCGAGAGAGGAAGCAGAGGTTGGCATGTCATGGCTGTTCATCAGGAGACGAGCGACGCCGTGCTTGGTAACGTTACGCTCGACCTGAGATGTTAACACCACACAGAACGTGGCCCGTGGAAGCAGCTCCATGTCGTTCAGTGGCTTATGAATTATTCATAACCCTCCGGGGAAAACGAATATCAAAATAAAAATAAATACAAAAAAATAAATCAAAAATACACAATTAAATAAAGCTGCATCGCATAATTGCACAGAGTCGCTTTTCGTCAAACTTCGGTGAGCACCAGTATTTATGGTGCTCATGAACAGTTATTAGGAAAGTCCCAGAGAGCTGCCCAGGGTTGTCCCGAACTCTGGCACTGGAATACGGCACATGACCAGTTTGGACCCTACGGGCAATGGCGGCTGTGAGCACACCCTCACCTTCCTCGTGAGTGGCACCTCAATCGGCACAGGGACCACCTCTGCGAGAAGGCAGCCATAGAAGGCCACCATGAAGGCTGCAGGGTCATTGTTGGGAAAGACAAGTGCCACCTAAGGGACAGAAGGCCAGAGTCAGACATCAGTTTGGCCATGGCTCTTTTGGGTCCCTGGGAAAGCTCAGCCCGCAGTGCAGAAGACCTTCACTCACATCATTAGCATCACTCAGCTCAGCTTTTTCGCTTTTTACCGAGTGCCTGCACTTTCCCTCAGCCCTTCAGGAGCCTGACTGACAGGCTGCTTGGCCACATCCCCAAGTCCCACTCCCTCTCCGTCCCGAGTCTCTGCCAAGGGCCCCCATAAACATTTTCATTAGGGACAGTAGTCAATACTAACTTTCTAAAATAACTACTCTCCTCTAATTAATCTTCCCCCTGTAGTTAACGAGAAAGCTCTGGGCCCCCGTCCAAATTCGCTCAATTTTCCAGTAGGACGGTGGGGAATATGTGAGACGAGGAAATCCATCAAGCTGTGGCTGAACCGAACCCGAAAGTCTAGGGCCGGGTCACGGGCAGCACACAAGGGACGCTCTCACGATCCAGTACTCACCCCTCATGTTGCCGGCACTATAAGGGCCCCCGGGACCCAGACTCACCCTGTCCCCTGGCCGGAGCATGGGCTCCTGCTTGGTCCCCAGCTTGTGGAGGAGGTTGTAGGCCACTTTCATGCTCCGTGTCCACAGCTTCCCTGTGCGGACGGACACACACACACACACACACACACACACACACACTTAGAAGAAGGAAGGCCTTCCGGGACACGAGAGGAAAGCGGGACACCAGAAAGACCGACACCTGCATCTTTGTTCTGGAAACAAGTGACTGCAGCAAGAATCTGAAACCAAACCAACTAGACAATGAAAATATTAACAGATTCATTAGAAACTGAACGGTTCTGTGAAAGACACAGGTATACAAACGGTGTGCCTTTTCAGACCCAGCACTAAAGGTCAGGGGGACAAACTGCACCTGACTTCCCATGGGACACCCCTTTCTACATAAGCCCAAAAAATCCTGAATGGCTAACCTGCTTGGATATGACCATACAGCTGACCCCCGTTACCCCCTAGGTTAACACCCGGTTAATCTAGTCTAACCCTGGTTTGAAGCACACAGACAGGGACAGCAGAGATCATCAGCACTGCACACCCAACGACACACCTTACCACTGGGGCCTCTGAGGCTGAAGATCCATGAGAGGGCTGCAGAAACAGCAGAGTGTTAGGCAGCCCCCGGTCCTCTCTTTAACTGTACACCCCCCCCCCCCCCCCCCCCCCCCCCCCCCGCCCCCACCCCCCCCCCCCCCAGCCCCCCCCCCCCCC
>JAACJT020000064.1:15681467-15696271 GCA_009936485.2 Gymnarchus niloticus | reverse complement strand
CGGCACGGGAGGGGAAGCGTGGAAGGCGCGGGGCAGGGGGCGCGGCGCCCGCAGGAGGGCGGCGGGCGGGGGGGCGGGGGGGGGGGGGGGGGGGGGGGGGGGGGGGGACATAGACAGCAATGCACTGTGCCCCAGGCACCCATGGTGGATGGAAGGCCCCTTACCCCCATACTGACTTGCTGAGGGACCTCCATACCGAGCGAAACCCTGTCATGTCTGAAGTAGAGAAGAGTCCCAAGGTCCTGCCCTCTCAGCTGCATCAGGCCGCATGGCGTGTCTCGGGTTAAAAGCAAGCGTGAGCCTCCGTAAAGCAGAATGTGACCGCCTCTCTCCGAAATGCAACAGAAACCACGTTTATGGCCAGACCCTGAATTTGCTGGAAAGTAACCCGTTGAAATATTTTCACCACAGGGATCCCGAGCTGAAAGCAGCACTCCTCTGCACGCATGTGTCCATATGCCATGCAGAGCCTGGATGGATGACCATGGAAACCCATGACGGAGGACGGACTGGAGAAGCTCCAGCCCCTGGACCACATCCACAAGCAGAAAGGTTTCCTTTCCGAAAACTGATCCATCCGACCTTTTTATAACGGGAGCAAAATAATCACGAGACAACTGGAGAAGTGGTTTCATCCGCCAGAGGGGTGCGGGAAGTGATGCTTAACTTCCCTTAAACGTCCCTGAACTGATGTGACAGACCTACCCAATCCTAAAACAGTGACAGCCACCAACTGATTCACCCCCTGGAATAAGAACTGTCCACACCACCCCCCAAAGATGCCCCCCCCTGCCCCGCCAATTCCACAGCAGAGCACCACAGAAGTCACAGCACCCTGGGATGGCATGGCAAACATGTTGGAACACACATTTCTGTTCACGGGTCCAGGATGCTGGTACAGGGATCCAAAAGTTGGCCCAAAAGTTGTACCACAGCAAAATTCATTATACAAATTATTGTGGTAAAATGAAAGGGTGTCCAAATGTGTGGATGTAACACACAAGTTTCTTTGGTTAACAGTCACAGTAAAGCAGTGATGTGAGAGAAATAGTAGCATGTGACTCGTACATGGCCGAGATGATTTTCCACTGCTCTCACAACTGTTGATCAGGGTCTGCTGCAGGCGACCCTACCCACCGGCCTCCTTTGTGGACGAGGCATTGTGATTGGACAGCTGGAAACCCGACTGTGATCACAAGTGGCACATCGCACCTCAAAAGGCACAGGCGAGACCAAAAGGTGGCCGTGTGAAGGCCAAGCATACCATTTTCATAGACCGAAGGCTAAAAAGCAGCCCCAGACCTAACATCAGTTTGGATTTTCTGCCTTTTCTCCTTTTCCCCACAGAGATTTGTGACAGAATAACCTCTTCCTACCTGAGTTACTACCGAAACTGCTGGGTCCGAGGGGAGCGGAGACAAAATCCACGAAGGAAAAACCATAAACAAAAAAAGCAGAACTGCACACCACATCAGCCAAAAGTAGAGATGGGACAAATATGGCATCAAAACCCGAGGTGAGAGGGAGTATCCCCATCTACCCAATCAATGCTGGTGATAAATGAGGCTTCAAAAACCATGATGGGTGGGAGTACTTCAAACTAACCAATCAATGCTGGTGATAAATGAGGCTTCAAAATCCCTGATTGGTGGGAGTATCCCACTATCGCCACTGGTCATTTGGGACCAACTCCCACCCACGACAGATTTTGAAGCCTCATTTATCCCATCACTAGCCAAAAGTCCCATCAAGATGCAGACTCACTTAAAACAGCCATACATGCCACGAATACTTAAATAATACACAAAACCTAAATGTACATTAACAAAACGAAAATAAACTGATGTGACAGGCAGAGCCACGAGTGGCCAGCTGTAAAATAACCTAAGATTATTTGTCTGCTTAACTATGAAAAGGCCGGCCATCGTCTTTGTTACGACTTACTACTACAAGTAGGAATGTTTTGACATCAACCAGTCGCCCTTTTCCACGAAATAAATAAGAACACGTAAATAGAGCAGCCTGATATAGGAGAGGAGGGCTAACGGAACTGCACAAAGGCAGCGCTGCGCTGTTTACGGATAAGAGGGAGTTTTTGCCTTAAATGGTTCAGTTCTACATATAAACACCACGGATAACTCCGTGTACCTAACCCCCCAAAACACACACAAAATACAATGAAAACACACCGGATTTCGTAGAAATACGTGGGTGACATTTTCACTCAAAGCGACGTCGCTCGGATTTCACGGCGTTAGACGCTTTTATTTTACGCTTGGGGTCGGCTGGACCGAAATACAGCACCGTACCGGGGACTGCAGATGTTTCCTCCATATAACCTCCCAGCCCTTCGGTGCTGGAAATACATGGGGGACAAATAAGGGACCTCGGCTCTCCCTTAATCCAGATGTCAGCCGAGGGACCTGGACGCACAGTTAACAGGCTGTGCACGTTGGCCATCAACATCAGCCCACCATATTAAACCTCACGTTAGTGATCACTGTCCCACCGAGCCCAGGGGGGGCATCCTAAAGTGCAACCAGCAAAAAATTTTTAAAAAGCCTTTTAAAACGCAACTTCAAGGTCACTCAACATATTAAATGTAGAAAAGGTAGAGGAATGCGATTGCATGTAGATTGACAAAGGGGAGGGGGTCGTCGCTTGAAATGTATACTAAAATGCCAGCGCTTGTTACATTGTATACTAGTTAAATGCCAACTGGACACATCGCGTCCGTTCAGCGCCCAAACGTCTCCGTTTATACCGGGGATGTTGGCGGTCGGGTCCAACAGGAATATCAGCAGCGGAGAAAATGGAAAAAGCGTCGAGAGCTAAGTGTCGGAGCAGCTCGATGGCCACATACCTTTATTTACGTGGCTTACCTTCTGATAATTCCAGCTCCAACTCGGCCAGCCTGGCTCGGACTTCCAGAGGAAGATGTAGTGTATCACGGTCCGCCATGCTATTTTTCATATGATTGCGTGTGTGTGTGTGTGTGTTTTTTTAGTCTTTTTCAGCCGAGTCTTTCGACAGCGCCTCCCCCGCCTCCTCCTCTTCTACTCTGCACAGCTGTGCTGGACCGGACAGACTAGGGACAGCGGGACCGAAGGGTCGCAAGGAGGAAAAACTGGGGGGGGGGAGGGGTTGATCTAGCTCTCCTTCAGCGAAGCCCCACCATGGCCGTCTGTCCTTCGGCGATCAGCGTCGCTGGGATGCGCTCGCAACAGCAAGCGGTCGGTGCTGGCAAAGGGAGGCAGGGAAGAAGGGCTGGCTGGCTGGCTGCTGCTGCTGCCGCTTCGCAGCGCCTGTCTGCGGCTCTCCTACAGCTCCGGCTGTCACACCCACGTGATCCACGCCAAACAAAGACATCGCTTCAGGCCGGAGGGGGGCGCTACGGCACCGCTCAGACCCGGCGGAAACTGCTACACCTACCTCCGCCTGCATGCTCGGGGAAATAAAACTAAAGGTACCGTACCTCACGTATGCTGAGAAAGAAGACATTTCTTCAGCGCAGTTATGTTCTGGAACCCAAAGGGGAATGGAATTTCTCGTGATGGATAGTGAAATTTATTAACCTTGCAAAATGAATATTGATTAATTACAGTGTAGTAAAACGAATCATTCTAACCCTCCACATTCAATTAAATGGATTACGAATTTTACGTTGGTAGACCACTATAACAGTGCTTTTTAATCCCCGTGCATTTTTAGCAATCAAACGCATCATATAGCTCGCAAATGTTTTTTTTTTATTTTATCTACTCATTTTTCTTTTGTATATATATATTTGTCGGCCTACCCAGCCGTGTTGTACCTTATTATTTCTACCTAGATGTTCCCTGCCATATTCCAGCTTAGGAAAAACTCTCAGTGACATATTAACGATATCTCTGGGGACTTGGGAATCTTTTCGTTACACGTCGACGCCAGTTTGTTATTACGATGAGTCACAATTCGTATTACCACAAGTACGTGTGGGCGCACCAGAAGGGAAGCATTCCTCCCGAATTAGACCGCATTTAAGGGTACATTGAAATCATTCCTGGAGACACCTTGTTTGTCTGTTTTCGTATACGAATCAGGCCTCTGTCGTGTCATATTTGGACGCGGTAACTTTTTACGTAATGAATAGATGCTGCCGCTTCAGTGTTTCGACCACCTGTCACGGTGCTGTCAGGAGCACGTCTCGTCAAACGCCGGGAATATCGTGATCAAGGCCCGTCTTTCGGACAGACGGCTCTTCGTCGTCAACCCAAATCATCATTTCCTTTATGAGTTTTGTTACCTCTCGTCCTTCGGTGGGTGACCCAGTTTCATGAGTTGCGTAAGGACACCGTGCTCGGTGTAGTATTTTAAGGCGGCCGGTAGCTGAGTCTGTACCCTCCTCAAACGCCTCCCGTAGCGGCACCGGCGGCTTAGCTGCAGAGTCATGCGATTTGACCCTGGGGAAACCTGGGTCAGCACACGGGCGTGATCCGGCCGGGGTCTCCCCGACACAACCGCATAAATACAACTGAACAGAATGTGACCGGCACTCCTAGTGTGTACATTTGCTATTTCCTGAAAAGACTGCATCACGCCATCACCGAGTCTCTGAACTATTATTATAAAGGCTAAAGATCACAGAATACACAAGTGGATATAAACATAAATCAATGTAAATATGAAATAAAAATGGAGACATTATTTCAGAACTGAGTGTGATGTGCGGTATTTAAGATCCACTTTTCTTTCATTGTATCTCTAAGCCAATTTAATTCTACTCACTGGTACAAAAGCCCAAGACTGCGGTGATCGTATGAACAGATGAACCGTAGTCATAACTGATGTCAGAAAAATGCTGGAAACACACAAACAAAAACAGAAAGTTCTGACTGAATAGCAATGGGAGACCGACTGTGATTTTACGTCCCTGGAAGCTATCATTAGTGATATACTGATACCCAGAAACTGCACAGAAAATATTTGTGTCGTCATTAGAAATCGTGACCGCCCACCCAGCCATCTCCTAAAATGAGGCACCGGTTGGTCCCCGGTCACGTCTATGTTATTGACCCAGTAAGATAGCTGCTTGCCGCAACGCCACCTCGGAGTTCAGAGAGCCGAACAGGTCGATGAGCTTCCGACAGCCCTGAAAACAAACCGCTGTTGAATGTTTGGGCTGTTTGGGTTCTTATACTGAGCGATCTGAGTCATCGCCCATCATCCGTATGGCGAACAAGAGCCGGCTTTAAAATGCGTATCGATTGCCAAAGTAGATGTTGTTGTCTCCGGCATTTGTGTTCCCCGCTTCCTGTTCTCTTTGATGTTTAACTCCCGTCGACTCATAAACGGCAAAACATCAGAAATGATTTTCAGTCGGCTGACTGACATCCGCGCTTCTATACCGGCGCTTTAGGATGAAGTTAATTGAATCGTAGCGGAAAAGTAAACCTAGTGTTTTCACGGCTCCTTTGGTAACGTCGTGCAAAATGCATTTAGACGCGAAAATTAGTCACATTTAACGGGAAATTCGCTGTGTTAAAATATCACGGTGTGCTCTATCTTTACTGAGACATATGAGGCCCAAGCGGGGATGCTCATCTCACCTTTGACACTCTGCCGCCTGGCCCCTCGTTTTGGGGCCAACTGCCTTACCAAGCGGCTCGGAAGAGTCCGTTTCTGCCGGGTATTTTCCAGAGCAGAGAGGGGAAATGCCTTCAGCGGATGGCCCTGTTACATGCGTTGCCCAGTGTTCATTTGGACGGACACGCTGTTGCATTTTCTAATGTATCTCGAGCCCTCAGCCCACCCGTTCCATAGGCAGCCTGTAGCGCTTGGGATTACTGATTTTAACCTTTCACTCCACAAGCTGCTCAGCGTGTGGGTGATCCTGTTTTTCCTGTCATCCACAACTTTCCATAAATTTCTACAAATAACAATCCTCGGTGTCCAGATTAAGCGTGGCACGGAGGACTCCGCATTCAGAGGAGATGTGCGTGATGCACGATCCAGACAGATGCATGCGTCTCCTTCTAAAAATAGGTCTTAGCTACAGCTGCCTAATAAAAATGGGTCTTTTGTGCCTGGTTATGGCCCGGTAAAACCCTATTTCCATGGCCATCAATGAAACCTGCCAGATGCGTGACACCTGGCACGCTTATTAGTATTTACTGTGTTGTGTTTCAAGGGACTCCATAATTCATCTGGAATTTCAGCACTTAAACATGCTTCATTTAGAAACACTCACCGGATAAAACCAATTCAATTTTGTGAGATTTCTTAAGCAGTGGTTTTAAATTATCCTTCATATAGGCTTATTTAAGGCCCATTCATACTTCACTTTACCATGCTCCCTTAAGGTCCACAGACAGTGTGAGTGACCGTGTCCATGCGTGCTGTGCGTGTGCAACCCATATTTTGTATCTAGCAGACATTTTGCGCGTCGATCCACGTACGCATGTGCAAGGAATACACTGTGTACCGCTGGGAATTTCCAGTAGATGTCTGTGAATTTTAAAGGTCGGATATCGATGAAGAAGGAGTAGACAAGCAGAGTGTTTTATCACCAGCAGTTTAATCATGGACGCTTTCAAAGAGCTGCTGTGCAAAGTGTTACATTCTGTCCCTGTCCTTGTACAGAATGGATGGTTAACGCACTTATAGCTGCTTTCGCTACTTTATTAACAATGAATAAGTCGATCAGAACTTCCTACGTCAACTCACCCACAGGTGTCCCACACTCAATAATCCATGCAACAACATTAAACCTATGGCACAATACTATGACACCAACAGTCAGTCTGTCTATTATAACATCCTGTTTTCCAGGTCTAATACCAGATCAATCAAATAATATCAGCTCTTATCGTCCTTCTCTCATCACATCAGGCACAACGTCTTAACAGATTCTTACCCCTATTCATGACAAAGGTTAACATAATTCAACAGAAGTCGACAAAATACAAACAGCACACTGTAGTATATCTATGGCACAACAAACATTAATACAAAATTAACATTAGTGAATGCTGCTTTCCATAATGGTGAGTTTTTGACATTAATACATTTCACACAATGTAGTCTTTCAGATAGTGGGGTCTGACAATTTTCCTTCCAGCCAATAGATGCACTCTCTGCCTCTCCTCAAACATCCTTCCACACCCAAATGTAAAGAGTGTTGGCGCTGAGTTATATCATGTCTGAGTGAGTCCGGCATTTCAACTCTTTCACCTCTAAAGATGATTCCGTCTTGGCTGCTCGGTTCATCCTGAAAACCGTAAAAGTACTTAGGAACATTGATTTTATTCTTAGGCCAGCCATGCTGTGTCATATTCATTAACATCTGTAGCTTCTGATCTTTTGCAGTCTCTGAATGGGTAGTTGTAATTTTTATCCCTGAAATGGGCAGATACTGAACCATGCTGATGCTTTCAATTTCACCCTAAACCATACCTTCTGGTGTATTATGAGGTACTCGTAAGTATGCCCGACTCAATGAATCAATAAGTAGCACGTCTTTACCTGGCACGTACCTGACTTCAGTGTCATACTTTTGTAGTCGTAGCGACATCCTCTGCAATCTCTTTGGAGCACTTAGTAGAGGTTTCTTCACAATGTTTTCTAGTGGTTTACGGTCAGAACGCAGAGTCACTGGGCATATGTATATTGGTGGAATTTTTCCATAACAAAAACAATTGCCAGGCACTCCTTCTTGATTTGCGCATACCCCTTTTCAGTTGGAGTCAGTGCCCTGCTTCCAAATGGTTCCACTGGTTTTCTTTCTTGCCAAAGCTCAGTACCCAGACCGGTCTCTGAGGCATCACACTGTAGTGTCAAAGGCTGATCTGGATTATAGTACTTTAGAACTGGGGCTTTGGCAATGCTATCCTTTATTTTTGTGAATGCCCACTCATGCACTTCTGTCCAGTTCCGCATGCTGTCTTTATGTGTAAGTTGTCTTAACAGTTCACAGTCATCTGACCGGTGATCACAGAATTTTGAAAGGTAGTTCACCATCCCTAAAAATATCTGGACTCCCTTCACATCTGTTGGGCGAGGCATTTGTCTTATGACACGAATTTTCTCTGGTTCAACTTTAAGACCAACTGAGGTAAGTAAGTTTCCGATATAAGGGACCGTGTTCATTCTCAATCTGAACTTCAGTAGGTTTAACTTGATGTTCTTTTCCCTGCATCTCTGCAGGAAGGCCCTCAGCTTTGAATCATGGTCTTTGTTTGTCATCGCCATCTCTCATCTCAATTTCCCATTTGGCATTTTGACCAGTACCAGACTACTAATTCAGTCTGTGCTCTGACTGACTGGTGCAATTATTCCCCTCTGCTGCAAGGCTAGCAGTTCATCTTTAAGTGGAACCATCATTGTCACAGGAACCTTCCATTTAGGCAAATTTACAGGTTCAACACTGGGGTCCAGCTCAATTCTGTATGTGCCCTCTAGGCATCCAAGACCAAAGAATAAATCTTTATAGTTACATTTGAAGTCCTCCATTGTCAATTGACCACCATTGACTGACTCCTCCATCACTATACTGTCCAAAGCCATGATGTTTTCATACTGGATTTTTACCAGGTTCATAGCACGGGACAGTAAAATCCTTGTCCACAACCATAAACTCAAAGCGACATAGTTTCCTATTTCTTGGATTTCTGAGTTTGATTGTACATTTTCCCACCGTCTGCAAACTGCTTTTATTGTACATCATTAGCACTTTATCAGTTTTTTCAATCGCTGTTCCTGGCCTTAACGGATTAATGGGCATTATATTTCAGGTTGCACCACAGTCCAACTTGAACTTCACAAGGTCCTCCAATATGAGCATCGTTGCAACCAGCCCGGTTTGAGGCCTTCGTTTCTGTGTAATTTTCTCAGTCCCTGTCCCTGCCGTGACACAGTACTTCTTCATAGTTCTCATCATCTGTATCTGTAACGTTATGCACAGCTTTTATATTTACTGGTTGTGGTTTACACTTAACTGCAAAATGATTTTCTTTTACACAGTTTTTGTATTTTTTCCCCAAACGCTGGACATTTCCTTTTAGTTCTTTCGTGATTTGTATTCTTGCATGCTCTTGCCCCTTGCCGTGTTTCATTGCGTGTATTTCCTCTGTTACTCTGCCCTCAATCGTCTTGCTGTTTTCAAGGGACAGTTCGGCTGCTCTGCAAATTTCTATACACTTATCTAAAGATCCTGTTCCCTGAGTAGCCGCTCTCTTAAGCCCGAATTTGTATATTCCACACACGATTTTACCACGAATCAAATCCTTTATGTCCCCAAAGTTGCATGTACCAGCGAGCACACGCAAATCCGTCGTCAGTCCTTTGATTTCTGACGACCAAACGGTACAACGGCACCTTTCCCCTGTTTTCGTTGAGGTTGCAATGTTCGTCGAAATCTTTAATGAGATCCTTCACTGTCCGTGCCGCCGCCGTAGATGGAAGAACCCTATCACATAACTCTCTGCCTCTCTCTCCGATAAGAGAGAAGTTTTACTCTGACCGACTCATCCGCTTCAGCCAGGGTGACGAGAGACGACACTTAGGATGTTACGCGCCTGCGAGAAGCGTTTGGTACCTTGGTATATTATCTATTCATTGCGAATACTTTTATACATAAATATATCACCGTGTCTGTTATCAGCGCACTGCAGTCATCTGAAGCCTAAACTACGATGCTGTGAAATAACCATCTTTAAGTGGGATCGGGCAAGTTTTCGGCGGCCTCTGGAACGGTGTCGCCGCCTGCCCCCTTGTGGTAAGGCGTCATCATCACACCTCGTCCATCGACTATCTTTGGGCTAACTGTGACCCTTAGCCCGCACACAGGCACTGACCACAGGTTTTCCATTCAAATTCCTGCATAATCCTTAATTAGGAACTTCTGTTAAGAACCACAATCGGAACCCCGTCTGTCAACTTCAGCAAATGAAGGGCCATAAATCTACACAAAAACACACAGTTCACTTTTCATCAAGTATGGACATGTTCTTAAAGTGTGCCTTGAATAGTGTTATGGATTTAAATGATATGCTGATGTCAAGAACTGCAGACTCATTTAGATTGGTGTCTAAACAGATTTTACTTCAACTTAAAAAGGACTCGTACCGAGTCACGTGTTTTTACACTGAGGAAGGGGTATGCCAAGTACTGAAAGAGCCAGACGGAGTCCCGCCGTACAGAAAACTGAATGCGACGATGGCACAAAAAACAAAACTTCTAAACAGCCAGCAAGGGGTAAACAAGGCTGCTTAACATGTTCCACTCAGGACAAAATTATTAATTATACATGTCATTTTAACATACCCCTTTAACATTTTATTTTCAACTGTACAAGCAAACGGCACTCAAGTCTTTAACAATAGACAACTTTCATTTATAACATTAAATTTTCAATACAACTAAAAAAGGCAAAAATATTTTTATTACAAAGAAAAAAAAAAATACAAAGGAAGAGTGGTTCTAACTATCCTCCAAGATAACTTTTGGGATTGAAAGTTTAATCAGTTTTATAGAGGAAAAAAAAAAAAAAAGTTAAGGCAAAGTCATTTTCAAGTTTAAATTAAATTCAAGTTTTCAAAAATTGGAGGGGAAAAAAAAAAAAAAAAATGCAATATGAATGAGTTTCATTTCAAAAAGGAAAGAATTACATTAATTCCGGTTATGAAATAACCAACATGTTTGTAATAAATAACTGATCCATCTGCATACTGATGTTTGTGAAAATGAGAATTTGTGGGGTTCTTTTTCCCCCCAAGCTCAGGTAAAATCCTGGCATAAAAATCAGGCATTTGGGCACAGTGTACAGTTCTGAGGAAGACAATGGTTGCACCAAAAAAAAAAAAAAACACAGCAGAAATATGGGTGATATATGTACTAACAAAAATTGACAGCGAAGAACACTATCAGGCCAAAAAACTTTCAGAAACCACAAAAGGGCTTATATAGCTCGAGACAAACCCACATTTAGGGTAATCAACCTAACAAAAATCCTAAGATTCCTCAAAACAATAGAGGTCGTTTTTAAAGGTAGTGCTTCAAGGTTTATAAATGAGAATGCAGATGTCCTCGCAAAAGAACAAGACCAGTAAACATGATTATCACAGGCAGTCCAACTGGACTGGGATTCAGACGGCTTCTGTCAGCCACACAGTGCAGGAATAACCAGTGAATAGCTGGAGATGAGGCAAAATAAGAAAACATGAATATTCATTTTAATATTGAAATAAGAGTCAAGTCGAACTTAAGCCTCGGTAGACGCTTGGTACCAAATTCCGGCATCAAGCAGCAACAGCTTGGACACCATCAACCCAAATAAGGGGGGCAGAGTCCCACCTTGGCCTACATATCAGGTGAAATCTCCTATCCACGTTCTGGGACACAAACTTCACTGTAAAAATTCAAACCCCACCCAACTATGGGGTGGTGGGTGGGTGGGGGGCAGCACGCGGTAAAAGGTAACCTTTTGTCAACATTAAACAAACATACTGTCGACAAGGCGTTTTAATGATCATAGAGACCCAGGCTGAGAAATGGGGATTTAAAAAAAAAAAAAAAAAAAAATCCAGAGTTGCGCTTAAAACAAAGCTTAAAAACAAAAAAAACTCCTAAATGGCTCCCAAACAGCAGGTCACCTGACCAGTCACGCCTTTCTTCTGGTTACAAAACAACCAGATCATCGTCAAAAGTTCCCAAGAAGTGGTGCTGCTCTGCCGGCGAGCTGTCTCTTAGGCCACACCCCATGACACTATCACTCATCACCACAATGATGCCAGGGGTACAGACAGCTGCCAACAGCCTGTCCCAGGCATGGCATGGACACCTGTGGATCCACAGGCCCCCTACAATCCCCGTGACAGCCCGGCTGCTCGCCGTCCTCCAGCCTGGTTTCCCTTGGGGCCTGCAGCAAGGGTCCCTCCGACACCCTCTGACAGATCTCTGCATAGCTGGGCCTCTGCAGCTCCTGAGGATGTAAACAGCGTGAAAATGTACTCTGGTGACCTGCAGCCGGTCCACCATGTGGCCCACCCACCGTGGCCACGCCGTTCACTTGCACTGATTTGCTGGCAGAGGTGGCTGCTTGCCCCACGGTGGCTCTCTGTCGCTCCTGTCTGGCTTCCCGGGGTCTCAGCCTGCTGGCAGATAAAACAGACGCTCAATCACGTATAGTCCAACAACGCTGCCACGCTTGTGAAGATGAGGGCGGGGCACAACTCACCACGGAGAGCCGGGCGGCATGGGAATGTCCTTCGGGGGGCTCTGGGGGGGTTCTACAGGGGTACCCGAGGGAGCAATGTCAGTACTGCTGACCAACTCCACACACTGGAGAAAAGAGGCAGGCAGGGTAACAGTAAGGCCAGGGATCACGGCAGCCGAGAGCTGCACAGGGACATTGTTTCTGTCTGTGTGCACACGTGTGTTTACAGGCTTGTCTGACCTCAGCCCCAGTGCCACTCTCTTCAGACTCTGCGTTCCTGAACACATCTCCCATGGCCCTCAGCTCTCTGCTGGCTCCTGGCAATGAGGGGAAACTGGACATATCCAGCTCGAAGCTGGGAGATGAGGGCTTCTGGGGTGGGGGAGGCAATGGCGGGGGGACTCTCTGTGCAGCAGAAAACCAGAGCGAGGCGTGTCTGAAACGCTGCCTCTTTACCGAACAGCTGCCACCACTTTTAGAACCATACTTACTGTAAACCTGTCTTCCTTCTTCCTGTGGCCAAAAACATTTTTCCTTCAAGAGAAAGATTAAGGGCATTAAAAAGTAGCCTGTCAGTCCAGAGGTCAACCCTGCATTAGCTAACCCTGAACCCATCCCACAGAGAGACCCGGTGGACACCCACCTCCCTCTCCCCAAACCCGGAGAAAAGTCCACCCGGGTCCGCGGCCCCCGTGCTCGGTTGTGCCCTGGGGTGTGGGACAGGGGGCAGCGGAGCCTGTTCAGTACGTGCTCCGAGGAGAAGCTGAAGAGGGCGGGGTTCTCCGGGACCTCAGAGCCGGGCTCCATTTTGGGTGCCGACAGCCTTGATTGAGGCTTGCCACGAACTCTGGGGGTGGAACAGATCCCAGATCAGCAGCAGGCAAGCGGCTGCTAAATACACATGCAAAAGGCAAGGGCATTTAAATCTCGGAATGGAGTACAAGTCGACGGTGGTACACAGACCCATATTCTCGCCGCAGGTGTGAGGGACAAGGCTCCAAACGGGTCCTGTGGCTGTACTGCCTGCTGGTCGATGGAACTGCACAGGACCTGAACGGCGGAGGGGTGACGAAACCATCTGCAAACCCTGCGCTTGGGAAGGGAGCCACCTGCAGGGACCAGGCAACAAGGTCACAGGGAATGAAAGGAAAAGATAACCCTCTCATCAGCACCCGCTTCCAGACAACTCACGAGTGCCGGGTCCAGGAAGCTGGGAATAGGTGACCAGGCCTGGGGAGCTACCACACCATACAGCAATGGCTGCGGGGCACCATAGAGCGGGGAACCGTACAGTGGCGTGAACTGCCTCTGGGGGTCCACGGCCCCCTCCGGGGGCCTGCAGCAGTTCTTCGGCAGGTAGGTGTTGATGGCAATCGCCTTGGCTTTCATCCTGGCCTGGAGGATTAAACACAGCTTAAAATCACGCACAAGAAATACTTCAAAATCATAAACAGTTTAGTTCATACAGTATCCCTTGTTAAAAAGTGTAAGTAATGCAATCAATACCCGGTTTGCGCTAGCAGAGCTGCCAAAATGGCCACTGTCATATGCTCCTCACCTTCACCGGCTTTCCCTGGAAGGTCTTCACTTCCTCTCGCAGGTACTGATAGGCCTGGAAAAGAGCCGACAGTCACGTGACTGCCAAATGGACTAAACGTGCAGTACTGCTCATCACATCAGGAACTGTACCACACCGTCTCCACCCCCCTCAAAACCGCCACTCACCCGCTGCGCGTCTGCTTCGGACTTGAAGGTGATAAAGCAGTTGTTGTTGTAGGCAAACTCGCAGCTGACAAACTTGGGCTGTTCCTCCCCCTTAAAGAGGGCCTCCACTTCCTGAAAAAGTGCAGCAACTGGAAGTATGTGGGAAGGAACACGGAATCTCTTGTTTAAATAAACGATTCTATATTGTATAGACAGTCCTTATAGTAAGACCTGGACCACACTGGTCCCTGTACTGAACCTCTACACCATCTTGAGCTGGTCGTACCTGTCCAAAGTCCACCCCATTATTGAATGAGGCCCAGACCGGTTCAGGGGATGCTCACCTCCACGGTAGTTGACTCCGGGACCTCCCGGAGGATGACGATGCAGCGGTTCTGATTAGGCCTGACCTTCTCTCCGTTCTCATCCACTTGGACCAAGGGCAAGGCTGCGGAGAACCAAGAAGGGATCCATCCAAATGTGTTTCTCCATCACATTTCAGATTTGTTCAGAACCACAGAGGCGCTGCTCGGCTAGTAGGCCGAGAGGAAACTGAAAGCTCTCAGACATGGGAATCGGCGAACGTAAAGGGAGGGTGGGCTTACAGCGCAGTACGTCAATTATTAGGTCGACATCCGTGCTGAGCTTCTTGACTCGCTCCAGACTGGCGACCGTCACGATCGGTACATACTGGTCGCTGTCCATCTGGGAAACCAGGTACATGTCACTGGCGAGGTTCTCCCTGCAAACCCAGAACCGCGGTCAGTCTGGGGGGGGGGGGGGGGGGGGGAGTGGGCGCGACAGTGGGGCGGGGGGGGCGCGGGGGGGGGGGGGGGGGGGGTTAAGGGGCAAAAACCCCGCGGGCCCGCGAAAGAACGCCGCGCGGGCCGGGACAGAGCGACGCGCC